>CM031237.1:467687964-467920464 GCA_018340775.1 Taxus wallichiana var. yunnanensis
TAGATTGTTGATTGGATGAATGGTGAAACTTAAGTCCTGGGATGAATCTCCAGATTGCACCAAGCTTTCCAAGAAATGACCTGATTCCAGATTCATCCGAAGGTGGGACCATTTTGAGGACAGCCCGAATTTTGGTTGGGTCAACATCTATCCCTCGTGACGATATGATGTATCCTAGGAGCTTCCCTCATGTTACACCAAAGATGCATTTTTTTGGATTTAGCATGATCTCGTACTCTATCAGACGTGAAAGAATGATGCGAAGTACTTTCGGATGGTCACAACGCTTTTTGGCCTTTGCCAACAAGTCATCTACGTAGGATTCCACGATTTTATGAATTAGATCATGAAATATATATGTCATAGCTCGCTGGTATGTAGCACCAGCGTTCTTGAGACCAAATGGCATAACAACATAGCAATAAGTTCCCCAAGGAGTTATAAACGTGGTTTTAGCTTGATCTTGTTTAGATATTCTAATTTGATTGTATCCCGAGAATCCATCCATGAGAGACAAAAGTTCAAATCCAGTTGTTACATTAACAATGACATCAATGGATGGCAACGGGAAGTCGTCTTTAGGACACGCTTTGTTGATGTCTCGAGAAATCTATGCAGATGCATATCTTCCCATTTTTTTGAGAACGGGAACGATATTAGATACCCATTGAGAGTAATCGATTGGTTTGATGAATCCTACTTGGAGGAGCTTTATTACTTCTTCTTTCACCATGAGAGCTACCTTAGGTTTCATTGGTCTCGAATTTCGTTTAATCTGATTTGCATCTAATTTAGTGATGAGGTTATGTACCACAATGTGCGGTGCAACTCTTCTCATCTCTGTATAACTAAATGCGAAAGCCTTCTGATGTTCCTTGAGGATTCGAGTGTGTATTTCTACTTCTTCTGGGGTTAACGAGGATCCTAGTTTTAAGATCTTTGGTTCATCCTCTGTTCCGATGTTAACATCAATTGTTTCTTCGATCAAAGAGGCGTTACCTTCTTCAAACTCAGGCGGGGCTGGAGGTAAATCTAAATCGTCTCCATTCTCGACTGAGTATATGCTAAGTTCCTTTTGTGGGGAAGCTCCATCATAGGATTCTGAAGTAGGAAGACGAATGTGGGATTAAGGACAAATCTATCACGTGATGGGAGAGATGTAACGCTGCATAGGTGTTTAAGTAATCAAGAGTGGTTGTATCACTATCAATGTGTTTTAGGATAGTAGATTTTTCCTCATCTTTGTTCGTTAAAAGAGGGCTTGACATTGCTTTTACCAATGGTTCAGTACGAAGGGATACCATGAAATGGGTATCCTCCAACTTATTGTTTGGAGTAAAGCGTGACGCTGAGGTTGCTATTGAATCAGTGAGAAGATTTTTCTCTCGCGGGATTGCTTCAATTGATATGAAGTCAAACTCCTTGCTTAAATCTAATACAGCTATTTTGTAAAGTTGTAAGTGCTCGGCTCTGGTTTCATATACTTCAGAGACTTGGTTTGCTACCAATTGTGAGTCTCCTAACACTTTGATGTTACTAGCACTGATTCTCTTAGCTAAGATAAGGCCAAGGAGGAGGGCTTCGTACTCAGCGCCATTGTTTATGCATTCGAAATTTAGTTTGAAGGAAAATGGTAGGAATTTTCCCTCGGGAGAAGTAAGGATTATACCTGCCCCAGCTCCATAACGACATCTAGCTCCATCAAAATGGAGAGTCCAATATTTAGCTGGGAGTATGGACGTTGGGATATTTGTTGTGTTTGCGCATTCTACTTCCACCATGCAGAGATCCTCTGCTGGAAGAGAACCAACACCTAGGGAATATCCCATGCCTACAGAATCAAATGGTAGGAACATTGGTAGATCCTGTTCTAATAATTCAACAATTTTTGTAGTAGTTCCTAATGATACTGTTTCTACAATGTTTGCCTCATCCTTGAGGGCTGGGATTGTCTTGACTAGGCTCATAGTTTCAAGATCTGTCGTAGGTACCAAATTTTCTTCTGGTTTCATGTTGGTAGGTTTATTAAGTTGGTTTGTTGGGAGTTCAAATTCCGAGTGCATGCCTGGTCTTTTCTTTAAGTCAGCTAAGTGTACATCGAATGGTTTTAGATCACCTTTGGCTATGAATATCTTTCCTAAATGTAAAAACCTTACTTCTTGAAATAACGTAGAAGGGATTGCCTTCATGCAGTGTATCCATGGCCACCGAGGATCATATTATAGTTAGTTTCCTGATCTATAATATAAAACTCAGTCAGGATGGTTTTGGGTCCTAAGGTGACTGGTAATATTATAGTTCCAATCGAGGTGGCTTTAAGGCTATCATAGCCTCTTAGTGTGTTTCGAGTTGTGGAACAATTTGTTTCTCCATACCCTAGCTTTTGAAGGAAAGAGAAGGGGACTATGTTGACCACCGCCCATCGTCTACCATTGCACGCTTTACATAGTTGTTATAAACCCATACTTGCAAATGTAAGGCTGGATCACCTCGGCGTGCAATCTCAGCATCTGTTGGCATTTTGTTTATTTCGAATATGAATTCGACATCTTTATCCGCCTGCCCGAGGATGAACATCAAAGTCTATGTGATTTACCTATGTTTCAGGAGGTGGGGTGATGTTAATTAAATGACCTAAACCTAATGCCTCTAAAAGAGCAGCCCTGTGGGTAGGAGAGTTCTTTAGTAAGTCTAAAAATGAAATGTGCGAGAAGGTTTTTGTTAGGTCATTAATTAAATCATAGGCACCCACAGGTTTTGCTACTATTTGTTGGATGTTATCTGTCCCTGGCAGGTGGCTTGGACTTGGCTGAGAGAAATACTCTCGTGTCCTTGTTACAGCTTCGATGGGTAGTTTGGCGTCTAACTCTACTAAACCGACTATCTTAGGTCATGGCTGACTTCCTAGTTGTGGCACAACTAATGGATTTAGCGAAGTTGAAGCTTCATGATCATTGTTTCCTGTAATTACACCCTTGTTTGTCCCACTTGGATTTAACTTGTTATTGTTGTGATTTGGGAGCGGATCATTGAAGATCTTGAGGGGTGCATTTTGAGGGGAAACTACCCCTGCAAAAGTATTTGATGCTGGTGACATAGGATCTATCAAAAACATATCTATGAAAAGTTGTCTTTGTTCTTCTGGCAAGCGTTGCATGAATTTATTGTAGTCACGACACGTTATAGTGTCGCGGCCCTGAATTTTTTGGAAACCACAATACAAATTAGGATTGTAATTCCTAGTTTGTTGGTTTGGTGCGTATTGTGGCCCAAAACTTTGACCAAACCGTTGCCTATTAAAGTTTTGCATTTGCTATTTTTTATTTTGATTTTGATTTTGATAACCAGTTGAGCTTTGGCTTGAACCCTGTGTAAGGTTTTTCCGTCGTCATTGTTGTTGTTGTTGTGGATGATTAAAATCCACTGCATTGATTGTTGGGGTAAAGTTGTTGTTTCGTTGGTTGTTTATTTGTGATGGAGTATTGACAACATTTACCTTCTTAGGCTGGTCGGTTACTCCATCTGTTGTTACGCCATGATTTTTATTAAGGATTTTAGGTCCTTGATTGACATTCGTGGTAGTAGGATAAGTTGTAGTGTTCTGGTTAGAGGTGATTAACCTCCCGTTTGCTCCATATGTTTTGCGACCACTATCAATTGCCGCTTGATCTATTTAGAGAGTGCTCTCAAGTACTTCATTGTAAGTTCTTAGTGGGAACTTCTGGACTTCTTCCTTCACTTCTTTCCTAAGAGAACGAAGGAATAAATCACATAGTTCCATCTGATCCATGTTTGGAGCACTTGTGAAGAATAAAGAACTATATGCCACCTTTGGATGAAATGGGTGACAGATTCATTGTGTTCTTGCTTAATGTGTAAGAATTCCCTGATTCCTGTCCTTAATAATTTGTTCATGTCAAAGGCCTTGATGAACTCTGACACGAGTTGCTTGGATGAATGGATGAAAGCCTCAGGTATTCTATAATACCAATCGAGAGTGATACCTTCCAAGGTTTTGGGAAATATTTTGGCAACAACCCCATCCCATGGGAGTAGTTCTCGAATGGCTGTAGCGTAAGCCTTGATATGTGCATTCAAATCTACCTCACCTTTGTATTTGGGAAAATTGGGAAGAGGCCTTAGAAGCATGACGCTTCATATGGTGAAATCTAAGGGCTCTTTCAAATATTCTGAGTAAGTCCCTATTGCATAGGTTTCGACCATTGATGGTGCCTGCTGAGGGAGTGGAGGGGGAATGGGTTGTTGATATGGCGTAGCATACGTGTTAGCGGGGGCGTAAGGAAACCCCTGTGTTTGAGGAACCATGCTGGGAGAGGAGAACATATCCCCTTGCGGTGATTTGGAGTACATGTTTAAGTATGAAGGGGTATTGTCCAAAAATGGATTATTTTGTACTAGACCGGGAGGTGTCAGAACGGTGTTAGAAATGGCAGCTCTTGTTGGGGTTTGTTGTGAATACTGAGGAGTCATGCCTAACGTGCCTACTCCTGTGAGGAGGTCTACTTGGCTAGGATGGTGTGGAGGATTGGAACCTGCATGAATTGAGAATTTTGACTTGCTTGGGCAAGTTCTAACCCCTAACCTTTTCTACTAGAGTTGAAATGACTTCATTTGGTGAAGTCACAATACTTTACCTTGGCAGCATTTGTTGTATATCATAGTGTTGTATAGGCATGTGATATCCTGCTATGAACTGATTGTTGCCCTACCAAGTTTCCCGAGGGCATTTCCTGTATGACGTGGTATGGAGGTATTTTCTTGAAAAGAGATTTCAAGTTGTGTTTGTAAACCTCCTATAGGTGGGTACATACTTGAGAACATTGTTCATTCCTGGCATAACGTACCAAATGTTCATCATCTAAACCCAGGTATGAGTCTAATTGTCTACTAATTTGTGGTCTAAGTAGTACCTGAGGAGATGAACTTGATTCTCCTGTGAGCATCATATTGTTCGAGCCTGAAAGCTCTGTTTTCCATGTTTGAGCAAACTGATCCAACTCCTCTGTTCGGAGGGATGAGGTATATCTAATCCTTGGAGTTTGTGTTGACAACTGGTTAGTTGAGTAGTTATCACCCCATACTGAGAGTGAGGGTGATGATTGTCTATTCTGTTGGGCGTAGTATGCCTCAAGACCCAAGAGGGGTCTGCCATATGCATCAAATCCCGACATATTCGGGGGGTATATGAATACCCGCAGAATAATGGGAAGGAGCGAAGGTGATGGTGAAAGCTGATGAGGTAGTAAAGACAAAAGAGTCATTTAATTTAAAAGAACTAGTAGAAATCTGACTCCAGAGCAGAAAGTAGAAAGTTCACGTCGGGTTCACCAATTTTGTATGACGGAAAAGTGACAAGCGAGCTTGGGAATCTACAAGTAACTCTTCCTCGCACCCGACCTCCCGAGGTCGTGCCGAGAGAAATGGTGGGGAGTGAATATGCGTGGGATACAAACAAACTAGTTAGGCAATATAATGTCTTCGACACGCACTAGTGGAAATTGTGAGTCTAAGGTAAAGAAGGCCCTTCTAACCTGAACTAGTGTGATAGATCGATAAGCAAGGATGAATGCTTGAAGGCTCCAATCAATATCGAGCTGGTGTGATTCAGTCTATAAGTTGTGGAATACATGGAAAATGTCCTAGGATAGTTTCGTGTATATCTTCGATAAGGTCATAGGGTGGATGGTAAATATAATTGACTCTATGGGTGATTCTCTGGCCTAGTCCAAAATTCCCTAGCTTCGTTAGCTGCTACGTCTAATAAGGATAACTATTCGATGATGATAGGTGGAAGTGGAGTAGACTGGAATACTAGTGTACGTAGGCCAACGTCTATGTCTGATTCACCTATGGATTCGTTGGGCTGTGGGATTTGTGGGTCACAACCGTAGATTCGTATTTGTTGCGGACCTACTATGGTCATATATGGAATTAGTCCCTAATCCCTAGTATCCAGTAATCGTATGCTTTCTCAGCTTCTATATTCAGAATCAATAACTGTGTGATCTTCTCAGAATATCTTACAGCGTTCGTGCAACCTGAATTCTTAAGCTGGTATCTATATCTATGAGAGTGTCTCCTACATCTGGCTGTGGGACCAAAGGATCACAACCAAATGTCCGCTCTCTTTCGAACCCTTCTATAGTCATGTAGATATGAATCTAAAGTAATCTGTAGTTTGGTTGATTCGACCAAAATGTGTGCGCTTTGTCATCTTCTCGTGTTTAACCCGCTTAATCGGGAACCAATTTGTTGTAAGTTTACTATTGTTGGAAGACTTGGATCCCGAGATTTTGATCTATATCAGTTATTGCTGTGATGAGATTGGGTTGGGGCATGATTGGCTCGAATACCTATTCTCTGGGCTCCCTAGGTCCCGTGATTGTCATACAAAAGCAACAATGTAAATTAACTGTAGCAAAGTGAAATTTACTGTGTGAAGTATGTCTATAACATATATAACTTCTATATTTTTGTTATTTTCTGATGAACTTTAAAATGAATTTGAGAGAGCAGCTATTTAATATATCTAGAAATGACAGCTAAAATAACAAATTAAAACAAACAAGATAACCGAGTATAGCTATTTGTCTGTGCAACTGTGAATCTATTCTAAATAATGAAGTACTTGATCTAGTCTATTTGCAAGACTCTCGACCCTACCTCAGAAGTGAGGAATGAATCATAGTCTCTCAGAAACTATCAATCCCACAGCTTCCCTGGTAATATCGAAAGTAAAATTGACTGAAATAAAGTGATTAACTACTCTATTTGATATGTTTCTAATTTAGAACTTTGAAAGCTAGAACTGGACTCGCAGTAAGCAGTGGCGAATGTGATGGTGTGTGTCGCTATGTCCCCTCGGTGTGATCTCCTTGTTCCTTCGTGTTCACGTGGATCCGTAAAAGCATGTAATGCTAGCATCAACTGAAGTAGATATTGGGACAAAGGAAACTTAGGATACACGGACTGAATACAATGCGAGGAGAGAGATAGCGCAAGAGTACAGAGCTTGGCTTATGCAATTCCTAGTGGGATTTATTACGAGTCATGTAACATAAAGCGTCCCGTAACTCGAAACTATCCTGCTTGAAGAACAAAACCTGCAACTTTAATGGCTTCCTATTGAAAAAAACTATTCTACTCCAATGGATTGGATAAAATGTCAACAACACTTGCACAAGATGGATATGTGGCTTCCTAATAGCAAAACAATACTAACTAAGCATGTAATGAAAGAAAACTAAGGACTCTAAACAAAATGAAAGACTAATCTATTGTAAAGAGAAATTCAGAGGCAAATTTGAGGGGCCATTTGCTTGAGCACAAGCTATCTATTTATAGCATTTGTATTTACCCAAGGTAAAAACCAAATTGATCTCTTAAACTATAAACAATGGCAAAACACTATTCCAGGGAACTAGAATCATTAATGCAAGCTTATGGTGGTGAAAAAAAGTTGGTGAATCATTGAAATTTATGTGAGTCATGTTAAAAGAGCTTTCTAGAAAACACGTAAAGGACTTCCACCCTAAGCGGGCGGTGGTCACGAGACTGCCGCCTGTGCAGGCGGTGGTTTCATCACTGAAGAGAAAAAGGCTAAGAAAAGAGGGGAAAAGGGAAAAATAAAGCACATGGGGGCTAAGCGGGGCATGCGTGATGATAATGCACACTTGGGGAGATTTTCCGGATCCTAAACACCTCATGCGAGGAGACTGTATCATCATTGGGGAACTGTTACGATGTTCCGGCAATACAAGTACCTTACAATTTTGGGTACATATATATGCCTTAGGAAAATTAATATTTTGATAAAACACATCTACAAGAATTGTAGGTAAGGTCACATTAAGTCTAAATAATGGAAAGATAGTAATCGAGAATCTCTTGTATGTAGAAGGATTAAAACACAACATACTTAGTGTAAGACAAATGTGTAAGAAAGGGAACACATTCATATATTGATGACAAATGGTGTGATATAAGGAAGATAAAATAAATAAAGCTAGTTATTAAGGCCAAAAGGACCAATAACTACATGTATGTCTTGAAAGAGATCAATAAAACAAAATTCCTCACAAGCAATATTAATGATAGTTAGATTTGGAATAGGAGGTTAGGGAACCTAAATTTTGACAATCTTGTCAAAATTAGCTCCAAGGGATGTGTGAGAAACATGCCCAAAATCATCAAACATGTTGATACACTTTACAAAGCATGCTTACATGGAAAACAAACTAGGAGAAGATTCAAATCCAAGGAGTACTCCAAAAATACCACTAGAACTTATACATATTGATCTTGTTGGACCTACAAGGACTGAGATAATTCAAGGTGAGAGTTACTTCCTACTAGTGATTAACAATAACAAAAGAATGAATTGTGTTGCATTCCTAAAAGAAAAATTAGAAGCACTTGACAAGTTCAAGACATTCAAATCTCTAGTTGAAAATGAGAAAATGAAAAGATCAAATGCTTGAGATCTGGTAGAGGATTCAAGTTTTAGTCAAATGATTTTGATGAGTTATGTGAAATTAATGGAATAGAAAGGTAGTTTTTAGTAGTTATAACACATCAATTAATTGGATTTGTCGAGAGAAAAATAGGATTGTTTAAGATATGGAAATAAATATGTTGAATGAGTCCAAAGCATCTGATGGCTATTAGAGGGAGGTAGTCATTTCAGAAATATACATCTTAAATAGATCCCAAATAATGATAAATAACAATAATACCCCCTATGATATTTGGAAAGGAAGGCCTGCAAATGTGAAACATCTAAGAGTGTTTGGAAGTAGGTGTTTCATCAAGAGGGATGAAGACAACCTAGGTAAGTTTGACTCAAGGAATGATGAAGGTATATTCTTGGGATACTCCTCAATAAGCTCAACATATAGGTGTTATAAAAAAATTCTACAAAATATAGTAGAAATAAAAATGTTATAGTTGATGAGACCTATCCAATGAATACCAAATATCATCCAAAGGATACTTTTAATGCATATACATCCAAGATGATGATGAAGTTGTAAAGAGAAATCAAGAAGAAGAAGATGAGGATGAAGAAATACCAAGCAAAAATATCCCTCAAGCTAGGTGAAGAGATACCATGATGTAACTTAGATAATAGGCAACAAGGAGACACAAATACAAATGAGGAGATGGATGAGTTCCCAACACTAAGATAAAATTGCACTTTTATCCAAGATAACCAAATAATGTTCTAGAAGCTTTAAAAGATCAAAAGCTGGGTTGATGTTATGAATGAAGAATTGGAACAAATAGATAAAAATGAGACTTGGGAATTAGTCTCTAGGATTAATAATAAAAATGTCATTAGAAGTAAGTGGTTATTCATAAGCTCAATAACAAAGTTTAGGTCAAAATAAATAAGGTAGTAATTTTTTTGCAAAGGGTATGCACAAGTTGAAGGAGTTGAATTTGAAGAAACATTTACACCAATGGCTAGAATGGAGGCCATTAGACTCTTCTTAGCATATGTAACATACAAAAGATTCAAGGTATACCAAATGGATGTCAAGTCAGAATTTTTGAATGGGAACCTAAATGAAGAAGTATACATTGAGAAACTTGATGGATTCTCACTTATAGAGGACAAGGACTATGTGTGTAGGTTGAAGAAGGTCCTATATGGCCTTAAGAAAGCTCCTAGAGATTGGTATAACAAATTAGATAGGTACCTAACTGATCAAGGCTTCAAGAAAGGAGTGGCAGATAGAAACCTATACATAAAGGAAGAATGATTTCATCAATTGATTGTGGTTGTATATGTTGATGACATAATCTTTGGAGGAGATAGTGAGAACATGACACATGAATTTGTAGAGGTCATGAAGGAGTTTGAGATGTCCATGCTTGGAGATATATCATTCTTCCTAGGACTACAAATCAGTCAATATGAGGAAGGCATATTTATATCACAAACCAAGTACATAAAAGAGATGCTCAAGAGGTTTCAGATGGAGGATTGTAAGCTAGTAGGAACACTAATGGTCACAGGATGCAAGCTAAGAAAGGAAGACAACTCATCAAGAGTAAATCAAACCACATACAGATCCATGATAGGCAACCTATTGTATTTTACTACCTCTAGACCTGACATCATGCAAGTAGTTGGTCTAGTAGGAGGATTTCAATAATATACTAGAGAAAACCACTTAAAAGAAGTCAATAGGATATTCATATATCTCATGGGAACTATGGAATGTGTGCTTTGGTATCTAAGAAGAAATGAGTTTGGGATAAAAGCTTTCATAGATGCAGATTGGGTGTAACATTCATAACATAAGTAGTACAAGTGGAGGAGAATTTTTTTTGGTAAGTGTATTTTTTTTTCTGGCTAAGGAAAATTAATATCTGTAGCCCTATTCATGTGTGAAGCTGAGTATATAGTAGCTACATTTTTTGTGCACAAATACTATGGATGAGGCAGACCCGAGAATACTACAAGGTTGAATGTTATAGACCTAATCCCTTGTATTTTGATAGCACAAGTGCCATAAGTGTGTCCAAAATCCCTATGTTTCACTCTAAGACCAAGCATATCCCAATAAAACATCATTTCTTAATGGATGAGGTAATTGAGAAAAAGGATCAAATTGGAACATGTGTCCACCAAAGAGGAGGTAGCGGATATCCTAACAAAACCACTCCCAAAATAATATTTTAAACATCTCAGAAGAAAATTTGGTGTAATTATTGCCCCTATTATCCACTAACAGACTCAAGCCGTCAAGAGTGAGCAAGCCAAATGGAAAATCTACTCTAAGAAACTATTAAAAGTATCAAAATAGGGGGGCTAACTCACTAGATTCATGTATAGGTTAAGAGGACCAAAAGGGGATATGTGTAGAGTAAAATATTTGAATATGAAGTGAATCTATTTAGGGGGATCATTGAGGTTTATTAGTGAACAATACCATGCATTATCTAAAACCATTAGTGACAAGAAAGTGAGCATAATACAAGGGGGATTATAGGGAGAAGGCTATGCATTGTTGGTGTTGTGTGCATGACAAATTTCTGAAGGAAACTTTTTCAATAAAATTCAAAGGGGGAGAGTATACCCAAAAACAAAAAGAGAGAACTAAAGGTGTTGGTATAATTGTTTTCCATAAAAATTTCTAAAATTTGTTACCATCAATGAAAAAGGGCGAGATTGTTAGACGTAGTCTCATTGATGTTTTCATTGATTTCATATAGCATTAGTGTAAAATAGTTTTGGTGAGGTGTAAATCATCCAGGGCCATGAAGGTTGATTGTAATTTCCTTTCTTTGACCCCATATGGTGTGTATTAAGTGGCATGGTCTCGATGCTCGAGGTGTCATTGTGCATACACAAGCTCTTTATGTAGAAGAAAACATATAGGTGCTATGTGTGAACTAAAAAGGTTTCCCAAGGGTTCTAAGAGGTGTCTTAAAGGTGATTAAGTGCCTTCATGATGGAGAAAAGGGAAGGTTACATGAAACATGGGTTAAAACAAGCTCAAATAGGTGTATTTCTAATACCTAATACAAGCATGGCTTGGGGTATGAAGCAAAGAAACCTATGGAAGTTTAGTAAAAACATGTTTACTATGTTGGGACATTATATAAAGGATGTGGAAGGTGCTACAAGTCAAATTTCAGTTGGTAGAGGCATGTTTAAGGCCTTTTGAAGGCATGTTCTTGAGGACAAGCCATGTGAGCATGGGAAAGTCAAGGTGGATGATGAGTTTTAGATAGGTGTAGACTTAAACGAGCCTTGGGACATATTAAGGAAGTCAACATAGTGTTGAGGACAAATTTTCAAGTCAAAATTCAAAAGGAGAAGTAAGAAAAATGGTTTTAGGTTCTACCAAGCTCTCAAAATGGCCATTTCTAGCTCGAGGGTCATGTTTGAAGTGCTCACTCACATGTTAAATATCTGCATGGGGACCTAAGCCATTCATAAATCTTTGGAAATGGATTCAAGAATTTTTTCAATTATAATGAGGTAAAATTATGCCCTATGATTTATGAACGATCATTAAGTCGTTAACTTGGTCTAAACCCTAGTTTTGGAGCGATAGGAAAATTTTAAAGTTTTTGTCTCTAAATTACATGGGAATTCTAAATTGATAATTAAATATTGCAGATAACTCTCTCTATATTATTTTTTTGGTGTCAAAATCCTCCAAGTGTCATGAGAAGATACAAAAATCCCTGCTTTTGGAAGTTTTGCATGTGGCATGCTCCAAGTGTCATGAGTAAAATGATGTCCTAATCGAGTGTTTCATCGTATGAATGAATATGTAAGGGTTACCTCATGTCCTTTAAGGTGAACTAGAGGTCACATAAAACATTCCCTAAGAATTAAAATGTTCTTTAAGTTAATACATTAGTGTTGGTTGAACAATCTTGTGATTGTGTTCTTGATTTTCCATAACTACGCACTTCCAACTGAGAAGAAGAGATGAAATGAAGGTCTTTTTCCCTAACATGAAAAAATCCAAGAACATGGTTATTTTTGAACATATATTATTACCTCGTGATTTCATTGCATGACATGATCTTAAAGTGGGCCTCATGCACCCAAGTTGAAAATTGTGTTTTGAAGGTCATAGACCTAATAGAGCATATTAGTCCTAATGGAGGCTTGATGATAAAATGGTGAGTTGCAAATATTTTAAAGGATATATATGGAAATGATAGGACCTTAGTAACGTATCCATACCTTCCTAACACATGTTACATGGTCTATGATAGCTAGAAGACAAATAAGTCTTCGTTAAGGAGAAAACAAGAAGGAATAAAACCATTACAAAAGGAGTTAGCATAATTTAGAATGAAAATTGAATATATTTAGTGGTATCATAAGTTCAGTGAGTTTAGAAACATTTTTTAGTTCCTCATAGGTTTTATAAGTGTCATGACATATCAAGAAAGGACAGTACCTACAACTGACACACTTACATATGTAATGATGACATTGTAACAACTCTAGGTGATGTCACCTAGAATCTTGTATACAAGTTGAAGAGGTAAGAAGGTGAAGGGGTTGACATTTGATTAGTTAGAGGTATGAGGAAGATTCAGCCAAGTGTGTATGAGAGAATTTATGTGTATATAAAAATTTCTTAAGACCTGGTTTTAAAAGAGAATGGAGATATGAGAAAATAGGTGAATCAAGGTGTGTGAAGAAAGAGGATGAACATATAGGAGATGAATATGAGATCACAAACTTTTTGTCTTAAGAAACTAGGTCAAATGAATGTGATAAAAAATTTAAAGACTAAGTGAATGCTTAGAAAAGTAGGGAGTTGGTGCTTCCATGCAAGTTGAAGCTTGCAAAAGTTGTCAAGTAGGTGCTTGATTAAATTTTTGGAGTTGGTGCTTCAAGTTGAGTAGGTGCTCAACAAATTGATATCTTTGTAATCTCTCATGGGAAAATTTTCCATAGTATTGCATTGATTTCAATGGGTTTTTCTCCCTTTTAAGGGTTTCCCACATAAACCATTGTCTTCATGTGTTCTTATTTTCATTTGTTTATGTTTGAATGTCATTGTTTCCTCATGGTAAAGGCTAATAAAGATTGAATCATTTGCTGAGGTGTAAAATTGTTTTTTCACTTATTGGAGAGGTACCAATTTAACCTTCCCATCTCAATTATTTTGTTTCAAACACAAAACACTCCACACATGATTTTAATGACATATATTGTCCTGCTTTTCTTTATACCTCATGGCATGCATACACTAGGTCTAGGACTAGGCCTAGAATGGATCCTTTAACACATGCTTTCACATAAATTGATGTGTTATTTACCTTGCAAACATTCTTACACTTCTAAAATTAGTATATGATAGAAACCATAACAACCTTGAACCACCTTTGGAGCACACACACAAGTCCATACTAGATGAACCATGCATCAAGAACATGCATGTACCAAGACAACATGCTACTAAAACACTTTATGATACAAACAGACTTCACTACGAATCAACCTTAATTTTATTTGATAAATGACTCCTGATATTGACTCCTATGCCACCTACACACCCTTTACCATCAATACAACTTGACATCAATGTCAAAATAATGAAACATTTTCCAATAATCTCCCCCTTTTTCATTGATGGAAACCTTCTTCAAAAACATTGATGGCAACCAAACATGCAAGCACCTTAAAACCTCTTTTCATGTTTCTGAGTTCACTCTCCCCTTTGACATCTATAATTTAAAGGATATTATATCATCTTGACATGAAAACAACAAAAATGCACACAAACTTACTTGTAAGCTCCCCTTGGTCTGTACTCACCTTCTTGACTTCAAAAATAGTAGATGATCCATGGACCTGTTCTTCAAACACACACATAGCTCTCCTTGAGAAAATACACACCAAATTTTGTATTCATATTGACTAGAGATAATTTTTGAATATTTACCTCTATCTCACATGCTTTTTGTGAATACACCTTAGATCTATTTCAACATACAAAATTGAAATTATCTCCTCATAAGATGATGTACCTATTTTTTTATCATACTTTTCCTACAACTTCAATTGACCTTTTACTTTTTTATGATGGAAACTCCCTCTTGGTCCATGCTTCAAATTCTCAATTACTTAGAAAAAGACTGCTTCTTATGGCAGTCTTATTGTCATCTCTCCCTAAATATTAGATGCCTTTAATTCAACGTGAATAAAGACACTGGACCATAAAAGTAAATACCCCATCATTGCAATAAATTTTTATTCACTTGATTTTATGATTAATTCATCGTAAAAAATAAAATATTCTTCTTCATTTGACCTACATAGTTGTCGTTGAGGTCTTCAACATGATAAACACATTACATGTACCTTTATGTAATGCATGATGCCCAATGTACATTATTGAAGTCTATGACATTGACTATAAATTCTCATGATTTTGACACCATTATGTCTATAATGAGTTGGTCTCATCATAACGAGACTCCCCTTGAGTCCTATAACACTCTATGACAGATTCCAAATGTGAAACTCAAGCAAAACCATACTCTCATTCTTTTGATAAACCTTCTTGAGACAAAATAGGGCTCCTTCATCTTTGATAATATCAAATGAACTTATCTAATGCACAAACTCATATAAGGACTTAAACTAATCTTCTAGCTAATATTTCATGATTGAAGACATGTTTATCAACTCGCAGAGCATACCCAAAATCCTTCTTACTTGAATTTCCTTCACCATCTTTCCTTCAATCTATCAACTATCTTCCTCAAGCTACAATGTTACAACATATGGCTAGGACCTTATTTCATGAGCAACACAGTCTCTTTTCGACTTCTTGATGATACATCTTTCATAAAATTGTCCATACTCCTATCAAGAAATTCATTCTTCCATTTAATGCTTACATAGGCTAAAACCTTCATGAGAGTGCTTGAAGAAACAATTCATCATATGTCTATGTATAAGAAACATATATACATACCTCTAATCAAGTCACCATCTATTTCAAATCAATATTCATACTTCTTGATGCTACTTGTTGGTGCTCATATTTTTCCGGGTTCTTTTCAAGTGCTATTATCACTAGGTTTCGAGGTTCTCACCGAGTTTAAAGTATGAGGAAAAATGTGATTTGGCATATGGTTGAGACTTTGGGCCATTTATACAAGTTATGAACATTATGTGGGCATGACGGTTTCTTCTCGTGCCCAAATCCTAGATATTTTTGAGACCACGGAACTAACTTAAGGGAATATCATATTTTGTTTCAAAGTGTGGTCTAGGTTCCGGCCCTGTGTTGATAAGGAAGGGATGGGTGGTATTAACTCATAGTTAATTCCTCGGGAGTGATCAAGGTGGTGGTCTATCACCAAGGATCGAGGGGATGTATTTGTTTGGTTAGGAAACTAATCAAATTTTTGGAGCTCTGGGTACAAAGTGTACTTTATGGCTTATTTTGGAGCGGATCTATTATTTATTATGAGCTCAGGAATCTAATTGGATAAAAGGCAGATGTTTGCACATGTTTACAATTTCTCTTGCATGCATAGAAAAGGGTGAAAAGACTTAGTCTTTTTAGTTTGAAAGAGGCTAGGAGAAATTAAGTATCGAGTGTCGAGTTTTCTCTCTTAGGGTGATATGCAGTTGTGTGGAGTACCTAAAGTGCAGTGGTGAATGTTTTATGGGATGATTTATTTTGTAGGTTTGGTTAACAATGCAGTATGGGGAAAAGGAAAAAGGAAATAAATGATATGTTTGGGTGTTTACATTAGAGTAATGAAACACATATCATACATTAAAAAAGAAGAAAAGTAATATAAAGTGATAATTAATGTGAAAAAATAGGGTTCTATTATAGGGCCCCCCTCCCTTGAAAATATATACATGCTTATAAGGAATAAAAAAATGTAAACTAATTCATTGCATAGAGATGCAGGGTCAATCCTCCAAATCACAACTTCACCATAGAATATTGGTGCATGTTTCAATAGATGGTCCCGATGTTAAATGAAATCTTCACGAGCAATGAAATTGAAGACAAACTAGATGTCCCTCACCAGGCCCCACGAAACCCTTTTATACCAACTCTTGAACTCCCATCCGTGGCCTGTTAAAGATCTAGGTAAGTTCTCCTTTTTTCTCGAGTGAGTTCACCCACTCAGAAAGGGATATCCCCTCACTTATATACGCCTTGGTATTCTTTCCATAAGAGATTCAAGATGCAGGAAAATGAGTTGCTCTATTAGAAGATCCTTCCATCATAACTTTTCTTTTCTTCAGAGGAATGGATTGGATGCCCACCACAGACCGTATCTCAGTAAGGGTAGTTTCTAGAGCTGATATTTGCTTCTCTATTTCACTTTCATGTAAATTTGGGGGTTGTCCTTTCTCTTCCAGTGAATTTAGTGGGGTTTTTTTATAGGGAGCTATACAATCAATAGGGAAGGATGGTAGTATGATTGGTTCATATGCCACTAGTTATCATGGACGTATGGGAAGTGGTGGAGCTAGTGATGCTTTAGATGTACAGTGCTCAAATGGTATTCTGGATGAATTAGATGAAAATGGAGAATTTGGAAGATAGGAAATGAGACGCATATCTCAGACAAATGGTTCAAGAAAGATGGGATTATGCTATTTGGGGACTATCTGTCTAGAGGTTCGACTTTGGCATTTGGCACATTGAAGACATGATGGATGAATGATTCATTTAGGATCATGCATTGAAAAAAATCACCCAGATGGGTCAGTTCTTCACTAAAAGGATGTGATTTTAGGGATGAGGAATCCATGGAAGTAAGGTTGTTGATGGAATCATGACAAACACAGCTCAAAGTGGTATGTGGGTGATGAATTTGTGGCCCATAGTGTCATGCTTAAATACACATGTTCCCATGAGTGACATGTTGGGTATAATCATATTTCCATAATTGATATATCTATCCCAGATCAGTAGGAACAAGTGGGAGTTAAATTGAGAATAATTATTTATGTGAAGCGAGTCACGAAAATCGTGTAAACACTTATTTTCAAGAAATCTACACATATTACGGTGAATCGATTCCGTAAGATTACAAGTATTGGAAGAAATCCATCTCCATTTTTGCGTATTAAGGATTCAATTTTTGGCTATACTAGATTCCATTATTGGTATTATTGGATTCCATTAGTAGAAATATTAGATTCTAATATGATCATTATTGGACTTATTCGAGTTCCAATTTCGCTTATTATTGGATTCCAATAATGTTATTATTGGATTCCAATTTCGCCACTATTAGAATCTAATTTCTAAATATTGATTTTTGGATTTCAATTTCACTATTTTAGGATTTTAATTTTTTTATTATTTGATTTCCCCACATAATCCTAATGGTCGCCAACTTACATAAGCCTAGTGGTTGTTATCTTACATAATCAAAGTAGTTGTTAACTTACATAAGCCAGCAGTTCTTGCAAACTTACATAAGCCAAAAACTGCTAACTTACATAAGCCAAGAGACCACTAACTTACATAAGACAAGCAACCACTAACTTCAAGATAGTGCGTAAGTGATTGTTTTCATTTATGACACATATCAATCTTAATATCATCATCAATATATGACTATAAATGCATACCTTATTAAAATCAATAAACATTGACGATGAAAATCCTATCGCTGAACATCCTTGAATGGTGTTAAATTTGATAATTGTTTAGATGTTTTTTGTGATTTTAGATGTAACATACTTTCAAATATTTTATAGAACTGACACGTGTGACTCACATGTTTAAAAGGTGACAATTAATTTTTATATACATTTATATAATAAAATTATTTGTATATATTAAGCATAGTTAAAAAATTTGGAATTGTCATTTATGAATTTTGTAAGTAGTGTATAAGTGTGAGTGATCGCACTTACAAGTGTGATTGGTCATACATCAAAGTGCGAGCCTCGAGTCACATTTCTCCCGAATCAAACTTTTAAGTATGATTAATTGCACTTCTAAGTGTGAGTCTCAATTTGCACTTTTAAGTGCGAGTATCAAATCACACTTCTAAGTGCGAGTCTTGATTTACTGCAAACTAAGTGCAAGTCTTGATTCACACAGCTAAGTGTGATAACTCACCTATCAATTTTTTTGGTAATGATAATTTTTCAACATTGCCTTTACAAAATACAAAACAATGTTTATTTATACCAATTCTTATGTATAAATTTCATTATTTTTAATATATATTGATGTATTTTTTTTTTATAATTCATATATAAATCTATATTAATAATTGACGGTTAAATATTAAATATGTAAGTTGTGTGTGACGTTTATTACAAATTTTTGCATGTATTTTACAGCTACAATCAATAAAAATGTCTAAATGAGAATCAAGGGTCACATGTGAAGTGAAAGCACAAGAAATAAGGGCTTGATTTTACCCAAATAATATAAGGGATTTTATTTAGAATGCAAAAATTAAAATATTAAATTCTTACATTAATTCTTTACAATACCAAATGTAGTATTAATGATAACCATTTTGTAAGGAAAAATGTTAATTAATGTTGCGGTTTCCTCAACATTAATTAGCCATTAAAACGAGCTATGTAAAATTCACCATTTAAAAGTACATGCACCATTCAAAATATGTGCTCCTTTTTGAAGCATGTAAATGTTGTCATCCATTTAATGTAAAGCAATGTAAAATCATATCATATGTTGTGCCCTTTTAATTTCGCATGCCAATGAAATTGGGAGTTGGATTTGTTAGTTACATATGACTATAAATAGACAGTTTTTTAGTTTATATTTTTAATATTTTCCTTTCTATTCTCTTCGTCAATGCGTAAGCTTATTCATCAATAGAAAAATCTCACTAGGGCAAGTGTCGAAAATTGCATGCTAAATTTCGGAAATGTTTTGATTTACTCTTCGTGCAAAAATTGGTATAAATTCTCACCTTCATCCCCTCCAATATTATGAAATTTTGTTTAATGTAAGTTTTTCCATAGCTAATTAGGGCTTATATCCATGTAAGGATTTTGTAGATAATTAAATGGAAGAAAATTTGTTATTCAATATTTTGTAGAAGGTAGTTTTTTTTTATCAAATAAATAATTTCGTAATATAATGAACATTTGTTAGAGCAATGAAATAGGATGAAATGAAGCACATCTTAATAGATAAATGATGTAGATTAATTCGTAATAACATGAGAGGAAAAATTACTAGAATTTTTAAAGCCCATAACACCGCCAAGAACTTGTTTTGTTGTGTCTTGAAAAATAAGCTTGGTGGTATGGATGGTCTCTCAATTTACAAAATAAAAAAATTAATATCGGAATCGATTTATGGTCATGTGTGTGTGTGCAGGAATCAATGAGAAAATGTATTTGCTCAAATGTATATTGTTTTGTTGGCCTTATTGTTGTCCACAAATAGTTGTCATTGCATATACTCAAAGAAAATTCAATGGCTATGACATTGTTGACATTGTCAATGAAAATATTTTAGAAGATATTCATGTTAAGAATGAGTTTTCATTCAATGTGTTGGTGTTGGATTACAATGACCTATTTGTGAAAAAATATGGTAATGCAAGAGTAGGAGAACCAAACAAATTTTGGAGAACAAAACAACAAATACAAATTTGTGAAAGGAGAATTTGAGGAACAAGGAAACTCTAAGATGTTGCTTATTATCTTTAACAGAAGCACCACTATTGCTACTACGGAAGTACCATCTATCCTCAAAAATATTCACAAAATATAAATTTACTTTGTTTGGGTCATTCCTATGTGGCTTTTTGTCTTTTTTGCCTACGGGATTTATCTCTTCTATGCTTCAATGTCATATTTTGCCTTAAGGGAATTTTTGTAAAAGGATGCGGGTCCTTTCAAAACCCCCATATTCACCCTTATACAAAAAAATGGACATATTTTTGTACATCAAAATATGTTGTTGTGGCATAACCTAGAAAACTCTATGATGACAATATCTTACTTTATTTTGTTAAATCCTATTGATTGATAATATCCAATTACTATGGATCGCATAAGCTAGCAGAGTCTTAAGCTAAAAATAATATTATTTGACTTGTTAAATGCTAGCAATCCATAAGGTCAAAATATATATTGTAGAATTATTAGGTTACCTTAGCAAATGCTAAGCTCAAAACATCTTACTTTAAATTTCTCTTCAATCCATAATTCAAAATAAAAAAATTCTATAAATTTTCAACTTTCTAATGTTCATATTTTATTTAAATATGTTTTTAATCTACAAAAATTATTTATCTTTTTCTTTTTTGGCTAGTTAGTACTGATTTGACAAATATGAGGCCTTGTTGCAACATTGATTTATTCTATTTAATAAAAACATAATTCTAAGAAATACATTTGTCCAATCTTTAAATAAGATACGAGATTTAGAAAAGATGTTAATAGAATATTCACTGCATTTAATGTTTATCAAAAAAGGAAGATGTATTTGCATGCTTGGACATGTGGCACATCCAAAATAGTACACTATTCATAAAAATTAATAAACTTTATTTAACAAATCACATTATAAATAGTTCTAAATTAAATCCCATCCCACTCCTTAAATATTTTTTACTATTTTGTTTTTGCTAGTCAAAATGTTTAATCTTTACTTCATCTCGTTTTGCAATTAAAATTAGATTTGTAAGTTAAATTTTTTAAAATAAATTTTTTTCTATGTTTGTATTAAATTTTTAATATGGATTATATTGTTTTAAAGACAAGAACAATAATACTTTTATTAGTTATCTGCTATTGTGATAAATATTTTAACTCGATTTATTTCGGCTATTCCATTTAATATCAAACTTTTATCGTTAGGTGGGCATGTTCAACTTGTAAAATAGTGGTGTTTTTTTTATTGCACCTGAAAAATCTAGCATATTATGTATTTAAAAATGTCACTTATATTGTTGCAATATTTTCAAGCATAATATGATTCTAGTCGCTTTCTATGTTTTCCAAAGAATTATATATTTGATGCTTTTGTTTTGTTTGATACTTGAATTTTAACATGGGTATTTACAATATGTGCAACATTTAAATTGGGTACTTACAGTATATACATATTTTATGCTTTCAAAATCATTACATATGGGGCATTCTATTTTTTAGCATTTTTTGGATGTCGGCATACCGTATGTGCATAATGTATACATTAAGTATTGGTACATTGTACTTTATAACAAAATTTGAAAGTGGTTATTCTTAAGAATATAAAGCACGTAATGCAATAAAATATAGAATTTTTTTAAAACAATCACACAACTAGCACATCTCCCAACCCTAAGGCATGAACTTGTCGCTCTGTCTTGTTTAATTTAAAATGTCATTAACAAAATTACTATTAACAAGGTTTATTAAATATACGTGAACATAATGATTTGCTACTTTATAAAAGGATTAAGGCACCTAGAAACCTAAAAATAGAATGGATTGTGAGCATCACCAAGAGTGAACAAAAAAGAAATAGGACAAAAACGAATAAAACAAATTATCCCAAACTATAGTCCAACAGATCAATATAAGGAAAAATCACAAAACATGGAGGGAAAACATCCCAAATGATACATTCCACAAACAGTCAAACAAAATCTCCAAGAGCTGACAAAATAGTTAGTCTTCAAACATTTATACTCCTCTGGTTAACACTCTTCCTGTCCTTTCATTTGATCATCCTAATTTTGCATGATAGGGATGTCATCTTCAACTTGCTCTTCCTCATCAGAACTGCTGAGGTGGATATTATACCTGTGAACTTTGTGTGCCTACTCCATCTTGATCACACTCCTCTGTAACTCCAAAACCAAAATTTTGATCTCTACCATATCATCCCTGATAGAGTTTTAGGTGATGTAAATTTTATTAGAGGCATTGATGCAAGCATGACATTATCTCCCATATCCATTCACAACTTCGCCTAAGAATTCCATATCCATTTCCACCTACCTCACCCCGAGAGAAATTTTATCAAAAGCCACATTCCAACCCTTCACTCTCTCTTTCCCTTTAACGACTCCCATTTCATATCAATTAGAGAACCTATAGCCCCAGTACAAGATTTCCCTTCCCCGTGGTGTCATACTCTTCTTTCTCTTCAATTTGTTCATAAAGTCTATAAGAGTACATTTTTCATCTAAATATTTGAATTTGGGCCCTAATTCCTTTGCCACCACCGGTTTACCATTATTAAAAGAAAAAGAATTAGACCATGGTGTATCGGGTATCAATCTTTCCCCTGTTGAAAATAATTCACCGACATATAGAGTGACATAAACAAGAAAAGGGAAGGATCACAACAATCTTATGCTTAAACATATTAAGCATAGTAACATGGTGAGTAAATGTCTTTCTATAATTTTCTTCAAAAGTAATGTACCTCATAAGGTGGAGGTAGACCATATTCCAAATATCAGGGATGCAGAATCTAGCTATGTCATATACCAATAGGTAAACCATTTCTTTACCAAAAAACAAAGTCTCAATTTCGTGCTTGCATCTAGTACAGTATTTGAATATATTTAAGCCCTTCATCTCCATTCCAATCACTTACACTATTAAATCCTCTAAAACCTAAATTTTCATGCCGTGAATCACCATGTTGCCATTGTTCCATGCCTAACCAAACTCTAATGCAAGATAAGGATCAAACCTCATGATTTTTGAGATGAAATTCCTAAACCCCCAATTTTTAGAATGCACCACAAGGAGGGGTTGTCCTTCAGGAACCATAGCTTGTGGGCTCGGTTCTCAAATGACCACCTCTCATGGTTTTATTCGATTGAGATTGAAAATGGAAGAAACAATGACCAAAATGAATCGTAAGATAAAAATTAATACAAATCCCACCATATATCTTGCACGTGTAAAGGGTCATGCTAACCATAAGTACAAGGATGACATCCCAATTAGGGAAAAGAGCCACCGACACATCAATACTTAATGTTCTTAATGAGATTAATAACATTTTTGATATCATCTCCCCTCTCACACACTTTAAACTTACTACCTTTAGCCCTTGAATTGGCAAGATAATTCACACATTTATTACCCTTTCTAGGGGTATGAATAATTACATTTATCAAACTCTTTCAACAAATTTTCTGTAGTATCTTTAAGGATATTTCTTATGTCCAATTATTAATTGTATCCTTTCTCACATTGTCAAGGGTTAAAATCTTGTTTTTAACACTAACCAAAAAACATGTTGACATCTTAATCAAAGTAAATCCTTTGCAAGACAACATATGTTGGAAAATGAATATGTTTTTCCAAGAATTGATATGTCATGTGTTATGCTTAAGCATTTTAGTCATTGATCTCCATCAACACATGTATGAAAATCATTTTGTGAAAACAATTGATCTAGGACGTTTAAAAGATATCAAATTATTTTAGAAACATGTTCAATATTTTTCATTCAAAAAACAACATATTATAAGTACAACATAAAAGGTATTTTGTAGTAAGTAACAAAAATTTCAAATAAATACTATTTTCGTCCTCCAATCTTTACAATTCAATTCTAGTTAAGGTAGGTGAACTTCATCTTGTTGACCTTGGGGAGTAAATCCTTAGTCTATTTTTTCCTCTAGAAATCCTTTGCAAGTCAACATGTGTTTTGACAATAAATATGTTTGGTCCAATAACGGATATGTTAGGTTTTATACTTAAGCATTGTAGTCATTGATCTCCATCAATGCATGTAAGCAAAACATTTTTGTGAAAACAATTGATCTAGGACGTTTAAAAGACATCAAACTATTTTATAAACATGTTTAATATTTTTTCATTCAAAGAAAAACATATTATAAGTACAACATAAAAGACATTTTGTAGTATTTAACAAATCTTTCAATCCTTCTAATAAGAATACATTTTAACATCCACGAAGTTAGTGCACTTCTATTTGAGTACTAACAAATTTAAAAAATAGGTTACAAATTTCACTTCAATCCCAAACTACTATACCTTTTTTTTATATCAATTCAATCCTCCAACCAGGTAGAAGTTCATCACGAGATTAACACTAGAGATACTAGCATAAAATAAACTCAATATGTATTTCTTTAGCTTGTTAAATGATAGTGACTCTTTAGCTCGAAATATTATATTCTTCAAATAAATTTGGCCGCTTAAGCTCAAAATAGGTTGATTTAATTTATTAAATCCCAAAGTGGTTTTGTAAAATCTTCTAATATATTAATTTTCATATCCTATTTGTCTCTTTTTAAAAGTTAAATGAGGTAAAAAAATTATGCCCCACTCCGATTAAGCCTTCCGGTCACTTATATGACCTAGAAACTACCTCTCTCTCACGGCCCCCAGGTGCTTTACCACTAAATTCCAAATAATATCTCCCTTTCTTTTGTCGAAACTTAGAGACCACAAAGATCCAAATATTATTTTGTGTCATAAACTAGTGGACGCTAAGTCGAAAATATCATTCAAGAACTTTTAAATGAAAGTGACCACTAAGCTAGAAATAATATAAACAACAACTACTACCTATGATACATGTAACAAAAAAATCTTGATTCAAGTTAATATATATACCCATACCATACCACTATAGTCACATAAGGGTTCAATATAAGAAGAAATTTTAACATCCACAAGGCTAGTTAAAAGATGAAAAAGCATATTATTCTTGTCATGTACTGTAATTGTAGATACAGCTTGTACTTGTAAGAGAAAAAAACCCAATAAGCATAGTATTATTTCCACCTACTTGTAATTATATCTACATTTAAGTTATCTTGGTCGAACTAAACACACTTGTCCATTGAAAAAAATTAGACCCTAGGATAGAGAGGAATCATGGGGATATATTTGTTTTCAAAAAAACACCATCCCCGTCTCATTCTAGTCAAACATTGTTTTGTGAAATCACCTCACCAAATATCGCAAACAAATTCCCATCACAAGTGTTGCTTGTGATCCTTGTAACATCTCTATTCTTACCCTCTTCATTTTCATGTGTAGAATGAACAACCTTAGAGAACCTAAATGTAACAAATAGATGTTTCAATAAAGAAATTATAATAAGATATTACTTTATGATTTGTTTTCTGATAATCTATACAATATGAAATCATGTCTAGCAATGTTAGTTATTTCACCTTGCTCCATTTTTTTGCAGATTCTTCCTTTATAATATATATTAATTACATACATCTAAATATTGATAATGATTAAACCTTCAACCTCCACTAAATGCAGTAATTGCAAGAACATTAACTAATTAATGTTGCAGTTTCCTAAACATTAACTAAGATTATAATAAAATTTGTTAGGTTATGTTGATGCATAACCTCTTTTTGATGTTGTTAAGAGGATGTGAAATTTGTGGGGTTTTTGGTCATTTATGGCATTCATAGATTACGTTCATGTGATGGATGGGATCAATTAATGAATATTAATAATTAGGAAATATTTCAATTAGAAAGCTTGGAGACACATGTTGAATATTGGAATGAAGGTGCTCGACATCTCTATTTAAGCATCATCTATATCGGGCCTTTGGAAATCACTGTCACAATAGCCCTGTTCACTATGGGTGGCACCATCAAACGCATTGAGCCTTCTTCCTATGAAGAGGTCAAGGATGACCCGGTAGTATGGAATATTTTTCATGATGGTGGTGTTACATCATTTATGGAAAGATTGTCTGGTCACTCTATTTGAGTGACCAGCAGTGTGTTGGAAACCTAGAAGAAAGGAAGAGTCAAAGTGGTATAGATGAATTTTTTTATCTCTATAGAGTCCATTGTGGTTTTGAAAGGGTTTCCCATGTAGGGAGACATTTATTTTATACACCTACTTTAGGAGGATATGGATGAGTTCCTATTTCCTAGTGAAAATATGAGAATGTATCACTCGAGATATGAATGGGACTCACTTCCACAACCTTGGGATAAGGTTGCTGATAAATTGAGGAGGTATTTCATGCAGGAGCGATGCTAAAAAGTGATCTATGGACCTCATATTTTTCTTCTTGCACATCTTTGACGTGATTGGAAGGTAAAATTTATGGATTTTCTGTTTTGATCGCTTGAGAAGTCCCTTAAAATGGCTAGAGAAGATGAAGGTCCTTTCCTACAACAAGGCTTTTTGTATTTTCTATTTAAAATGGTAGGTTCCCAAAAATAAATCTCACACTTCCCCTCTAATCCAAGAAATAAGCTTCATGTCCCCCTCCTCTTCCACAACCAACTCCCTCTTTTCGTCACCATCACCGCCACCTTCATCTCCCTTTTGAATCTGATTTGGACATCATGATCATTAGCCGAGATGTCTGGTGGTCTCCACCTATTCTTTCACTCTTGTGTCTCCCTCATCTTCTCTAGTGGATCTTAACCCTTCGGACCCCTTGAAGCACTCTCCTAAGGTCTCTGAATCACTTTCATACCTGACATCTACTTCCTCTCCACCTCTTTTCGATGCTTCTTTGGATTCTCCTCTCGTCTCCATGGACATTGTAATGGCTACAACTGACTTAACTAACCTAATGTGCCTCCCTCCATTTTGCATGGAAGTTAGCATGGACTCAGAAATTCCATATGTGTTGTGGGATCTCTCCTTGGTTTACCCTATTTCTCCTTTATTAGATAAAATGGGCTCCCCCACTATAGCTTTGGAACACCATGAGCATTTAGAGAAGATATCTCCTAATCCACACGAGCCTATTGAAGATTATGTTATAATCAACATTTGTTATCAAGGAATGGAAACTTCATATGGACATAACCTAGATGAAAATCAATGAAGAATTTTAGGAACACATTAAGTTAGTGGACATGCTTTGGTTGAAGGAATCCCTATTGCTAATGATAAGGATGGATCCAATACTCTCATGAATATCCATAAAATGTAATTTGGCATTTTCTAGTTTGGGAATTTTTTTTTTAATTTTTTTTGGATATGGGATTTTTCTCTTCTTGTTTCACTGTAATATCTTAATGCTTATTTCACTAAATCTGGACATATTCCAATAAATCTAGACTCTAATATTTCAAGTATTGGAATAAATCCATCTCCATTTTTGCGTATATTGGATTCCATTTTTATCTATATTAGATTTCATTATTACTATTATTGGAATCCATTAGTAGCAATATTAGATTCCGATATTGTCATTATTGGACTTATTCTAGTTCCAATTTCATTGATTCTAATCTCACTATTATTGGATTCCAATATCGTTATTATTGGATTCCAATTTGGCTAATATTGGATTCCAATAACGCTATTATTGGATTCCAATTTCACCACTATTGTAATCCAATTTATAAATCTTGATTTTTGGATTTTAGTTTTGCTATTTTAGGATTTCTATTTTGTTATTATTTGAATCCCCCACATAATCCAAGTGATCGCTATCTTACATAAGCCTCATGGCCGCTATCTTCAATAAGCCTATTGGTTGCTAACTTACATGATGAAAGCGCATGCTAGGTGAAATCAGCCTAGCGGGGTCAAAGTTACATCTACCTTGCGGCCACTAAGTTACATTTTCCTTGCAACCACTAAGTTACATAAGCCTTGTAGCCTCTAAGTTACATAAAAGGACGATAAGCCTAGTGGCCGCTATCTTACATAAGCATATAGGTTGTTAACTTACATAAGCCTAGCAGCCACTATCTTACATAAGCGTATAGGTTGTTAACTTACATAAGCCTAGTGACTACTAATTTACACAAGAGTAGAATCATCTAGGTGAAATAATCCTAGCGGATGGAAAGTTACACTAGCCTACCGGTAGCAATTTTCATAATTGTAACGGTTGGAAAGTTACACCAACCTACTGTACAGTAGCAAGTTTCATAAGCCTACCCACCGCTAAGCTACATAAGCCTAGCGACCGCTAAGTTACATAAGCCTAGGCACCACAAAGTTACATCAGCCCAAGGGTTAAATTTGATAGCCACTTATGCCTGTCAAACAATTTTTAGATGACAAGTAATTTTACAATATTGTCCTTTAAAAATTCAAAATAGTAGTTATTGAAATACTTCAAATTTATATTTATTTAATATTTTATGTATATTATATATTGATATAATTTTTATATAAATATATATAAAAATGATCTGTGATATTGTAAATATGCAAGTTACATGTGATAAAGTCAACTAATTTTATGCTTTTCCATTCTGTAAATCATAAAGAACAACAAAGAGTTAAGAATTACATTAAACAAGTTGTTTTGAGGAAATGGATTTGAAAATGTATTTCCATAGGAAATCAATCCTTTGAGAAAATTACATAAGCATTGATCCCTTGCAAGGGTATTAATTATTGTTCTTGAATTTTTGCAAGGTATTGTTGGATAGCTTCATGACCCCAATTCAGTATTTTAATTTGATTTCCTTTCCATATTTTTCTTAGACTCCATGCCGGATGACACTATCTATATCAATATCTGATGTGTCCCTTGATTTTTGCCAGCATTGCTTTTTCTTTAAGCATTCATAGTATCTTTATTTTTTTGTATTTCCTTTCCATGTGGGTTCCCACTAGTGTACCCTTATCTTTTGAGTGTTTGTGTGAACATCATGTATTAGTTTTAGTTCTACCTTACCCATCCATATAGGTACATTATCATTAGTTGGTCTTACTAGTATCATCTACTCAACATTCACATCCACTACTGGGTTGAATTCCTCTCGAGGTATATCAAAAATAGGCCCAACATATATATCCTTATTTGAAAGGACATTTTGACTATAGTAGCTATCCATGTCAAGACATGGTGCACATGTTATCGATCATACATTGTGCCATCCTGAATTGTTTTTGGTAAAAAAAAATATCACCTCATCATGATACAATTGAAAAATGGATTCTCTAGGGCATGTAGAACATTTTTCCAATATGTAATCTTTGGAACATAGTATGCTTCTCCACCATCTGTTGAAATCTTTTCCCATTGTGTGATGTATGCTTGAATGCCTCACTACACGTCTACCATATCTTTGGGTTCTTTGAAGGGTACCAAAGGAGGATCCCCTTTATGCAAGAAAGGTTTCACATCCACTTTTTAGATCTTGATTGAGTGCATACAATCAGACTACATGATTGATTCTTTGAACTCCATGACAAGCTTGTTGTCTTTGACATAGAATTTAAACATATTTGGTTTTCTGATACCTGAGATATTGTGGTTACCATCTATTAGGTGTGGTTCCACAAAGGCCTTAAATTTGTAGAATTCCTCAATAAGGTATGAAGTGAATGTTTTGGACTTCTTTGAACATGTTCTCTAAGTGTCCATTATTTGTGGCAAAGAGAATGTATCCAATTTGTACAATGTTGTTGATAATCAGATGAATGTCCCATCTATGTCTTCATGTGTGTGACCCGCTTGAGGGAAACTCAAATACAAAGTGTGTTGAAAACCCTTCTAGTTGTTAACATGGATGCAAACAAAAAAAATGTCTAATTTTTGTTGTCACTTGTGTAATGCCATAAAACAAATGTAGATTTAAAAGAATGCTTAACTTATAAAGTTCATATTTATTTTCAAAAAAATACACATATGCCATTTCATAGATTTTTTTAACAAAACATTGTCTTGTCCAAACCCATTAAAACATAAAAAAAAATAAGAAGGGATCCTTTAATACCAGATTTCTTTCTTCAACATAGTTTAGTTTATAAATATCCCAAAATGGATTTTAAGACATTCAACACACCCAAGTCAATTAAATCAAGTCATCTTTGCAAGGTTGAACACAAGCTATATAAAAAGATCCATAGAACACAAGTTTTCCAAAATCACGAAAAAATAAGTTTACAAGATGAGGCTATCCACAATCAGCCATATCACATAGATACAAGGAGGTGTAATATTTACAATAAATTTTTAGGATAAAAGAACAAGTCACCACTTCAACAAAGCTTCATCCTTGAGTCTCCAACCTTGAGTGTTCTCCTAAGAGTGTTGCAACAAGAGACATGGCTTGTTTACCACCCAACCAATATGCATCATCACATGCCTTTCCATGGTTGGAAAAACATGCTAGCCTCCCCCAAGCCCATGGGAGAGAGGAACTAACATCCACAATGTGCACAAGTATAATGGGGATAAACACAACAAGAATACATAGAAACATTTAAACACTTAGAAAAACTACACATGGTAAGACAACAACATGAGGAGAAACAAGGTCACCCTCACAAAAAGGGGGAAGAGAAGAAATAGGATGCCCAAAACAAAGGTGTCCAACCATAGGATACACCAACAAAAGCATGTTTACTAACCTCCTTATTCCTCCTAATCATTCATCCTCCTTATTCCTCATTTATGTCAAAGAAATCCTTCTTGGGAGGATTTTCAAACCCAAAAGGGTTTCTCACCAAGAATGGGGAAAGGTTTAATCCATATGAACCTTTCTCCCACCTCAAACCATATGAGGGAATGAGAAGGAACCTTCATGGCTTGACCAACAACCATGAGGTTTGAGAGGGAAATTCTCTCTCTTCCCTTACATTCTCCAAAACCATCAAGTCAAATGATGGTGGAGAGTAAAACACAAAAAAACAACAAAGAAAAAAAAAAAAAAACTACATTCTTCATACAACTTTACAACACATCATTTCACACACATTATTTTATTGACCATTGCATTGCTAACAAGATAAGAAACAACAAGGAAAGAAAAGGATTAAGAATCCTACCTCTACAATGCTTTCCAAGACTCTAAGCTTTTCCCTTTGTCCAAGAAAACTTCCAAGCTCCCTAAAATTCTCCAAGTTCTCCAAAAAAAAAGAGGAAAAAAGTCCCCTTCCTTCACCATGAGGAAGAATATCAAGAGGAACCCAAAAGTTTCCTCACCAATAGGAAAGTGACAAGTGTCACCCCTCTCCTCCCATAAGTTAAAGATTCAAAAACCAAGTAAAAGTAAACTCACCTTTTAGCCCTTATCACCCAAAATACTAAAAATGAAAATAAAACAAAGTGGAGCAACTTTTAACAAATACACACAAACCAACCATCTTACATGGATGGTGACTGAGGAAAAAATGGGAGGGAAACTCCCTCTAAACTTTGGAAATAATCCCCCTACCTATTAGGTAGGGTCCAAGGGACCATTTTCATGCTAAGTGAACTCCCAAACTAAAAAGGGGTCACTAAAAATGCCCAAAATAGCCCAATTTCGGGTTTGGCATACTTGGGCACAAGGGTAGAGGGTGTGGGGTCCACCCAAGGTTCACATGTGTCCCCAATCCCTTCTACCAACACACACACACTTACCCAAAACCATCACTTAAATTAAGATGAGATTATTAAACCCTTAAACTAGTTTACTTAAATGAAACACACCCTAAACATAATTAATTTTACAAGACATAAATACATTACAATTGAGGGTTCACTCATGGTGCCCAATTAATACACTTATTCTAAGGCCTTAAACATTTAGCATGGTTAGGACTTAGCCCATGGGCTACTTGCACACAATTGTGTAGCCGCTCTATAACCCATGCTCTCCTATAACCTGTCACCTACACACTCATTTCACACATTAACCGCATCTATCCAATACAATAAACATCATCTACTCATCACAAAATTAATCAAACCTATAATATCCTAACATCATTATTCAATTGATAGTGCAATGCATACAATTATACACATAGTTCACCATGAATCATCCACAGATATAATTACAATGACATACACCTATGCTAGCATGAGATTACCATTATTAAATCTAGAAAACTATATCATTGATCAAATCAACCACAAGAAATCAACATCTAACCAATAATTCTCACTATCATGTAACCCTGTTAGTGTCATCAACATCATAAGAAATATATCAATATACGAATCTAGTCCAATTGGTGCTACGTGCCCAAAATACCATAATGTCAATGAGGATAAATAACATAACATAATGTCCAAATATATATCAGAGTCTCAGTCAAACATGTCTATGCATAAAGGAACCAACAGATAACTGGAGCTATAAAAATGTGGGCACTACATCCCCCTCTCCTAGAATTAGACTTCCTCCTGGAAGTCATTGGAAGAGATAGGGATATCTAGCCCTTAGTGGTGTAGCATCCTCCCAGGTAGTTGATTTCTCGTCATATCGGTCCCACTGCACTTTAACTTGGTCCAAATCTCGACCCCAAAGGGCCAACCTCTGATGTTGCAGTATGCGCATGGGCTCTAGTCTCCACTGTCCTCCATCCTCTACCTGTAATGCCGACCAATCCAAAACATGAGAAACATCCGTACATATATACGTATTACAAAAACATGAAAAACATCGTGGGGTCGTGCAAGGTGTGGTGGCAAATCTAGGCGATAGACAAATGGACCGACAATCTCTAAAACATCAAAAGGCCCCACAAAATGAGGTGATAGCTTAGAACCCTTTCCATAACAGTTTGGGCTCTTATGCAGATGAACTCTCAAGAAGACTTTGTCACCCATGGAGAAGTGACGATCAATCCTCTTGGTGTCTGCATACGCCTTCTGGCGTGCTCTAGCCTGCTCAAGACACTGTCTAATCAGAACAACCTGCTGCTCTAAATCCTATAGATAAGCTGGTCCCAAAATAATCCTGTCATCTAGTCTGTTCCAACTCAGAGGTGTCCTGCAAGGTTGACCATACAAAGCCTGATAGAGAGCCATGTCAATGGAACTATGATAACTGTTGTAGGCAAACTCAACTAAATGCAAATAATCTTCCCACTTCTTCTACTGGTCCATCACATACATCCTCAACATGTCCTCAAGAACTTGATTAACTCTCTCTATCTTCTCATCTATCTTTGGATGATATGCCAAACTGAAATTAATCTGTGTACCTAAGGCATCTTGAAAATAAGTCCAAAAAACTAATGTGTAGATGGTGTCTCTATCATTGATGATCGTCTTGAAATCCCATGCAATCTAACAATGTCCTCCATAAACACTTTGGTGATGGCCTGTGCATTATAGGTGACCTTGGTTGGCGAGAAATATGCAACCTTGGTCAACTTATCCACAATGACCATAATGGCATCATGACGATAAGAGGACATAGGAAGTCCTACTATGAAATCCATGGAGATCACATCCCATTTCCACTCGGGGATATCATGAGGGTATAAGAGTCCGTGGAATGAGAATGCTCTACCTTGACCCTCCGACACTCGAGGCAACGCGCAACAAAATTTGATATGTCCCGATGAAGACCAGGCCAATAACATAACTCTCTCAAATCGGAATACATCTTCTTCACTCCTGGATGTGTTGCGTATGGGGCTCGATGAGCCTCAGTAAGGATGAAACTACGTAGATCACCTTCCTTAGGTACATAAATGCACATATGGAACCGAAGTAAACCATCGAGGCTCTAGCATGCATCCGAATATATGCCCTCAAAAGAACCCTGTGAATCCAACATCTACTTAGCACCTCATAAAACTGTCCTTTAGAAGATGCTCAAGAATCCTGCCTCTCAAATCTGATTGCAATGTCAATGAAGCAAGCACATGCCATCGTCTACTAAGAGCATCTACAACAACATTTTCCTTTCCTTTGATATACTGTACCTCCATGTCATACTCACATAGGAAATCCATCCAATGTCATTGACGAGCATTGAGGTTCAATTTGTGAGAAGATATGTTGTAAACTATGATGATCTATCCTCTAAATGAAAGGTCTACCCAAAAGGAAATGTCGCTAATGCAAAAGTGCATAAACAACTGCTGCAAGCTCCAAGTCATGAGTAGCATAATTAAGCTCATAGTCCTTGAGCTTACGAGACTCAAAGGTAATAACCTGATGCTCCTGCATAGGAAATGCTCCCAAACCCTCTAGTGATGCATCAGTACAAACAACAAAATCCTCCGTCCAGGCTGCTAAGATGGGTGTCATGGTTAACCTTTTCTTAAGCAACTAAAAGGCCTACTCACACTTTTTGACCAATCAAACTTCTTCCCTTTCCTTTGAAGGGAAGTAATAGGGTGAGCAATCCTAGAAAAGTCTTGCACAAACCTGCGGTAATACCCTACTAAACCCATGAAGCTCCTCACCTCAGTCACTGATGTGGGTGCTATCCAATCCATGATAGCCTGAATCTTAGAGGGATCTACAGAGATACCCTTTCCTGAAATAATGTGTCCTAAGTACTGAATCTCTATCTGAAAGAAGCTACACTTTTCCAAGTTCCCAAATAACTTCTTCTCTCTCAAAACCTAAAGTACCTGTCTCAAATGCTCCTCGTGTTCCTCCTCGGAATGAGAATATATCAAAATATCATTGAGGAACACTATGACAAAGTGATCTAGGAATGTCCTGAATACTCCATTCATGAGGCTCATGAAGACAGCTGGGGCATTGGTCAAACCAAAGGATACAACAGTGAACTCTTAATGCCCATAACATGTGCGGAAAGTTTTCTTATGAATATCTACATCGATATGCACTGGCGATGATACCCTGACTTGAGATTAATTTTCGAGAACACTCTAGCTCCCTGCATATGATAAAACAAGTCATCAATCCTAGGGAGTGGATAACGGTTCTTTATTGTGACTTTGTTGAGCTATCTGAAGTCTACACAAAGCCTGAGAGAACCATCCTTCTTTTCACAAAAATGACTGGCGCTCCCCAAGGAGATACACAAGGTCGAATGAGACCCTTCTCTAACAACTCCTCTAACTGAATATTTAACTCATGAAGCTCTGAATTCATCATCGATAGGGTGCCCTAGAAATTGGTGTAGAGCCAGGCACTAAGTCAATGGTGAAATCCACCTCCCTACTAGGTGGTAAACCTGGAAGCTCTCCTAGAAACACATCTGCATACTCCCTCAAAACTACGTGATCATCAAGGGGTGAATGCTCTGGAGTACTATCCAAATGATCACCGATGGTGATAAAAACAACAACCGACAACCCTTACGCATGCTCCGCTTGAGTTGCTTAGCCAAGATCATACGCAAGGAAATAGGTCTCTGCATCCCTGAAATCACAACTGCACTACCAAGATCATCTTGACACTCAATGACCTTATTTTTGCAATCCACCTTGGCTCGATGAGCCTCAAGCCAATCCATACCCAAAACTACCTGATAGGATCCTAAGGGAATAACTCGGAGGTCAAGTGTAGTGGATAAGACTCCTAAATCAAGTACACAACTCTCCACATATGAGTCCACGGCGATTTTAGCCCTAGAGGCCAACTCAACCTACCAACTATTTGGTTGCCTAGCCACCACTAGCCCACACTGGTCCACTATAGAAGGAGATACAAAAGAATCTAAAGCACCTGAATCAAAAAGTACTGAGACAGAAATACCCCTGATAGTACCTATTATCTCAATGACTGTGGATTGATGCTCAGCTTGGCAATTGTCAACTGTTGCATATACGATGGGCGTGTCCCACGTCACCCACCATCTGCTCGAATCTAGGAGCTCTCTGCATATCGTAGTAGTGGGCTTATACGAAACATACGCACATAATGTTATAGAGCCCCATAAATAAAACATCCTCTTGTACCCCTCTGAGATGGGGTCCCTCCTGTACTCTGGTGAACTAAACCTGCCTGGACCAACCTTAGCAGATTGCTATGGCGGGCTGGGCTGGTGAGTGATGAGTACCTAGCCTCCTGTCCCTAGATCCACCAAAACCACCTCTAGATCCACCTCGCTGAAAGCTCTGAGTCTATCTACCCCTCTAAGGCTGGTGTCCCTAATGTTGTGTCTACTATGGTGGGTGCGGTGGAGCTCTCGATGCTGCTGGAGGAGACCAGAATCCTCCTCTAGGGGGTGGTACTACACCCCGTGTCCTCTAACTCTGAAAGGCTTGTATCCTATCCTGAAACTTGCTCTTGTTTCTATCTCGGTGCTCTGTGCCTTGGTCCTATTCTCCTTAGCTAAGTAGGCCTTCTTAATGGCCTTCTTAAGCGTGGGAGGAGATAACATCCTAACAGCTCCTGTTATATCTACATTCAGGCCCCGAATGAACTTGTTTACCTATAATTTCTCATCTTGCAGGTAGTCTACATACTACAAGAGATCCAAGAACCTGCTCTCATACTATGCCACTATGTCAGAGCCCTATCGTAAGTCATGAAACTCATTGATCCTCTTTTACACTGAGAATGCTATGACATATACAGGGCCCCTGAATCACTCCTCAAACAACTCCCGAGTCTTTGTATCTCGATTCAAATGGAGCTTTCGATCCTCATTCCTTCACCAAACACTGCTACGTCTTAGAGGAGGTGTATGGTGAACTTGACTTTAACATTGTTTCATAAGAGTGCAAGCCAAAACAACTATCTAGGCTAAGGAGCTAGGAATCTGCCCCAAAGTCATCTGTCAAACCAAGTGTAAGTAGGTGATTGAAGGCGAAGAAGGTCTCGTATCACACCGCCTATGTCTCAATCCGGTGATGTAATCTAGCAGATGAAAGGGGTCACCTATCTCAAAATGGTCCTCGAGGTTATGTGATCGGCTACGATGAAATGATTCCATCCTCTCGCCAAGGATGGAAGGGCTGTGTGACCTATCTCATCTCGGGAATCGTTCTCGGTGGCTCGAATGTGAATCCTTGCCAATCAACTCCTCGTCTCCCAACTAAATGTCCTCCTCTCTCGGCTCCTGTGGTGGTGGAAGGCCTTTGTTGCACGATGCCTATCAGCTGCTGCAGGGCCTCTAATATCTGAGGCCAAAATTCAGGTGCGGGAGGATCCGCGTAGGTGTACTACATCCTGAGCCTCTAGCTAATCGTCCCCTCTTTTGTACCATCCCGAACTCCGAGGTAAAAAAAAATGGTTTATAAAATTTTTAAGAGTTACAGAAAGTGTTTTTAATTATTATTATTATTATTAATATTATTATATAATGTAACACCAGATGAAATGCCCCTTCCCATTAATAATTAATTTATATTAATTATTAATTTTCCTGAAATAAACTAACAATATCCCAACAATAATTTAATTATTTTACTCTATTAAGCTCCCTAGGGTCATGATTAAAAATCTACACCCCTAGTAAATAAATAGTCTTCCCCTTTTAATTAATTTTCTTACACACCCTTTAAATTTAATTTGTTTTCCCCCTTTTAATTTAGTCTACCCACACACCCCTCTTAATTTATTTTCCAATCCCTTTAAAATGTCATGTCTTAAAGAAAAGTAGGATTGAAGGAGAGCCCTAGGATCAAATCCAATCTTGGCCCTTGATTTCAAATTTACCCTAAATTTTGACCTAATCATCCTTATGTTTTCCTTACCTTGCTTTCTCCTCTTCTCATTTTGTTTTCTTTTGTTTCCTCTTGTGCGGCAGTGGAGGAGCTATGGAAGCTGGTGCTATCCTTTTTTTGTTATTTGTGAAAAAAAACCAAAACACAAATCTAATATGGAGATGTAAATATGTTTCATTTCTAGGTGTGGCCGCATTTTTTTTTTTTCCTTTGGAGGAGGCGGCGGTAAGGAGGAAGAGACAACGCAGGGAAATGGGGTTGGGCGTGTAGGGGAGAGTGTCTGTGGGAGAAGCCACAATGACGGTGGGGAGGAGATGTGGTGTGCGGGGTTGGGGAGGATTAGAGGGGCAACGTAGAGGGGGTAGTTGCGTGGGGACAACATGAGGGAGTAGCGTGGGGAAGTAGTGTGGGGAGAGGGGACGGGGTTGGTGTCGGGAGCTAGTGCGCGGGGTTTGGGGAGAGTGTTGGTTTAAGGCAGTGTCTCAGATCTAATCACTATGTTTCAGTGATTTTGCAGTCTAATGCAATGGAAGAAATCCAGTCATGTTCAGGCACAAACCTATCTTCATCTTCTTCAAGTAGCCTTGCAAGAGTAAACTCCAGTACCATCCACTTCATATTTCTTCTTGAGGAAGTCAAGCTCACAACCCCAACTCCACCTAGTTTCATTTGAGGATTCCCCTAAATGGGAAGATGATGATGATGATGATGTAGAGGATGACATTCAGGAGGAGTCACCCATAGGGGCAGAGGTCTCTGCCGTCTCTGCCTCTGTGCACCTGTCAAAGCAGCAACGTGCTTCTTCACCTCCGCAGGTGCTCAATGCCTTACAGCCCAAGCATGTTGGAGGAGCAACACTTTTCTGGAGGGATTTGACAATTACTATGCCTGGAAAGAGGAAATATTCGACAAGGTTATAAAGAGCTCAATTAGGTACGCATTGCTTAGGGACACACTAACGGTTATCATGGGTCCTGCGAAATCAAGAAAGTCTACATTTCTCAGAACACTAGCAGGTCATTTCTTCCCTTATTTTCGCCACCTGTTACTCTTCCTCCATTCCATGCACCATTTCATTTGGGAATTCAGTGGGTGTTTTTATAGTTTGGAATAATTGGCAGTATTTCTAAATTAGTGTATGCTGTTTTGCGTTGAAGGATTAGCACCCAAGTTTGCCAAAGTCTATGGATAGGTTCTTGTCAATGGGAGGAAATCCAAGTTGGAGTATAGTTCTTATGTGAGTAGACCTTGAACACGGACGTATATTCCAGATTCTCTGTTTATCGGGGTATAAATATAATGAGAGGGGTTACGGATCAGATTGAACAAATGGATGTGAATGTTGTTAGTGGGAATATGTTGCGGCTACTATCAAAACTTTGAATATATGTGGCGATACCTTCGTTAGCAAGAAAACTTGAACCATATTTCCTTTTATTCCAAAATTAATTTTCCCTTGAGTTTATGCCAAATCCATATGTTCATTTTGGCAAATAATTACTAGCACTTTACAAGTGTAAGATGTCAATTTAGCGGGGTTTAGTTAGTTGCTGCAGAGAGAAAATACTACTTGGACTTAAATGGGCTCTCTGCCTGTAATCTGGAACTTCGTTTCCTGGTTTTCTTTTCTTTCTTTCAAGGCCTTTGTTGAGATACACTAGGGGCGTGTAGGAAATGAGTTAAGAATTTGTAAGTGTGGATAAAAGATCTTTGGATCTCATTCTTGAGTACAAAATTTTGTCGTTCTCAATTTGTATTATAGATGTAGCTAGTATTTAACATGTAGCTAGTATTTAATATAGATGTAGCTAGTATTTTTTTTTTGATTAAAATTTTAAGACGTATTATATATATATATTATTTTTTTAAAAATAAAATAAGTATCTATCCATGGAACCAACTTTCTTCTCAAATAAAGATCACAACAAGTTCTTTTTAGAGGAAATATTCATTACAATATTTCATTTTTAAGAAGTTAAAAATCAATTACATAACTATCCAAGAACAACCTTTTTTTTTTTAACAACACAATAGAGATAAAATAAAACAGAAATTACCCAAAGAGTCCGTGTGTTTGAACCATGGCTCTAATACCAAATGTAATGCCATAAAAAAAAGTAGATTTACAAGAATGCTTAACTTATAAAGTTCAAATTTATTTTCAAAAAATACACATATGCCATTTCATATATCTTTTTTGACGAAACATTGTCTTGTCCAAACCCATTAAAACATAAAAAAGGGATCCTTTAATACCAGATTTCTTTCTTCAACATAGTTTAGTTTATAAATATCCCAAAATGGCTTTTAAGACATTCAACACATCCAAGTCCAATAAATCAAGTCCTCTTTGCAAGGTTGAACACAAGCTATATAACAAAGATCCATAAAACACAAGTTTTCCCAAGTCACCAAACAAATAAGTTTACAAGATGAGGCTATCCACAATCAGCCATATCACATAGATACAAGGAGGTGTGATATTTACAATAAATTTTGAGGATAAAAGAACAAGTCACCACTTCAACAAACATTCATCCTTGAGTCTCTAACCTTGAGTGTTCTCCTAAGAGTGCTTGAGTGTTCTCCTAAGAGTGCTGCAACAAGAGATATGGCTTGTTTACCACCCAACCAATAGGCATCATCACATGCTTTTCCATGGTTGGAAAAAAATTATAGCCTCCCCCAGCCCATGGGAGAGAGGAACTAGCATCCACAATATGCACAAGTATAATGGGGATAAACACAACAAGAATACATAGAAACCATTTAAACACTTAGAGAAACTACACATGGTAAGACAACAACATGAGGAGAAACAAGGTCACCCTCACAAAAAGGGGGAAGAGAAGAAATAGGATGCCCAAAACAAAGGTGTCCAACCATAGGATACACCAACAAAATCATGTTTACTAACCTCCTTATTCCTCCTAATCATTCATCCTCCTTATTCCTCCTTTATGTCAAATAAATCCTTCTTGGGAGGATTTTCAAACCCAAAAGGGTTTCCTCACCAAGAATGGGGAAAGGTTCAAGCCATATGAACCTTTCTCCCACCTCAAACCATATGAGGGGATGAGAAGGAACCTTCATGGCTTGACCAACAACCATGAGGTTTGAGAGGGAAATCCCTCTCTCTTCCCCTACATTCTCCAAAAACCATCAAGCCATATGATGGTGGAGAGTAAAACACAAAAAAACAACAAAGCAACAAAACAAACAAACTACATTCTTCATACAACTTTACAACACATCATTTCACACACATTATTTTATTGACCATTGCATAGCTAACAAGATAAGAAACAACAAGGAAAGAAAAGGATTAAGAATCCTACCTCTACAATGCTTTCCAAGACTCTAAGCTTTTCCCCTTTGTCCAAGCAAACTTCCAAGCTCCCCAAAATTCTCCAAGTTCTCCAAAAAAATGAGGAAAAAAGTCCCCTTCCTTCACCATGAGGAAGAATATCAAGAGGAACCCAAAAGTTTCCTCACCAATAGGAAAGTGACAAGTGTCACCCCCTCTCCTCCCATAAGTCAAAGATTCCAAAACCAAGTAAGTAAAAGTAAACTCACCTTTTAGCCCTTATCACCCAAAATACTAAAAACGAAAATAAAACAAAGTGGAGCAACTTTTAACAAATACACACAAACCAACCATCTTACATGGATGGTGACTAAGGAGGGAAAAATGGGAGGGAAACTCCCTCCAAACATTGGAAATAAGCCCCTTACCTATTAGGTAGGGTCTAAGGGCCCATTTTCATGCTAAGTGAACTCCCAAACTAAAAGGGGTCACTAAAAATTCTCAAACTAGCCCAATTTCGGGTTTGGCATACTTGGGCACAAGAGTAGAGGGTGTGGGGTCCACCCAAGGTTCACATGTGTCCCCAATTCCTTCTACCAACACACACACACTTACCCAAAACCATCACTTAAATTAAGATGAGATTATTGACCCCTTAAACTAGTTTACTTAAATGAAACACACCTAAACATAATTAATTTTACAAGACATAAATACATTACAATTGAGGGTTCACTCATGATGCCCAATTAATACACTTATTCTAAGGCCTCAAACATTTAGCATGGTTAGTACTTAGCCCGTGCGATGCTTGTGCACAATTACATAGCCACCCTAAAACCCACGCTCTCCTATAATCATCACCGCACACTCATTTCACACATTAACCGCATCTCATCCAATACAATAAACATCATCTACTCATCAAAAATTAATCAAACCTATAATATCCTAACATCATTATTGAATTGATAGTGCAATGCATACAATTATACACATAGTTCACCATGAATCATCCACAGATATAATTAAAATGACATACACCTATGCTAGCATGAGATTACCATTATTAAATCCAGAAAACTATATCATTGATCAAATCGACCACAAGAAATCAACATCTAACCAATAATTCTCACTATCATGTAACCTTGTTAGTGTTATAAACATCATAAGAAATATATCAATATATGAATCTAGTCCAATTGGTGCTACATGCCCAAAATACCATAATGTCAATGAGGATAAATAACATAGCATAATGTCCAAATATATATTAGAGTCTCATCAAACATGTATATGCATAAAGGAACCAGCAGATAAGCTGGAGCTATAAAAATGTGGGCAATACAACTTGTAGCATTATCTAGTTGCAAGTAGAGAGTTAGTGGTTTTTTCTAAATGAACTTGAATATACGCTTACTATGAGCATCCTCATTTTTCTTCTTGTATTCCTTACACTTTTCATATGTATCATTTTGTAAGAGTGCATCATGTAATGGGTGTTATGACGTCCCACTACTATATAAAAATCACAATATTGATATATACAAGGTTCTTCTAGCTTCCGGATACATAGTTTCAATGATGTTATTGTGAAGTTTTCTCCTTGCTCAACAAAAGGGAGATCAAAGTGCCCCAAACCCCCATTTTTTCCCCATGTGTCAAAGCATACTAGTCAAGGTGACAAGGATATTAATAGCATTGCTTATTGATTTTGGTTTTTTTCCCATAACACTTATTTCACTAAATTGGGACTTATTCCAGTCCAAGGAACTAAAAGTATAGCCAATATTACTATTTTTGGTTTGCAAAATGTCAAATATTGGAATTATCTGCACTCCAAAATCACACATATTGGAATCTAGAATTACATATATATGAATCCAAAATACCCTATATTGAAATTAATTGTACTCCAAAATCAAATATATTGGAATCCGAAAATCAAAATATTGGAATCCGTTAATTCTCCTTCCTAAGTCCAATATATCTGGTCACAATTTAAATTTATGAATCTGTGAAAAAATGTTTAATGATTTCAAGGAATCCAACATTGATATGAGAAATATTGTCTAGCGGTCACTAGCTCGTATAGAAACGGATATATTATGTTTTATAAGGGCTAGCGGTTGTTAGGCTTAATGATTGCTTTGGAATAATGATCTTATAAATTTTAAGATATTTTAAAGATTAAACTATGAAAATTTTAATATTTCCAATGTCATTGAGCAAGCGAAAACTAGGCTAATGACATTCATGAGATGTGAGACACTTCCATATTTAATTACTATGGTTCGATTGAACCTTGAGGAAACCAGAGAATTACTGAAGATATTATGAATAAACTTAAAGAGGGAAACGATTCAATTTAGATGAATGTAATTAATTGTAAAACCATTCCAGATATATTTTTATATTTAAAGTTAGATCTCATATTTACTTCATTTATTATGGTGTGATTAAACCTCAAAGCAACCGGAGAATTTTTGAAGATGTTATGAAGAAATTAGTAGAGGGTGACAATCCAGTGTAGGAGAATGTAATTACTTGTAAAACCATACTAGATATATTTTCATATTTAAATTTAGATATAAAATCAACTGTAAGAGACATGACATAAAAAAATTCATATTCAAATATGGATATGAACTTATTTAAAATTAATTGTAAAACTATCCCATATATATTTTAGTATTTAATTAGAGCTAAGAAATAAGTTGAAATTCCTTTACTATAGGTAGGTAGAATTATAGTAAAATATTTGATGAATACTTTGAATCAGTAATGTAACACTATTCCGAAGACGGGCTTCCAAATCAATAATACAAAACATAGTAAAGCTCAATAAAAAAGCTCCCTATAATTGTTTTTGAGATCTAATATAATCCCGAACATCTTCGACATCCTTCAATGGTTGAAACAAAGGCCACAACACATCTAATAAGTATGTGTCTTCTGACTTGGAATCTAAGTTAAATATTTTAACAATTATGTAGTTCGCAACATCATTGAACTTGTTTTTCTCTAAAGATTCGTCTACAAGAACTATATTTTATAATTATACGATGCATTAAACCATGACCAAACAGAGTTAAGATTCTTGAGATATAATTTGGGATTCCCAAAACCTTCATAATTGGAGTGTTTGGTCTCGACACAATATTCCTATGTAAATATGAACTCGAAGCTTGCAACCTCCAAGCCAATGTTTTGAAGGAATGAAGGAAGCATGTCATCAACATTTGACTTTCTCGCCGATGTCTTTATTACTATGTTGAAATGTTTTTTTACCTTTGCAAGAAATCTTTCAAATTAGGTGCGAGCAAATACTTTTTTTTTGAGCTCGATGCCACCAATTTTTTTAACTATTAAATTCGAAGATACCTTGTGGAGGGTGTGTGACAAAACATCATTTATATCAAATATGATCAATTTCATGTTGCATGTGTTCGTATATGCGAATGAAAAAAAAACAAATAGTTGAGAGAAGTGAATCAATTAAAAAATAAAAAACAAGTCCCTTTCGATATTGTTATATCAAAAATCAAATGGTTATAGGTGGTGACAAAGGTAAAATCTAAGGGCGTTCCTCATTTCTTATTTTTATACTAGGAATATTTTTTGTGAAGAATTTATATGAATAGAATGTAATGTTTCAACGCAACAAGTCTTTACATACCGTATTTTAGTCATTTCATTTCATTGGAAAGTGGTATATGTTTTCTAATATCAAAGCAAAAACAAGTGTTTAAGCATGCTCGCAATTAATTTAGGAATACATATTTCATTAATAAAAACTGCTCAAATATTTTTTACAATAAATATTTTATGTTAATTCAAATTTACAACTTATACACTCACACTTTGAACTTATAATCAGGGAATATTTAAATTCTCCCAACTTATAATCGTCTGATAATCGTAATTTAAATAGTACATATAACCATCACTAAAACATATGAATGTATTTTATTTACAATGTAAAGTTATATCATCATAATAACATTTTGAAATGTTAAATTTTTATTTAGCATTTACTCGCTCCAAATATTTGATTCTTTCTACCACATTCAATCCCTTTGACACTATTAGTGATAAATCTTTGTGCAAATTGGTCATCAACCACCTATATTTTGAGAAATTTTCTCTCGCTTATCATCCCAACCATAAAATTTTCTAGAGGGTTTCCTTTACACCTAATGTAATACACATTTTGTCTTGAATGTAGGGGACATCATTTCTAATCCAAAAATTTTCTAGATATTTTATTGTAATTCCATCAACTATTTTACAATGTTCTTTTACCAGGTGATTAATGGATTCAAGTCGGTCGATAATTTTTATTGAAGATCTTTTCGCTTTTCAACTTCAGCTAAAATGAGTTTGTCGACGAGAATCCCGTTTCAAATTTTTTTGATAATGAATTTATAAATTCTTTTATGCCACCTCACACATTGATAGTCTCCTTACGGAACTTGAATGTGATGTCCCCAGAGGGTGATTGGTTTTTCTCATACAATAAGCCCTTCAAATCTAAAATAAGCAAGTAATTCTTGTGGCTAACTACAGGAAAGTAAATTTTTTAATCGGTCTCATATCAATTCTAACCAATGGAAAAAATCAACATTTTAGCTTGTGGCTACCACTTATTGATGGGCCTTGCATGTAGGATTGCATATTCTTTACCCGCAGCTAGATCCTTTAATGCAAGATCTATTTCAAACAATATTATATTATTAATTTAGCTATTGCTATGGAAAAGGAAAGTGTTTTTGAAAAAAATATATTGAACTATGTGGTAAAATGGTAAATTTAATATTAGCACTTTAGGTAGCTACCACTTACCATGGAGCTTCGGCTTGAATTTCATTGACCTTACTAGGTGATTTTTTTATGCAATAAGTATTACAAACAACAATAATCAATTCAAAATTGATTTCATGCTATCACAAATGAAAGCATAATTGAAAAGCATACTAGTCTCCGTGGTAATATGGTAAGTAAAAATCATGTCTTTTGAATGAATTATAGCACCCATTAGGGTTCGTTTATATCCATTGAACCACCCATTGATAGACAACACTTTTGAGATATTGATGTGGATTAGCGACCACTAGGCTATGACATCATTTTCTATAATAAGCATAAATTCTAATGTCTATATCATTATGTCGATACTAATGTTTTTTACAAACAACAAACAACCTGGAAACTATAAACTATGTAGCATTAGATGCCACCATGAACTTTTAAAATAGGTTATTTAGTAATTCCTTCTTTGAAAATGGTTACGCTTCTAGAATTAGCTGATATTGTTTTCTATAACTTTGTGAGCCTTAGAAATGGTTATGTTTAAAAATAAACATGGCTAGAATACTTGGTTATGTATGTATATTCGTGTTGACAGCCACCACACACTCCATTGTTACTTTATTTGGGTGTTGGTGGTATGCATAAACCATTAATTTTTTAATAAATTTGTGGGGCTTAGTAGCGGTTCTTATTTATAAATAGACACATCTAACATACCAGGATTTGCTTGCATATTCGTGGATGATGTGGCTAAGTTCTCCTCATCTGTGGTCAAAGCTAGTGAGCATAGAGTATTGTAAAAAAATGAGAATAATGGCAATTGAAAACAAAGCTCATTAAACATATTTATAAAGTGATTGAAGGTAAATCACCATGATGAGTTGGTTTTGTAGCTTCAATTTGAGAGGTTCGTACATCGGTTCATATTGTTCTTTGGTTGTCTATGTAAATAAGAAATGTGTAAGTAGATTTTTTCAGTTGAAATACTTTTAACATAATCACATTTTTATTTGTATTACAGTACAAACCTTTCTTCACGTGAGAATAGTAATGTTTCAAAACATTTCTGAATATGTGTCTCAACAATAAAAACAATAGATTGATTGGATTAAACTAATGTATGCAAAGTGCAACACAACATGTCGCCATATAACACTAATACTATAGAATCCTAGGAACAAAATTGAGATAATATCTTCAACCATAACTCATATGATCGCTCACAAGGAAAATCATGTTTGTTTACTTTTAGGCCAATTTCTCTTACAGTTATCATTTTTGTGGCATTTTTCCCATCCAATCCCTAGTGACTTCTTTTCTTTCATCATTGTTATAGTCACGCCAGTGCACTCCAGTTATTGTGTACATAAGATACAAAGAATATGTAGCATCCATCCGGAATTGATTCTTCACCTTCTTTAACCTTTTCCATGTATTTTTACTATTTATCTCAACATTTTTAAATATTCAATTAGTATGAGTATAATTATAATACATTCAACGCATACCGACTCTAATAATCATTAACTCCATTATTTATTCGAATATATATTGCTAGAAAAATTGTAAAAATCAATGATAACAAATTATTCATTGAAAGGATTGGTCATAAGAATAGCTCTTTAGAGTTGATGCAAGTGGAGCAGTATGCACATTGACAAGTAAATTATTATGTGTCCACCATCCTTGAAATTTTATTGTCTTCTATTGACACCACATAGTTATCTAATATTGTCTGAGCCTCAACGGGAAGAACTTCTTCCGCCACTTGGTTCTTTTTGGTTTAACTTTTCTCCCTATGCGGGAATCAAATTTTCTCTTTCCTTTCCTCTCCTTAACCAATAGTACAGGACAAGCTGGTGGTAGTGTGATTCATGAAATTTAAATTTTTCAATTACTTTCGATTCACTATAGGATGTCAATAGATCATTATTTGGATGTTTTTCTTTAAAATATTGTATAAATTTTTCTCTAATTTTTCTGTCTCCTTTTATTCTCCGGAAGTAAGAATCAAATATCTCTCTTGTTATACCTGCTTGAACAGATCCAGTTAACCAAACATCCCCTTATTGTACTTTATCTGCTAGTATTTATAATTCTTTGTCATTCATTCCCCTAGTAATACTGAATGAATTAGATGTGAATCTTGCCAATTAATTAGGTTGAAAGTTATCCTGATTATCTTTAATAAGTTAACAAGCAAGGCCACCAAATCTAAACAACTCAAATGTTGTAGTCCATTTAGTCCATATATCATCTGGCAATAATAGAAAAGTCCATTTTTCGTATAGATTGATAGTTGTGTCCATTTTAAAAATCAAAAAGAATTGATTCTCAAAGTTCTACATTCAAAGGATAATTATATGTTTTATATTTTTATATAAGGAAGAAAAAATTAATAAATAATGCAATAAAATTAAAATACATTACCTTCCATTCCTCTATTTTGTGTTTTTCCAATCTGGGATGTTGAGGACATCCAAGAAATTTCCAAACCGGTCTATCTTTGTACAAAAAATCAATAAACTTGGTTTATATCTAAGTTTATTTCACTTCATTATGTTGTTTGAAAATATTAGTAATGGATTTGTTAGTTGCATTTGTAGAAATAATGTGAGCCTTTCAAAAGCTGTATCTTCTTATGTAAATAATTGTAATTATCGAGCCCAAAATCATTTTTGGTGCACATATTGTATGTTGGCTTTCAATTATATAAAATTTAACATCATCCCTTTCCAAGTCTTTTAGATCTTGGAGCACCACAAACCTATTCATAGACTCTAAGAAGGGAAGAATAATTACGTCCCTCTATGTAGGAATAAAATTTATGAGCATGGAGTGCACAAAAAGGTCAACATTCTTGTCATAAACATGATGATATCGACACTCTAGAGGTGCTACATGGCACATGGAAACATCAATTGAAAATACTTCACCATTGAACAAAAAGTAATAAAATTGCTGCTTAGTTGAAGGTTTTGTTTTCGTGAATATAGTGGTTTCTTTCTTCAGCAATGCAGTTGATTTAGTATTATTTTTCAACCCATGCAACTTTGATCTGGATGGATTGAGCCCAAATTTAGCCAAATATTTTCTCCTCATCATATTAAAAACTTGCCATGTTTAGGTTGTGAAAGAGAATATTTTCTATTCAAAAAATGACAAACGGAAGAGGTTGTATCACCTCTATACAATTTTCTAAGTACTGCAAGCATGTCATTGTGAATGTCTTCTATATTTGAATAACCAATTTTTTCTTTATCTACTAACAACCCCAAATCCCAACCATATGTTGAACATGAACATTTTTTTGTATTCTAAGGCTTTCATCTCTCGTTTCTTGAATAAAGAAACATCCAAATCCATATCCAGAATAAGACACTTACTATTTTCATATTCAATGTGTTTGAATTAAACACACAATGTACTTAAATCGATGACTGTAAGGGATATAACCATTTTGATTTCCTCATGTCCATCATCTATGAAAAAAACAACCACATGTCATTGTATTAGTTATCAGGGCCATGCATTTCAACAAACCATTCCTCATCTCTTTTCTTCTAGCACTCAGTGCCTTTAATGAATGGAATTGCTAAGAATGGATTGCGACCAATGGAAGACATTGTACCTGCAATTGGAGTAGAATATATTAAAAATTACTTCACATATGGAGTAATTTTTGTTCCCATCATATGATAATGAATGTAAGTATTATCCTTTGCGATCACTAATCTCTATAATACATTACTTTTTATCATTAGCAAGAAATCAACATAAACGTTAGCTACTGTTAGGATTTGACCAAATATGATATCTAACCTTTAATTGGTTACTGTAAATCGTATTTTGTGGATGACATCATTAATACTAGAAACTATGAAAAATTGTTCTTGACAATTAACACGCAACATATTTTGGAAGGATTATCCATTGTCTTACAAACCATCCACATTGTGTAAATTTCATGAAAGGAATGTTTGAAAACATAGATGTTAGCGAGAGAGATGATTTAAGTTGACATATGAATTGGAAATTTTTAATATTACTTGTTGGTAATTTACACCAATTAAATGGACTATCTTAAAGGCCATTAAGATTTAATCTCCATAACTATTAGAAAAGAATAACGTAGTGGCTGCTTAAGCTCAAGAATTTATTTATTTGAAAATAGCTATATAATAACAAACAATGGTCAAACTTAGCAGCCACTAAGCTCCTTTGATACCCAATTGTCATTGTAAGAACTATATGTTTAACTATGGACCGATATTATTTTTCAATGATAGTAATTATATCGTATTGGCTAGACTTTGCATGTCAAACCCAATTACAACACTACATTTCAAGAAAAAGGATAAAGACTTATATATTTCACCTAAAATATATCTTTGTATATTATAATCCATATTCATTCATATCAAAGAAAAATCCTAATGACGGATACAATTCCTTAATTTCAAAATAACTATTGAATAACAAATCCTGGCCTAGCTTAGCATCCACTACGATACTTTCATTACCTCTAGTTGTAGAAATCACTAGAAGTACAACTTTAAAATGGTTTTTTATTTTCAATGACTATAATTGTATCAAATTAGCCACACGTTACGAGGTGGAGCCAATTTCTACACTACTTTCCACCAAGAGGGATCAAGACTTTCTCTTCATATCAAAGGAATAATGTTGCGGCTGATAGGTGTAACAATTTTTAAATTTGAGATTAGATATATAATAACAAACAATGGTCTAGCTTAGCGGTCGTTGTGCTCTATCATTACCATTTTCCATTGTAATCATTATATGTTCAACTTTAGATGGTTAGTGTTTTTCATTGATTGTAAGTGTCACATATTGGGTAGACTTCACATGGCGGACCTAATTACTACACTACATTTTGTCGAGAGGCATCTAGTCTTATTTATTTCTCCTAAGATATATATTTGAAAATTGTAATCCATATTCGTTAGTAGGGTAAGTGTAGCAAGTTGGGGGCCAAAAAGGGGTTATAAGTGGACGTCATATTGCAAATAAAATTAAGATCTCAACTTGTAAGGATTAGTAGCAATGTGTGCACTCATAATTGGACAAAATTATATAAATATTAATTTTAGCATCCAGAATCTATTTTATAAACTACTAATTTTTTTAAAAATAGACAAGTTTAACTATATTAAACACTCAAAATTCAATGACTTGTTTTTTTCTGAAAAATCCTATAAGGTTGTAGTATGTTTTCCCATGATTTGGATGACCAAAACTTGATATATTTTTTTCCTTTGTTGAAAAGTTAGATGCCACTATCTATCTTGGGATATATTTTATTTTGTATTTTTTGAGCAATTTTATTTAAATGATTTTTTTCGAGAAAGTGGTTTGAAAACATAAAGAAAATGGAGCTCTTTATGTTTTCCCACCATAACTTCATCAAAAATATCGAAATCAAATATTTTTTTAATGTGTATAGAATTTCACCATGGTTGGGATGGTATAGGTTTTATCACATTTTGACAAGTGAAACAAAAGTTGCATTCTTAAACGTAGACATGAACATTCACGGGAAAAAGTGTCTTAAAGACCTACTATTAGTAAAAAATTATAAAATAATATTTATCATATTCTATTCACTTTAAAATCAATATTTATACAAAGCTAACAGTATCCCCTAGACGATGGCACCATTTTTGTGATATGTTTTTGATTTTCAGAATGGTTTAAGTCTGCGAAAAGAGAAAAATTTATGTTTTTTTGTTTTTGATATAAAATTTAGGATTTGATGTCCACTTTTTGGTCCCCCAACTTGCTGCACTTACCTAGTATCGGATAAAAATGTTATCAACCACTACACTCAATATTTTCTTAATTTCAAAATAGACATTGAATAACAAATCATGGAATAGCTTAGTGTTCGCTATGATCATATCATTACCTCTTGTAATAACAATCACTATATGTACAACTTTAGATCGATTGTAATTGTAAATGATTAAAATGTTAACAAATTGTCTATGCATTACCTTATGGGGCAAATTCCTGCAATGTTTTCCATTGAGAGGGATCAAGACTTTCTATTCTTATTAAAGAAAATGCTTAGCGATAGCCACCCTCCATTATTCATTGAAAGGAATAATGTAGCGGCTGCTAGACTCAACAATTTTAATTTTGAGAGGATGTAAGACTTATTTATTTCTCCATATATATATATATATATATATATATATATGTAAATTATAATCCATATTCTTTTGTATCAAAAAAATCCTAGTGGATGCTAGGCTTAAAAATTTCTCAATTTCCAATTAGCTATTGATTAACAACTCATGATATAGCTTAGAGGCCTCCAAGATCCTTTCATTACCTCTTGTTGTAGTAATCACTATCTTTCTGACTTTAGATCAATTGTAATTTTCAATGACTATAATTGTTTCAAATCGGTTGAATGTTACCTAGTGGAGCCAATTTCGCACTACGTTCCATCAAGATGGATCAATACTTTCGTTTCATATCAAAGAAAAGATTTAGCATTTGCTAAGCTCGATTACTAGTCTCAACCATTTCTAATTTGTGAATATCTATATTATAACAAACAACGGTCTAGCTTAGTGACCACTAGGCTCTTATCATTATCACTTGTCACTGTAATTGTATCATTTTAGGTGGACTTTACATGACAGCCTTAATTTTGCACTACATAATTATCTCATCAAAAGATATATATTTTTAAATTGGAATCCATATATACCCCGAGAGTAAGTGATATTTTTGTAGTTTTGATAAGATAAATCATTGCAACATATAATTCACATTGGTTCTTATCAAATAAAATGCATAGTGACCACTAAGTTGCTTTATTTATTGATTGAAATGACATATGGTCATTGTGCACAACAATTACTTAATTTGGAAATAGCGATCGAATAAAAATCATGATATAACCTAACTACTAGATATATACCAATACCTCTTGTCATTGTAAACACTATCTTTACAACTTTGAGGTGCTAGTGCTTTTCGTTGTTTTAATGCAAAAAACACCTTCTGGGATTTCAGAATTTTCATGCCACGTGTCATTGTTTTAATGGTAGCTATTTATATTATAATATTACAATTTCATATAGTTTTAAAATATTTTATATTCATTTCTTTACATTTAATTTTTTAAATAAATGTGTCAATTATAATGTTTTCTAAATATTAGGCTCAAAACATGCCATGTGACATAGTATAATTAGATAATTATTTTTCATTTGCACACTAATCTAACATTGTATAGGCCGATTTTGATAAAAATAAATTAAAAATGTGCTTATACATTCGTACACTTTATTTCATTTTTAAATTATAATATTATATTTTTTTTATTGTGTTTCAACTATTTTAAGCTATAGCCACGTGTCACCATTTTATTGGTTGTTATTTATATTATAATATCATGGTTTCATATTATACTAGTTTCTTTACATTTTAATTTCATAATAAATGTGTCAATTATAATATTTTCTAACTATCGAGTTCAAATTTACCATGTGTCACAAAGTAATTGGAGAATTATATTTCATTAGCGTACTTTACATCTAACATTATCTAAGTGATGTTTAATAAAAATAAATAAAAATAAATGTTCTTTATAAATTGATATAATTTATTTCTACTGTTTTATTATAATATTATAAGTTTTATTACATTTCAACTATTTTAAGCTATAACCAATAACAAAATGCGTTGTTTTCAATATTGTTTATTTTTTTGATATCCCGCTCCTTTTCTCAATGAGTGACAAATTCAAAATTTGAATTGCAAATTCCCTCACATTTTTGAGAATTTTAAATTTCAATATTAACACAATTTTCCCCACTCTAATTTTCAAATTTTTGCATCCCACACTTGTTATATTTTCAAAATTTCTAACGTAGATTGTGCTGAATTTTTTTTTTAAATACTCCGTAGAACCATTTTTTAGGGTTTTTGTTTTTGGTCTTGCAGAATAGTAGCTCATGAAATCATAGAACAATACAAGCAAGCTGAAGATTTCAGGGCCAAATGTAAGAATCCCGATTGTTTTGGCAGAAGAAATCGGGCGATAATTAGAATCTTGTTCATGGATTAAAAAAAGGGAACAATCAAGCAGTAACAAAAGGGTGCTCACACAATGGGGAAGCAAAAGGGGTTACGGAAAAATAGTGTAGATAGTTAGTTCGATGTAGCGGTCGGTGGTTTAAACGGCATCACCAAGCATGAAAAAATATCATATATAGATAAGGTATTTATAAAAAAGTATACTATACTAAATGTGCAACTTTTTGATTGTGGAATTATTTAGTCATTTTGTCTTTGACCAGATCCTTTCTTTTTAACCTCGGTCCAGTCATGTTTTTCCCTTCAAAAACATGATTTGCAACCCAACTCTATTTACTGATTCCTTTTGATCATTTTGTCAAACCACCTTGTGATTACTAGTTCATGTCTTTTTCATGTCACTCCAGCCCAACTTTTCCCTATGAAAACACGATCCGCAACCTATCTCTGTTTACCGGTTCCTTCTAGTCATTTTTTCACACCGCCTAGTTCTTAAATATAACAAGGAATCTATTGGGCCCCAATCGAAGAAAATTTAATCCCTTTTCAACTCTATTTTTTATTTCATTTGAATGATTTCAAGTCTCCCTCTAGATTATTTTTCCCGATAATGATGAGTAGTCACCTAATCACTAGTTTTTAAAATTGTAATTGTTGACTTTTTGAGAAGATATTCAAGGTTAACAAATGGTCTAAAAATGTAAAATCATACTAGGTTTTTAATTGTGAGATAATTTTTATGCAATGGAAGGTTAAACATATTATATATACGCCTAAATTATATATATATAATTTTAAAATCACTCTGTATTTAAATTTATATATTAAATATTTCAATCACTATGTATCTATGTATGTTAATCACAACAGTATAATTCTTTAAAAATAATATTATCGATACGCCACGTATTATTGGTAGAAGATAGAGTGTTGGCATGTATATTAATTCTTTAGGGTTCTTTGTGGAAGGACTTAAAATTATTAGTCTCTCTGGAAGGCCATAAACTAATATTATTTGGATATTAGTTGTCGCTAGGATTTAACAAAAACAAGAAAGCCATTGAAAGCTTATTGGTTATTAGGGTATAACACAATACCATATTTGTAGCTTAGCAATCGATACTTAATAACACATATCATGAAGTCATACGCCACAAAGAAATTTCCACATCATAATATTTGGAACATAGCGGTCACTAGGATTTAACAAAATAAATAAAGATATTGCTATTATAGCATTCGCTAAGAACTTCCTTAACATATTATTTGGAGCTTAGCGATCACTAGGGTTTCACAAAATAAAGAAAGATATTGTAAGTCTAGTGTCCGCTAGGTATTGCCGCTAGGTTATTCCTCGAAAATATTTTCTGAGCTTAGATATCGGTACTTAAAAACGAATATCATGAAGTTTTACGTCACTAAGACATTGCCACAACATATTATTTGGAGCTTAGCGGCCGCTAGGGTTTAACAAAATAAAGAAAAATAATGGAAGTCTAGCGTCTGCTAGGTATTACAGCAACATATTATTTGTACCTTAAAGGTCTCTAGGATTTCACAAATTAAATTAAGGTAGTATGAAATTAGAGGTTTCTACGTACTCCAACAACATAATATTTAAAAAAATATTTCTATAGGATTTACCCTTTTAAATGAAATTGATTTGATCTTAGCGGTCACTAGCCTTTACAACGATGTAATAATTTTGGATTAGTGTTCGTTAGGATTTAACACATAATATTTAGGACATAGAGGTCGAAATAACTAAACACATTAAATTAAGATTCCAAGAGGCTAGTATCCACTAGAATAAGCATACTCTTAATGTTTGCAAGTTGTCAGCGGTATGCTTTAACAAATAAAATTAACAAATTTTGAGCTACATGGCATCTAGTTGCTTCCACAATAGAATATTTCGAGCTTGGATGTCTCGAGCATTTAACAAGATGAAGTATGGAAATTTTAGCTTGATGTCCGCTATCTTATGATGCAACATATTATTTGAAGATATGTTGTCACTAGGATTCAACTAAAAACATGTCAGATATTGCAATATTACCGACCGCTAGGTTATGACTCAATTTTTTTATGAACTTAGAGATCAGTACTCAACAATGGATATAATGAAGTTATACGCCGTTAAAACACTACCACAACATATTATTTGGAGCTTAGCGGCCACTAGGATTTCACAAAATAAAGAAATATATTGGAATTCTAGTGTCTGCTAGGTATTGTCACAACATATTATTTGTACCTTAGTAGTTGCTAGGATTTCACAAATTAAATTAAAGTAGTATGAAATTAGCGGCCTCTACATATTGCAATAAAATAATATTTAAAATAATATTTCTACAGGATTGACCATTTTATATGAAATTGATTTGAGATTATCGGTCGCTATCCTTTATAATGATGTAATAATTTAGGCTTAGCATTCGTTAGGATTTAACACAAAAAATTTGGGACATAGAGTTTGCAAGAATTTAACACATTAAACTAAGATTCCGGGAGGCTAGCGTCGATAGAATAAGTGTACTCTTAGTGTTTACAAGTTTTTGTAGCATGCTTTAACAAATCAAATTAACAAATTTTGAGCTACATGTTTTTATCTTAGCGTTCACTATATTATGTTGTAACATATTATTTGAAGATATGTTGTCACTAGGATTCAACTAAAAATAAGTAGGATATTGTGAGGTTAGCGGTCCAGTAGGTTATGGCTTGAAAACATTTTCTGAGCTTAGTGTTCGGTTCTCAATAACAAATATCATGAAGTGATATGCCACTAAGACACTTCCGCATCATAATATTTGGAACATAACGGCCACTAGGATTTAACAAAATATAGTAAGATATTTCAAAATTAGAGTCTGCTAGGTATTGTCACAAAATATTATTTGGATCTTAGCGGTCACTAGGATTTCACACATTTAATTAAGGTAGATGAAATTAGTGGCCTCTAAATACGCCTCAACATAAAACGTTACACTTAACATTCATTAGTATTTAATGCATAATTTGGAGCATAGCGGTCAAAAGGATTAAACACATTACATTAAGATTCTAGGTGTCAGAGGTTTGAGTTTCATGGCATCTAGGTGCTTCCATATAGAATATTTCATTCTTAGATGTCTCGAACATTTAACAAGACAAAGAGTGAAATTTTAAGATTGGCGTCCACAAGATTATTTTGCAACATATTATTTGAAGATATGTTATCGCTAGGATATTATGAACTCTTAGGTTGTTAAGACACTACCACATCATAATAGTTGGAACATAGTGGCATTCAGGATTTAACAAAATAGAGAAATATATTTCAAGTCTCTTGTGCGTTAGGTATTGCTACAACATATTTTTGTAGTTTATGCCACAACGAAAAATTTGGAGCTTAACATATCAAAATAACAAATGCATGTTACGATAAGTATAGCATTTGAAATATATACACAATCATTATATCAATTATAAATATTCATCTATTAACATGTCATACATATCACAATGCTTTCTTTCCTATCTCACATACTACAAATTATGATTCATTGTGGTTCTTCTTTAACTATGGGGTGTTGTTAATATGAGACCATGGGCATCGTTACTTCCTGGGTTTTTTTCTCTCGTTTAGGACCTATTTTATCATCTCATTTTCGTGCCTCCTCAAAATATTTTTGTAAATCGAGAATCTCTTGATATCTTGTTCATATCCAGAATCATGCTTCTATATAGTACAATAGACTTGTCAAGAAAATCATTTTGACTACCACATGCTTTTTTGGAAATTTCCTTTAGAGTCTCTATTTTTATATTTTTCCCTTGTTTTGGAAAAAATCTCAATGACATGCAAAGTTTCTCCTTCGTTCACCTTAGCTATTCTCCTTTGAAAATTAACCATGAATTGTTGAAGGGATGTCACAAACTCTTCATTAGAAATAAATGCATGATTTAATTTAAATATTTCCTTGACCGAAGATTCTATGAAAACACAATTTCTTGTAGAAATAATGTCATCAAACCAAAAAAAAATTTCTTACTGTTCACTCCATTCTCTTATTCTTTGCATTGTATAATTATCATATGTCTTGAATATACCAATATCATCCATGGTCATAATTGTAGGGTCTTTAAAATGCCTTTTCAATGATTTTCCCCATATATGTTAATGTTTTCTACAATGATGTCATTCCTATAATGAATTTTTCATTATTTTTCCAAGAACTCTTCTGCTTTCTCCTTTGAATGGATGCAATTCTTTATATTATTATACAAGCCATGTAATGCCTCTCTTACATCAAAAACTATGTTGGGAGGAACTGTGGCCTTTAATTAAGTTTTGATCTCTTTATTTATAGCACGTACTCTCATCACTACTTCTATAGATCCTTCTATTATATCCCTTATAAAGGATTCCAGATCCTCATCATATTGCACCAATTGGGATCCTTTGGTTTTCCTTTTATTTGTAAGAGTGAAGAGGTATTCTAAAGTTTCATGCCAAATAACGGCTTCTGTGTTGACATCTTCTTTTTGGTTACCCTTTTCAAGGTTCTCATCCTTGGATTGAATTCAATGTTCACTAAGGGATCATCTTGTGCCTCAAAATCTAGACGTTCTTTTTAGGCAATTACGAATTGCTCTAGCCAATTGTTTCTCACTTGTTGTGAAATGGAGGGATAATATTAAGAGGGTTGCATTGGGGCTTCACTGGCTAGAGCTTTATTAATACTTCTTGAAACTCAGATCTAGATTCATTTGGTGGAGATAAGGGAGCACAGGGTTGTTGTGAATGTTCTAAATACAAATCTTTCTTTCTCTTCGCAACCTCCTTTTTAATAATTTCTCTTAGAGGTGGAACCACCCGTGTGTACTTCATATTTTTTTGAATAAGGCTATCTTGTGTTTGGGTAATCCATACCCAATCATTATCATTATGCACGTGAGAATAAAATATATTTAATTTCCCTTTATGGGAATTAAGGTGCTGGGAAACCCTATTCCTTTTGTCATATTTCCTTAAAGGGTGTTCGGGGAGATGAAATAAATTTCTATGGGCCAAGGCAACCTTCAAATTGGACCACCTTTTAAAAATTTTGCATCCCAAAAAAAGGTGGGAAGGAGGGATGTGTTTTAAGATTATTCCCATTACACTTTAAAGAAATGCCATTGCAAATCTGATATGCAACCTCTTGTACTGTGAATTTATCTAGCACATAATATGGTAATTGAAGAGGAGGTGTAAGGAGCCCCATAATCATGATAACTATATATTATGGATGTAATAATACTACTCCCGCATTCCTTATGGAAGTGAGGATGGCATCATATATTATTGGTGGTGTTGTTTCATGTAATTGTTGGTAGAGAGAAGGATACAAATAAGTGCATATATCTTGAATATGTGATCTAAAACAATGGGCATACAAGTCTGAATATTTCTCATTTACCCTCAAATGGCTTGAAGGATACCAAATTTGACAGAAATATGGACATTTGAGAATACTAATGACAACATCGAGAAGATAAGAAGCCATGCAAAATGGTTTCCCATGGTCAATGAAATTATTTCTTTTTGTAACTAAATTGAAATAGAGCACCTGACCTAAGGAGGGAATCTTGGATTTATCAATAATAAAAGAAAGTAACGGGATCTAGGAAATATACAAATTAAATATTGAAAATTTTCCACATATCCTACTCATGAGTTCCATGCCAATGTGGACCCCTGGTCTAAACCTTTTAATAAGGTTATCAGATAGCTTAGAATAATCCATATTATCTAATGGGTCAAATGCCCAACTATACAAAACATCTCTTACTCTCCTTTTGGCCATCCAGGACTCGACTGTGTTTGAGTTGTACAAGTAGTCGGCTCACGGAAGTTTATAATAACTTTTATAAGCATTCCCAACAAACAAACCTATTCTCTTTTTCCCTGATTTAGAAAATAATAACAAATCCTCAGACTTGGCATGAAGTAGATAAGATGTGAAAAATTATGGAAATAGAAGCACCTCTGGTTTACTTGGTAATAAAATAGAGATCAACTCTTTTTATCACCCTTACATCTCGGAATCTAGTATATCCATTATGTCTATGACATCAACATCAACACTTTCATTTTGAACTTTGGAATATAGAGCTGAGTAATGATGAAATTCTTCATCTAAGTCTATTGGATTGAACATGGTATCTCTTATTACTCCATCGCCTTCATTGGAATATAAATAAGTATCTACCATCGACATATCCCTCTCTCTCGCCATGTTGAAAAATTTAAGGGCCATGAACGTTGCATTCATCATCAATAGAAACAAATACCAATAAAAATGATGTAATTGATTTTATGACAACATTTATATGTCCCTTAGAATGAATATTAGGTAAGTTTAGAAAATAATTTCCAAATAAATGAAAGAAAGTGTTCATCCTAGTGGTCGTCAGAGTCAGCAATTACTAAATATTTAGATCTTAGCGGTCACTAGGCATTATTCACAGACTTACTATTAATGTAATGAGCAAAGCGTAGTTGTACATGCACCACTGAGGGGTCAAGATATATGTATTTTTAGCCATGGCATTCACTAGGCATCATGGTAGTAAAAATATTAATGCAATGATCTAAGTCTGTCAATACAAGAACTCTTGAGGCTTTAAGACTTACGTAGTTTAGATCCTAGTGATCGCTAAGTTCAGAAACTATGCAAAATTATTCATGACAATTAACACGTAACATATTTTGGAAGGATTTTCTATTATCTAACAACCATCCACATTACGTAGATATCATGAAAGGAAATTTTGAAAACATAGATGTTAGTGAGAGAGGATTTAAGTCAACATATGAATGGACAATTTTAACATTACTTGTTGGTAATTAACACCAATTGAATGGACTAGCGTAAAAGCGATTAAGATTTGTTTTTAAAATTTTGAAAAGAGTCTGCAAGAAACAAAACTCAATATTGGTTCCATCCGTCACCATGTAGAATTTTTAAACAAAAAAATGTTTAGTTGTCCCATAACACATTTTGCAAAGAATAACGTAGGCCCCCCAAAGACCTAATGAGTTTTATTTGAAATCAAGAATTGGAGTATACCATAATTCACATCCATTCGTATCAAATAAAATGCTTTGCAGCCATGAAGATCCATTACTAATTGAAAGGAATGACATAAAGACCGCTAGGATTTTCTGGTCCTTAATTTAAAAAGAGAGATAAATTAGAAAAACATTTTCTAGCCTATCAGCCTCAAGGTTCCCGACATTACCTCTTGTGGTTTTAACCACTTTGTCTACACTTTTGAATTGAAGAAAAATCCTAGTGAACATAAAAAAATTAATTTCAAAATAAATATTGAATAACAAATCATGGTCTAGCTTAGCGGTTGCTACGATACTTTCATTACCTCTTGTCATAGCAATCACTAGCTATACAACTTTAGAACGATTGTAATTTTCAATGACTATAATTGTATCAAATTAGCCACATGTTACCTAGTGGAGCCAATCATTGTACTAATTTCCATCGAGAGGGATCAAGACTTGCTCTTCATATCAAAGAAAATTCTTAGCGGCCACTAAGCTCCATTACTAGTCTAGCTTAGCATCTGCTAGGTTCCTATCATTAAAATTTTCCATCATAATCACTATCTATTCAATTGTGGATCGATAAGTGTAGAAACTTTGCAAAATTGTTCTTGAAAATTCACATGCAACATATTTTGGAAGGATTATCCATTGTCTAACAACCATCCACATTGTGTAGATATAAGTCTTTCAATAGAAACAATCTTGAGGCTTCAGGACTTATGTAGTTCATACCCTAGCTATGGCTATGTTCATCCACAACGAAAATATTTAGAGATTGGTCGTATCTATGTATTATCCACTAGACAACTATTATTAGAATGAGAAATTTTTCTCCAATATTTAAACTAGTGGGGTGTCAAGATATACATAGTGTTGATCTTAATGATTCTCTATGTTCATCCACAATGAATTATTTAGATATTCACCGTATCTAGGCTTATTTCAAAGCCCAACTATTATTACGATGAGAAATAGAATGCAAATCCTTACACTACTGAGGGGTATAGAAATAATTATTGTTGATCCTAGTGATTGCTAGGGTCAACCACAACATATTTTTTAGAGCTTAATGATTTATAAGAATCATTAACAAATAAATACGTACTTAGCATCTTATTTGTTAATATGATCAACCACAACGATATACATATAGCTTAGCGGTCGGTAGGAATCATTAATGGGAAAACTACTAATGTATTAACAATAAAATATATAAAGCTTAATAGTCAATATCATCCACCTCGAAAACATATTTAGAGATTAGGGTTAGCAAAAAACCATTCCATGGAAATCTATCATTGACTTAAGAAAAATTTTGTAATACATGTATTTGTAAGGGATAAACATTTACTTATGTATGATTAATTCATTGCAAGATCATGAATACATATCGTTTCTAGACATCATTCATAGACTTACTATTAATGGAATGACCAAAGAACTGGTGTACAAGAACCACTAAGGGGTCAAGATATACATTTTTTAACCATGGCATTCACTAGGTGTCACTCCAGGTAAAAATATTAATGCAATGAGAAAATTATGTCAATACAAGCACTCTTGAGGCTTCAAGTATTACGTAGTTTAGATCCTAGCGATCGCTAAGTTGATCAACAATGAAATATTTAGATATTGGTCGTATCTAAGATTTTATTCAAAGAACAACTATTATTATAATGAGAAAAATTTCTACATTCTTTGAACGGGTGGGGGGTCAAGATATACGTAGTGTTGATCTTAGAGGTCACTAAGTTAATCCTGATGACCTATTAAAACCTTCTCCATATCTATGTTTATTTCAAAGCACAAAAATTATTACAATGACCAAAGTAATGCCAATATCATCACTCGGGGATAAAAACATAATTATTTCTTATCCTAGTGGTCGCTAGGGTCAGCCGCAACATATTTTATTGATCTTAACGATGTATAAGAATCATTAACAAATGAATATATGTTTCTTATCCTTCTTGTTACTACGATCAACCACAAGGATATACCTATATCACGGGGGTTCACTTAGTAAATTTATGGTATAACACGTTCGTTCGAAGGGTATTAAAGAATACCCTTAATTCTAGTTTTTACCTCTAATTATTCAATTGATAATACCCCCTCTGTTATATTATTAGAATGAAAATACCCCCTAATTTTTCCATGTACCTTAGCCACCCATTTTTCCATGACAATTTTATTTACCCCTTTTTATTTCTACCCTAATATATTAAACAGAAAATATATCATATTTCTCACTCAATTTTATTAAATATGCATTTTCTCTCGAAAGATAGTTTGAAGCCATTCAAAACCTATTACCAATTACCTTATAAATGTTAAGATTTAATCATTTATGATTAGTTCTTTAAATAATTAAGATGGTGAAATAATATCACTTGTGTTGAATAACATATTGAATCCTAGTTTTCTACCATCTTATTATTTCTTGGTTAAGAATATCTTAATTGAGTTTTCTTAACAAAAAGAGATTATAATTTAACTTTATGAACACACTCCTTAAATTTCAATTTTAAGGTATTTAGTTTTAAAAACTAGGGTTCAAATGCTTTAGTTTTATATTAAAATTAAATATCCCTTTATTTTGGCCCACCTCTCTAACCTACCTCAAATACCTGATTCAAAATATTAATAAATTAAACCCTTTCACCCCTTCATGTCTACCAATATATTGACTTCACTTTTATTAATTTTAATTACCTCAATATGAACCCACGTGCTAGGATATTGCCTAGCTAATGAACCCCCCATGACCTATATCTTAGTGGTTGCTAGACATCATTAACACGAAAAGTAATAATGCATTAACAAGAAACTATATAAATCTTAGTAGTCAATAACATCTTCCTAGATAAAATATTTTGAACTTAGTGTTAGAAAATAACCATTGAATGGATGTCTCTTTAATTAATCATAATTGTATAATCTCCCGGTCATTAAATATCACAATGAGTAGTCAACACATACGAAATTCTATCCCTAGAGGTCTCTAAGGCTAGCCACAACAAAATATTTACAATATTAGAGGTCATTATAATCAACATCGATAAAATATTTTGAACTTAGTGTTCGCAAGGCATCATTTCTTGGACATATATTCTTAAATTGAGTAAAGAGTTGCATTACATGTTTTATTTAGGGGTCACACATCGCTTATCTCTCATTAGTTTGTTCCACAAATTTATTTGAGCTAAATCTTGCACTAGATACCCTAGTGAGGGATCAAGCCTTAACTAGTTCTCATACTATTTACTATAAGTTATTAAAAGGAAGATAAAAATTCCACATTTTAATTATAAATGAAATCCCAAAAGAGATGGTTCTCTATAATTAGTTAGTAAATGAAGTCTCAAATTCCATGGTATAATTATAATAAATATAATGAACACACTCGTATAGTGTTAGTATGAAAATACATACTCCGAACCCTATGTATAATCTCCTTGTTATTAAATGTCATATTTTTTCATGATATCACATCTCCCTATTTCCATATGCTTATTGCCACTATAAGAAAGAAAATCCATTACATCTTATAATTTTTAGTGTTGATATATCATTAGCAAATTTAACTAAAATAACCGAGCATGTAATTTTAATCTCTAAATGTTGTATGTCTTTCTAGAACTATCAATTAAGTGAAACATTGTTGAGAATCTTCTTTAGCCTAACTTATCAAATAGTAGGTTTTATAATTCCCGATTCACTCATTTTCAAAAAGGAACCTACACAGAGACGAAACTCTTTACATTTTCTCTTTGGCAATCACATATATGTTTTTAAAAAATAAAATATTTCCAACAATTTCCTTATGTCTATAGAAACCGATTACTAATGTTTCAAAATCCCTAAACAATTAACAACCCTAACAAAAAAAAATCTATTTTCCTCATCCTTTTCAGCAACACCCACTTTTTTCACTTCCAGTAATCATTAATGTCCATCTCAAGTATTTTACAAATCATTTATCATTCCTCTTGCGAAAAAATACCCATAAAATGATTTACATTACTCGTAATAGAGGTACACATATATTTATCAAATCATTTAGGGATTGCAAAAATAATGACAAAACGATGTCAAACCATATCACTTGAGAAGTGTTTTTCAAAGAGCATTAAAGAATAGATAGATTTGACTAATGGAAGCAGAGAAAATAGGGTTTCATTGAAAAGGTTACATAATATTCTATATTCATAGAATTTCAAAATTTTGGAAGGAACAAAGGTGAGAATGCATACCAATTTTTGATGCCTTCACGAAAAACAAACCGTGCTTAGAATTTTGGAAATCAAACCGTGATCATATTTTCTAATGAATTATTACACTTATGGATTTTTTCCCTTACACCAATGTTATCGCACGAAGCTTCACAAATTTAAGTGTCCTTGAAATATACTAATGAAAAATCTATAATTATAGGGAACCGACACTTTCAATTGTCACTTTCTTCGGTGCACAAATTACGGAGACACATGGTTGCTATCAATTTGTTTTATATTTAATGGCTAATTAATGGCTATTAAATGGTGCACATATTTTGAATATCACACATACTTTAATTTTTTCGAGTTGATGGCCAATTAATTTTAGTGGAACCATAATATGAACCATATATGCCACACATAAAAATTATCAATACTAACAACAATATCATCAAAAGAACATCATGCTCATTGTCAATTTTATCATCTTTAAATTACATAGCGAGTATATAAGTATTCCATACTTTGAATATAATACCAATGATATGTGGTTTAATTGATGTCTCACATATTGAATTGTCATATTTCGAATATCGCATACGAACTTGAAATTGTTTGATTTGATGGCACTCACAAATATTAACCATATATGTCACACACAAATAATATAAAAATTATTAAAATTATCACCATGCTCATTGACAATATTATCATCTATAAATTATATAGAGAGTATATAAGTATTCTATAGTTTTACTATACTACTAGTGATATGTGGTTCAATTGATGTCTCACATATTGAATTATCGTATTTTCCTCAACAAAAATATACATGTTTACCAACACCATTTTTAAATTTTTTTGTTACACAAACACTATCTTGGGATGTGTGTGTCAATGACCTTGGTGGGACCCATGATGTTGATAGTTGGCATTGTTTTGAAATGAAAAGGAAGAATTGAAAATAGAGAAGTATTAACTAACTCCAATGCATGATCTTTTAACTATAATACTATGGTTAAAAAACTATAATTTACCTAGGTAAAAATACTTATGACTTAAAGTTGTACATCAATATTTTCTCCATTATCTTTCTCTCTTGTTCCATTCTTTCACGCTCAATTTGAAGCCTTCCTTGCTCAATTTATTTCAATGTATGACTGAATATATGCATGCTATATTTGATTACCTCTTTCAAATATCCATAAGAGTTTATTTTTCTCATCACACCTTTTATGTGAATTCCATTTTAATACAAAGGAGTTTTTATCTTTGCTCCTTCCAAATTTTCAATGTTGATATAAGGGATTATTGATTTCCCTCTCATGTCTTTTCTATAAGTAAAAGTGATTGTATTAACCCTATCTTTTCCATTAAAACCAATAACCTTGTGTGTTTTACGTGTAATGCAATCTATATCTTCATAGAAATACCATTTTGACTGTGTTGCCAATGTTGTGTTTCCATTTGTTTCTCCTTCTTGAAGGTTTTCTTCAACCCGTTCATCTTGTATTTGCATTGATTCCCAGTGTGTTTTCCACAAACTTGATTCAAAACATCTAATATATTATCCCAATGTTTCTTTACGATGGTTTGAATGTTCATACACCTCTTCATATTTTGAAATAAATGTTTTCACATCAGATTTTGACCATAACTCTTATTTTTATTCTTTCATTGGCTCCTTGTTATTTCTATCTCTTTCATATGCATGGGTTATTGAAAATGTTTCTTCTAATTTTGAATCATCAATATCATCAACAATATATGGAGAATTTAAATCTATTTGTGAATGTGGAATGCAATGACTAAATTTTTGTGTGCCACTTGTATTCTCTTGAAAATTTGAGACACTATTTTCATCTAAGTTTTACATGCGAAGTCCTTTACATGGAATTTTCTTAGTTGTGTTGAAAAAACCATTTTGTCTACATAGTTTCATGAAGTTGATTTGAAAAATTGGGATTTGAAATGTGAAAATAAGGAAAATGATAATATTTCCATGTCTTGAAAATTTATTAGTTCTTTTATAAATAGTCACAAATGAAATAATTTATGTACTCCATCAGCATCTTTTATCTAAACTTAACTTCATTTTCTATTTTCTAAAAATAAATATACAAGGGGTCCTACACTCTGTAAAATCACATAATCAAAACATGTGGAGAACCATTGAAAAATGGTTAATTACCTACTAACAAATGCAATATTTATAATCAATGTGTAATGGGTGTATAAACTGAAATCATTCAAAATAAAATAACAATGCTTTACCTCTTTAAATTTTTGTAACTTTGTTCTTCCCCATTTGCATTTGTGTTCCTTGTTTTGGTGTTGTCAACTTTGAAATGAGTATACAATTATCCATTTTATTGTATTAAATATAGACGTAAGAAAAGTTTGTGTGGATTAAAATTTAATATTGTACCACTTAATACTAAATGCAATACGAAAAAATAAAAACATACTCTCAAGTGGCGCATTTTACATTACATGATTTAATGACCATTTAATGTTTAGGGAAGCGCAATATTAATTATGTAACATTCAACCTTACAAAAAAGTGTAATTGTTATTGTATTATAAAAATATTAATAGTTTCCCTACACTTTGTGGTTTATGGATAAAATTATACACACGACAGCGTGATCTAAAATTAAGGTAACATTTTTATTACATAATTTTTAATGTATGAAAATACTATTCAATATTGTTTGAAAATTAAATTTTACATACATATATTTAATTGAAATTAAGTCTTTAATATTGATAATTATTAATAAAAAACTATGTAGCATGTGTTACTTCTACTCAATATTATATACAATTATTAAAAATAAACTTATATTGTTAAAAGATTACGTAAGATATAAAAAGCTTAGAAACAATTAATACACATAATTGAATCAAAGCATATACCACTATCTTTAATTAAATAAAGAATAAACTTGAACTCTCTACCATATTAAATACATGAATGATTTACTTGAAAAATATTAATGGACCTAAATTTGAGCCCAAGAGGCCACTAGGCTATAAACAAATTTTGACTAGAATGGAAAGTGAAAATATGCCCTTCGATATGTGAGTGATCACTATTCTAAGTGTGAATTTGCACTTCGTCTTGAAAATGCATGTACTTTATCATGCGAGGGATCACACTTTGACGTGCGAGGGATTGCACTTCTTCATACAAGTAATCACACTTGGTATCTATATACGAGGCCACAACTCTCTCACTCTACGATGAGATATTATTGTCACGTCTAAGTGCGAGTTTTCAAACTTGGAATTGTACTCACTCTCACATTGAAGTTCGATCACCAACTTCTGGCCTCTCATTCTCGTCAACATTTGAATTTTAATGTGTAAATAGATTACATCACAATGACCGCTAGGACATACAACTATTGAAAGAAATAGGGAAAGAAGCCAATGACTATGCATAAGCCAATGACTGTGAGTGGTAATGTGTAGTATAGTACCACTATTTGTAAAAATTGAAGTCAATATTTATAACTTTTATACTAAGAATTTAGAAAAAAGGTAGCCAATAACATGAGTAAAATCAAGTCACATGTATAAATCAGCCAATAAAAAGGTGACACGTCAACTATCCCAAAAAGGTGGTTTCATTCACAAACAAGGACCAATATTAATTTTCTTTGTACTAAAAATTACCTACTTTAAATCCCTTAGAAATACTTTTTCAACAAAATTTAAATGCACAAAAGAAAATGTGTGCATTATAAAAATCTTAATCTTTCCCCTACACTATGTAGTTTATGGATAAAATTATATACATAGCAATGAGATCTAAGGGTGTAATACAATTTTTATATGTTTAAATATTTGGATTAAATGAGGTTTTAAAGATGTTCATATAAGATGTATATTTTTATTTTCTCATTGTGATTTCAATTCTCCATACTAATGTTAAATATTTAAGTGTCCTTAATACTAATTTTCTCTTTTTATTCGCGGATACAGTTGAAAATGAACTCGTTTTTGAAGACGGAGAACATGTAGATTTACTATCCCAAGGTGTGAAAGTTTTGGAGGGAATAGTTTATCCATCCAAATATACACTCCATTGTAGAGACGTGGGGTATAGCTTATTCATTGTCATAATAAGTATTGTATTCAATGGCAGAGTGAGACTGCCATACACAATTGATGATTGTGAAACCCTGGCAGAAATTGAAAATAAGGGATACTTTATCCTATGGGAAAGGAAGCAAATGATTAAGAATGTGATTTCAAATGTTTCACATGTGGGGGTGATGGCATTTGAAACATCATGAGTAGTGACTCAAAGGATACATTTAATGAGGATGAGGATTTGATATCTACTAGTGATAGCCATTGTTTCACAACTTCTAAAGATAGGGATGAATTTTCTACAACGTACATGGTGCTAAAACGTAAGTGTACTCATAAAGAAGGTGACATATCTAAAGGTTTTATATCCACAGTACAAGAACAATAGGTGATTTTAGGAATGGTGTTGGGACTCACACACTTTGGTGTTGTCTTTGGAGAATATTATAATTACATGTGATGATTTCTATCCAATTCTACAACACAACAATGAAGTTTCTTAGCCAATTAAAAAATTAGTTTATCTAGAAACAATAATTGCACTTCGTGTGAACTGGAAATAATGAACTCCAAGAAACAATTGCCTCATCAAACAATGACTTCAATTTGAACTTCAAGGGGTTATTGCCAAGTAAATACATTTTTGTTCAAAAGAACACAAATTTGTGGTAGCAACAATTATGATGTTTGTGAAGGATGCAAGGTGCACTTTAAAAAATTAGATGGTAATACATTTGGGGTGCATGTTGATAAATTAATTACACCTTTTTGCAAGGGTTTCTCCATATCAGAAGGATATCTCATCCAATGGCTTTCAGCTAGTTGGCCCATCAAGATGGTTCCATTATGGAAGTAAGGCTAAAATAAATTCCAGAAGAGTTGTCGGTAAATATGTGGAGTACATTTAAAGATCCATTACCTCAATTGGTATACCCAATTTCATATGAATCCTCCATATGTAGTAGTAATGAAAACTTGATAAAAAGACCTTATAACACCTACAAAGGCCAAAAGGTAAATTCTACTCCAACTAGTACAACAAAGGAAAGGGAAAATGATCAAAATCAAGAGAACAATTTTTGTCGAAATTGAGAAAAAACCTTGATGCAATGAAGGATGTCTTTCCAATATATTTGTAAGTTCTTTCAATCACAATTGGAACTTAACTCTAGGTACGAATGAACCTTCCATCAAAAACTTTATACTTAATACATTCACCGCATATGCTATCAGTTGTGATCAAGGTCAAAGTTTAGAACATACTATAGATAAATTGAAGTTATGTGGAAGGGATGTATGTCATAAAGCATGGTACAAATGTCATGGAATCCTGAAAAGCATGTATTACAGATATAAATAATATTGGATTAATGGTGAGAGGAGGGCAGTAAATAGAAATATAGGAAAACAAAAATAAATTCCAAACATTGTTACAACTATTGCATTGATATCCAAAATGGTGGAGAAGAATTCTGATATATCCCCACACATGTCTTGTTCAATGGGACAAGATGGTATTAAAGTAACAATGAGATTGTTTCCTACATGTTATACTTTTGCTTACATACTACAAAAGTGTAATGTGGCCCTTTCACTATTGGACCTTCCTCCAACATCACATTCAAATCTCAACAAAATATGGAAAGAAAATTTCTCCCATGTTTCAATCACCAAGAATAACTTCTTTTCCAAATGTGACAAGTACATAGAGCTTAAGAAAAAATTTGCAACGACCTCATGTCCAGAAACACTAGTATAAATAGATCAACACTAGAAATGGCATAGTGATTACATTCAAAGTTGTCATGAAACTTACTATGCACATAGAGTGCAATCACAAAAAAATCCTAATAGTTATTTGAGCATTGTGCATGAAAAAATAGATAAGATGAAAACTACAATACCAAGGATGGGAAAAAATAAAAATCAATAAGTAATGCTATTAATATCCCCGTCACCTTGGTGATATGCTAACACATGGGTACAAAACAAGGGGTTTTGGGCACTTTGGTCTCCCTTGTGTTGAGCAAGGAGCAAAATTCATAATAACATCATTGGCACTATGTATCTGGAAGCTAGAAGAACCTTTTACAGATCAGTATGGTGATTTGTTATACAAGTAATATGACATCAAAACACCCATTACATGATGCACTCTTACAAAATGATGCATATGACAAGTGCAAGGAATACAACCGGGAAAATGAGGGTGCTCGTATAACTAATATTGTAATAAGATGTTCAAGTTAATTTAGAAAACAAGCACCAAATCTCTACTTGTAACTAGATAATGTTACAAGTGACAACAAAAAATGGACATTGTTTACATTTGCATCCATGCTGAAATCAAATTAAAATACTGAATCGGGGTCATGAAGCTATCCAACAATACCTTGCACAAATTCAAGAACAATAATTAATACCCTTGTGAGGGATCAATGCTTATGTAATTTTCTCAAAGGATTGATTGCCTATGGAAATACATTTTCAAATCCATTTCCTCAAAACAACTTGTTTAATGTAATTCTTAACTCTTTGTTGTTCTTTATGATTTACATAATGGAAAAGCATAAAAGTAGTTGAATTTATCACATGTAACTTGCATATTTATAATATCATGATCATTTTTTATATAGATTTATATAAAAATATATCAATATATAATATACATAAAATATTAAATAAATAAAAATTTGAAGTATTTAGATAACTACAATTTTGTGTTTTTAAAGGGAAATATTGTAAAATTGTCGTCATCTAAAAATTATTTGACAGGCATAAGTGGCCATCAACTTTAACCCCTGGGCTGATGTAACTTTTTCAAGCCTAGGCTTATGTAACTTAGTAACACCTAGGCTTATTTAGCTTAGTGGTGGGTAGGCTTATGAAACTCGCTACCGGTATGCTACTGTAACTTTCCATCCACTAGGATTATTTCACCTAGATGATTCTACTCTTGTGTAAATTAGCGACCACTAGGTTTATCTAAGTTAACAACCTATACACTTATGTAAGATAGTGACTGCTAGGCTTATGTAAGTTAACAACATATACACTTATGTAAGATAGTAGACGCTAGGCTTATCGTCCTTTTATGTAACTTGGAGGTCGCAAGGCTTACATAACTTTGACCCCGCTAGGATGATTTCACTTATCATGTGCTTTCATCATGTAAGTTAGCAACTGCTAGGCTTATTGAAGATAGCGAGCGCGAGGCTTATGTAAGATAGTGGTCACTTGGCTTATGTGAGGGATTCAAATAATAACAAAATAGAAATCCTAAAATGGAAAAACTAAAATCCAAAAATTGGGACTTATAAATTTGATTACAATAATGGTTAAACCTGGAATGTAATAATAGCACTATTGGAATCCAATATTATCCAAATTAGAATCCAATAATAACAATATTGGAATCCAATAATAGTAATAATGGAATCCAGTATAGACAAAAATGGAATCCAATATACATAAAAACGGAGATGGATTTCTTCCAATACTTGAAATACTGGAGTCTAGATTTATTGGAATATGTCATGATTTAGTGAAATAAGTGTTTATTCCTTGGTATTGTAATTTTCATCCTATCCATTTTTTCATGTACAATGCTCAAATAGCTATAAGGATTTTTTTGTGATTGCACTCTATGTGCATAGTAAGTTGCACGGCAACTTTGAATGTAATCATTGTGCCATTTATTATGTTGATCTATTTGTGCCATTTTTTCTAGACATGAGGTCATTGTACATTTTTTAAAGCTTTGTGCACTCATAACATTTAGCGAAGTTGTTCTTAGTGATTGTAATATGGGAGAAATGTTCTTGCCATATTTTTTTGAGATTTGAGTGTGACGTTGGAAGAAGGTCCAACGGTGAAAGGGCCTCATGACACTTTTGTAGTATGTAAGCAAAAGTATAACATGTAGGTAGTAGTCTCATTATTACTTTGTAGTACCATCTTGTCCCATTGGACATGGGTGGGGATATATTAGAATTCTTCACCACCATTTTTATACCAATGAAATAGTTGCGGCAGGTGTTTGGAATTTGTTTTTGTTTTCTGTATATCCATTTACTACCCTCCTCTCGCCATTAATTCAAGATTATTTGTATCTATAATAGGTGATTTTCGGGATTCCATGACATTTGTACCATGCATTCTGACATGTATTCCTTCCACATAACTTCAAATTATCTATAGTATGTTCTAAAATTTGACCTTGATCACAACTAATAACATTTGTGGTGAATGTATTAAGTACAAAGTTTTTATGGTAGATTCATTCGTACCTAGATTTAAATTCCAACTATGATTGAAAGCATTTAGAGATAGATTAGAGAAACATCCCCTCCATGTAGCAAGGTTTTTCTCAACCTGGACAATAAATGTTCTCTTGATTTTTCATCATTTTCCCTTGCCTTTGTTGTACTAGATGGAGTAGAATTTACCTTTTGGTTTTTGTAGGCATTGTAAGGTATTTTTATCAAGTTTTCATTACTGCTACATATGGAGGATTCATATGAAGTTTGGTATACCAGTTGAGGTAATGGATCTTCAAATGCACTCCACATTTTTATTGGAAACTATTTTGGAATTTATTTTAGCCTTACTTCCATAACGAAACCATCTTGATGGGCCAAAAAGCTGGTTGGCCATTGGATTAGAGATCCTTTTGATATGGAAAAACCCTTGCAAAATGGCGTAATTAATTTATCAAAGCATGCGCCCCCAAATGTATTTCCATATAATTTTTAGATTGCACCATATCTCCTTCACATACATTTATAATTGTTGCTTCTATAATAAATTTGTGTTCTTTTTAACAAAATGTATCAACTTGGCGTAACCCCCTTGAATTTCAAATTTAAGTCATTATTTGATGTGCCGGTTGTTTCTTGGAGTTCATATTTTCCATTCACATTCAAAGTGTAATTCTTGTTTCTAAATAAACTAAGTTTTTGATTGGCCAAACAACTTTGATGTTGCATTGTAGACATGGATAACAATAATTGCATGTAGTTATAATATTCTCCACAAAAACACCAAAGTGTGTAGATCCCAACACCATTCCTAGAATCACATGTTGTTCTTATACAAGGGATATAATCCCTCCAGCTCTGTCACCTTATTTTTAAGGAAACTTATGTTTTAGCACCACGTAGGTTATAGAAAATTCACCATTGTCTTTAGGAGTTGTGAAACAATGACTATCACCGGTAGAATTCAAACCCTCATCATCATTAAATGTATTCTCTGAGTCACTGCTCATGATGTTTTGAATGCCATCACCCCCACATGAAACATTTGAAATCACATTCTTAATCATTTGCTTGCTTTCCCATGGGATAAAGTATCCCTTGTTTTTAATTTCGCTAGGGTTTCACAATCATTAATTGTATATTAAAATCTCACTCTGCCATGGAATACAATACTCATTGTGATAATGAATAAGCTATAACCCACATATCTACAATGGAGTGTATCTTTGGATGGATAAACTAGTCCCTCCGCAACTTTCACCCCTTTGGATAGTAAATCCACATGTGCTCTATCTTCATAAACAAAGTTCATTTTCAATTGTATCCACAAATAAAAAGAGAAAATTAGTACTAAGGACACTTAAATCTTTAACATTATTATGGTGAATTGAAATCAAAATGAGAAAATAAAATTATACATCTTATATAAACATCTTTAAAACCTCATTTAATCCAAATCCTTAAACATATAACAAATTGTATTACACCTGATGTGAATCCAGCTAAAAGAGGTCGAAATACCTCCAAAAACACACATAAACAGCTTTGTAAATAAAACCAGGAGTTTCAAAATAGCTTACTTCTCATTCGGAATTCACACTTATCTATTACATCATTACAATCTTCCTTTTAATTCAAGACTACTCTAAAACCCTAAAATGAAAAAATCGGATTGACCCCAAAATTTGTGTGCTAAATATGGATTCATAAATTAGGGCTCATGTGAAATTTGCACTTATTCGACAAGCACAACAAAAGTTATTAAAGTTCTAAGACCTAGTCAAAAGCGGAAAAAACATTCGGAGCCAATTTTAGGCCACTAGATGAAGGAATCCGAGCCCGAAAACGTGCCAAAATGGGCACAAACTTGCAAGCAAAGTTGACCTTAGCATATAGTACTATTGTATATCTACCACCTTGTAAAATTTCAGGACAATCCAATGGTCAGATCAAAAGTTAAGGTCTCGCAAGTTATGCTCCCGCATCATTCTCCCCTAGTTGAAAAGAATTCAGCTCCCGAATTCTATTGATGGAACTCATCTAATTTTGCATTGTCAATTTTCCTCAACTCCCACTCAAGAATCCAATTATTTTCTTCTTGTTGCAAACCTTCCCAATGTACCAAATATCTGTTGTAGCTCCCATGTCTAGTAGTGATTGTCTTTTGGTCCAAGACACGCATTACCCTCTCCTTTTTCTTCTTCAGAATCTGTTGTTTCCAGTTTATTTCTTCCTCCTCTAAAATATTTTCATCATGACCTAGAAACTTATATAAGTTAGAAACATTAAAAACTGGTGAGATAGCAAAGTTTTCAGGTAGCTCCACCTTGTAGGCATTATCACTCGTTTTCTTCATAATCGTACATGGCCCAATCTTCTTATACTTGAGTTTATTATATGTCCCCTTTGGAAACCTCTCTTTTCTAAGATGAACCATCACCATATCTCCTTCTTCAAATACACTTACTCTCCTACTAGCATCTGCACTGTTTTATATTGTGCATTACTCACTTTCAACTTTTCCCTCACTTCATCTTACTGACCATAGAATGTGTTCAGTAAATGCTTCGCATCATCTTTGGTTTCATCTTCACCTAGTAGAACAATTAGATCTAGGACCCCCTTGGGATTCCTACCATATAAAATCTGGAAAGGAGACCTCCTTGTTGACCTATTTACCGAGCTATTATATGCAAACTTAGCTTGAGGTAAAGCTAATTCCCATTGCTTTGGCTTTTCTCCAACTATACAACGTAGGAGATTTCCCAAGCTTGTTCACTACATCCATCGCCCATCGATCTGGGGGTGATATACACTATTGAACTGTAGTTGTGTCCCCAATTTCTTCCACAGAGTCCTCTAAAAGTGTCTCAAAAACTTATTGTCCCGATCTGAACCGATCGTTCTTGGAATTCCATGCAATCTAACCACTTCTGAAAAAAAAAATTTGTAATTCTAGAAGCATCATTAGTTTTTTTACAAGAAATGAAATGTGTCATCTTAGAGAATCTATCAACCACAACAAAGATAGAATCATTCCCTCATTGTGTGTTAGGAAGCCCTAACACAAAATCCATACTCAGATCAACCCATGGCCCTGTAGGGATAGGCAATGGCATATACAACCTAGTATTTTGTGCATGGCCCTTAGCCATTTGACACACTCTACATCTTGCTACAACCCTACTTATGTCCCTATTTACCTTTGGCCAATAATACTTTTCTATAACAAGAGAAATTGTCTTACTTATACCAAAGTGTCCAGCCAAACCCCCACTATGCAATTCTCTTATAATATTTTCTCTCATTGAACCAACAAGGATGCACAATTGTTTCCCCCTAAACAAATAACCATCTTGTATCAAATAATCAAAAGAATCACTACCTACTGTAGGCTCCTTAAGTTTTCTGACAACATCACCAAAATCTGGATCACCTTCATACAATTCCTTAACTACCTCAAACCCTAGTACTTTATTTTCCATTGTTGTCAAAAGGGCTACACACCTACTCAAGGCATCAACAACTTGATTCTACTTACTAGACTTATGATTTAAAACAAAATTATATTCTTGCAAAAATGAAACCCATTTTGTATGCCTACTATTTAGTTTCTTGTGTGTTTACATACCTCAAGGCTTCATGGTCAGTGAAGAGTACAAATTCCTTTGCTACCAAGTAATGTCTCTAATTCCTTAATGCCTAAACAATAGCGTAAAATTCCACATCATAAGTAGAATATTTACTCCTGACTTCATTTAGCTTTTCACTAAAGAATGCCACAGGTCATCCTTCTTGACTTAACACAGCTCCAATCCCAACATGTGAGGCATCACAGTCAACCTCGAAGACCTTGCTAAAATATGGCAATACCAAAATAGGTTCTTTTGACACTTTCTTCTTCAACAATTCAAAACTATTTGTTGCTGTCTTGGTCCATACAAAATCCCTCCCTTTTTTACACTTTGTTATGGGTGCAACAATGCTACTAAAATTCCTGATGAACTTCCTATAAAAATTTTCCAATCCATGAAAACTACGAACCTCTGTCACATTCCTTGGAATAGGCCATTCCAAAATTGCCTTTAATTTTTCCTCATCCATCCTCACTCCATCCTCTGATATGACAAATACCAAAAAAACAAGACTCTTTTGAAGAAATCTACACTTCTTTAAGTTTGCATATAGACTCTCTTTATGTAACAAGTCTAACACCAATTTCAAATGTAATAAGTGTTCTTCCACTGTCTTATTGAATATCAAAATATCATCAAAATAGACAACAACAAACTTACCATTGTATTCTCGGAGTACTCTATTCATCAACCTCATGAACGTATTGGGTGCATTAGATATCCCAAATGGCATCACCATCCACTCGTATAATGCATATTTTGTTTTGAAAGAAGTTTTCCATTCGTCCCCTTCACGGATTCGGATATGGTAGTAACCACTCTGTAGGTCAATCTTGCTAAAATATTGGGCTCCTGCTAGCACATCCATCATATCATCCAATCATGGAATTGGGAACCGATACTTAATTATGATCTTGTTTATGGCTCTACTATCTACACACATTCTCCAATCTCCATATTTTTGGGAGTCAATAACGCTGGAGTTGCACATGGACTCATGCTTTCTCTCACTAACCCTTTTGTATTAGATCTGTCACTTGTCTGTTCAACTCTTCACTCTGTGTCGGACTCATCCGATAGGCTGCCTAGTTTGGAAGGGTTGATCCTGGGATCAAATCAATATGGTGTTGAATATCTCACTTTGGAGGTAACCCATCTGGTAGCTCATCTGGTATGACATCTTTGTATTATTTTATAATCTTTTCTGCCACAATAGGTATATTAAAGTCTTCTTTCTCCAGCTTCTTTGACATTAGTGTATAACAACATCCAACTTCTTCCATTTCCGTAACAAACTCTTTTGTAGCCAATAAGCCCTCACTCTTCTCTTCTTCCTTAAAAGGTAACAAGACCACCTTTACACCATCCTTCCAAAAGGTATATGTATTTTTCCCTCCATCATGTGTAACCTTTCTATCGTATTGCCAAGGCCTACCTAGTAATATATGACATGCATCCATTGGGATAACATCACACCACACCTCATCCTTGTAGGTATTCCCAATTGAAAAATTTATAAGGCATCTTTTATCTATGGTTACTTCATTTCCTTTCTTGAACCATGATATACGATAGGGATATGGGTGCTTCTCACATTTCAGATTCGAGTTTATCAACCATTACAGTTGAAACCATATTTTCACAACTACCACCATCAATAATAATTTTACATACCTTTCCTCCAGAGGTGCATCTTGTTCAAAATATATTTGTTTGAAGCCATGAATCAGCTCCAACAACATCATGTTCTTTCTCCTTCCTTGGGATAATCATCATCCTCCTTATCATGAGGGTTTCACCCAAGTCTGCAGTAACCTCCATTTCTTCTTCCTCTTGACCTCAACCAGATTCACTCATGTTTTTCTCCTTGCCATCTATCTTGTGTAGGATAATGCGAAACTCAAAAGCTCTATGCCCCTCTTCACCACATCTGTAACATGTATATTTCCTTTGGGGCTATTCCAGCCCCTGTCCTCCATTATAATCTCTTCCCCTCTCGAAACTCCCTACCTCTTTGGTAGTTACCTTGGCTTTGACTAGAATCTTCATGCCGTTCGTATTAGAGGAATCACCTTTTGTAGATTAAAATCTACCCTTGCCCCTCACTGGAGATGATGATGGATCTCTCTTCACACCTCTTCTAAAATTATTCCTCTTGTTCTTTTCCTCTTCCTTTAATGCAAGTTGATAAGCATCATCTAGGCTATGGATCTAGAGCATACTCAGCTCATCTTGTATGGTGTAACTCAACCCATTTTTATGTAGTGTAGCCTTTTATTCTTCATACTCTCCCTGTTCCACCCTGATTGATAACTTATAAAATTCATTAGTATACTCCTCAATGCTGAGATCCTTTTGTCTTAGGTTTTGGAACCTTCAAAAGAGTGTCTGAGCATAATCTACAGGAAGAAACTTTTCTTTCAGCTTCTTTACCATTTTATTCCAGTTTCAGATCTTGCCCTTTCCATTCCTTTATCTTTCATTTTGTAGGTGATCCCACCAGATCAATGCATGTCCAGCCAACTTAGTGCATGCAAACTTAACCTTCTTCTCCTCTAAAAGGGTTTTCCACTCAAAGAATTTTTCCATGTGATTTAACCAGTCAATCAACTCCTCTGGTCGTAACCCTCCACCATAATCAAGAACATTAATCTTGATGCCATCATTCTTTCCCTCTAAAGCCTGGATCAATCTCTCCTCAAATGGTCTCTCATTCAAGGTTTCTTCATCTCTCTCATTTTATTCTTCATCTCCTCCTTCATTCATTAATGGAGGTACTTCTTCAATATCACTATCTAGGTTTGCATCCCCATTTACATGTCTCCTTCTAAGGCGGGTAAATTATCTTGTGAGCTCAACAACTTGTCTCTGTAGCTCCTGCATATGCCTATTAATTTAAGCATAACCTCCCTCCTACATCTAGCCATGGTTATATAAAATAGAGGTAAAAACTACACAAAAAAATGTAATATGTTACCTTAACTATTTCCGCAAGATCAAAATCTAGCTTTGATACCAATTGATGTGAATCCAACTACAAGAGGTTGAAATACCTCCAAAAACACACATAAAAAACTTTGTAAATAAAACCAAGTAGTTTTAAAATAGCTTACTTCTCATTCTAGAATTCACACTAATCTATTACATCATTACAATCCTCCTTTTATTTCAAGACTACTCTAAAACCCTAAAATGCAAAACAATTCAGATTGACCCCAAAATTTGCATGCCAAATATGCATTCATAAATTAGGGCTCACATGAAATTTGGAGTTATTCGACAAGCACAACAAAAGTTATTAAAGTTCTAATACCTAGTTAAAAGCGGAAAAAACATTGAGCCAATTTTAGGCCACTAGATGAAGGAATCCGATCCCAAAAACGTGCCAAAATGGGCACAACCTTACAAGAAAAGTTGACCTCGGCATAGTACTAATGTATATCAACCACCTGTAAATTTCAAGGCGATCCAACAAATCGGATCAAAAGTTATGGTCTCTGCAAGTTATGCTCCTTCATCAACACCTTTATATTCCACTTGTTGTTTGTATAATTTTATCCATAAACCACATAGTGTAGGGAAAAAATTAATATTTTTATAATGTACACATTTTCTTTTGTGAATTTAAATTTTGTTGAAAAATTATTTCTAAGGGATTTAAAATAGGTACTTTTTAGTACAAAGAAAATTAATATTGGCCATTGTTTGTGAATGAAATCACCTTTTCGGGACAAGCGATGTGTCACCTTTTTATAGGCTGATTTATACATGCGAATTAATTTTACTTGTGTTATTGGTTACCTATTTGTAAATTCTTCTTATAAAAGTTATAAATATTTATTTCAATTTTTACAACTAGTGGTACTATACTACACATTACCACTCACAGTCATTGGTTTCTTTCCCCTATGGCTTTCAATACTTGTATAGCCTAACGCTCACCGTGACGTAATTTTTTTACATGCTAAAATTCAAATATTGACTACAATGGGAGTCAGAAGTTAGTGATCGCACTTCAATGTGCGGCGGGTGCAATTCAAGTTTGAAAAATCACACTTGGATGTGATAGTGATAACTCATCGTAGAGTGAGAGATTCATGGCCTCGTACATCTACAAAGTGTGATTCCTCACACAATGAATGTGATCCCTCACATGAAGAAGTGTGATCTCCTCACACACGTCAAAGTACGAGGATATCACATGACAAAGTGTGATAGTCCTCGCACGTCAAAGTGTAATCCCTCACATGTCGACGTGCAATACCTCACATGACAAGGAGCGATCATTTTGTAGATGAAGTGTAAATTCACACTTTGAATAGTGATTACTCACATATCGAAGGCCATATTTTCTCTTTCCGTTCTAGTAAAAAATTATCTATAGTCTATCGTCCTTTTGGACTTAAATTTAGGGCCATTAATATTGTGTTAAAGTAAATCATTCATGTATTTAATTATCTAATTGTATAGATATGATTATTTTATGGTATAGAGTTAAATTTTAGTCTGTATTTGATTAACGATGGTGGTATATGATTTGATTTAATTATTTGTATTAATTGTTTCTAATCTTTTTATATCTTACACAATCTTTTAACAATATAAGTTTTTTTAATAATTGTATATAAGTAGAAGTAACACATGCTACATAGTTTTTTCGAATAATTTTCAATATTAAAGACTTAATTTCAATTAAATATATGTATGTCAAATTTAAGTTTCAAACAATGTCGAATTTTAGTTTTCATACATTAAAAATTATGTTATAAAAATGTTACCTTAATTTTAGATCGCGCTGCTATGTGTATAATTTTATCCATAAACCACACAGTGTAGGGGAAAGATTAATATTTTTATAATACAATAGCAATTACATTTTTGAAAGGTCAAATGTTACATAGTTAATATCTCACTTCCCTAAACGAAGAAATGGCCATTAAACCGTATAATGTAAAATCCACCACTTGAGAGTATGTTTTTATTTTTTTGTCATTGCATTTAATATTAAGTGGTACAATATTAAATTTTAATCCACACAAACTTTGTTAACGTCTGTATTTAATGCAATAGAATGGAAAACTATATACTCATCTCTAAGGTGACAACACCAAAACAAGGAACACATATACAAATGGGGGAAGAACAAGGTTACGAAAATTAAAAGAGGTAAAGCTTTGTTATTTTATTTTGAAGAATTTCATTTTATATACCCATTTCACAATGATTATAAATATTGCATTTGTTAGTATGTAATTAACTAATTTCAAATGTTTATCCACATGTTTTGATTCTATGAATTTACTGAGAACACGGGACTCCTTGTATATTTATTTTTAGAAAATAAAAAATGAAATTAAGTTTAGATCAAAGATGGAGTATGTAAATGATTTCATTTTTGATTGTTTATAGTAACTAATAAATTTGCAAGATGTGGAAATATCACCATTTTCCTTGTTTTCATGTTTAGAATCCCAAGTTTTCAAATCAAATCCAATAAATTATGCATACAATATGGTTTTTTCAACACAACTAAAAGCTGTCATGTAAAGGACTTCTATGTGCAAAACTTAGATGGAAATAGTGTCTCAAATTTGTAATAGAATACAAGTGGAGCATAGAAATTGGGTCCTTACATTCCACATTCACAAATCAATCTAAATTCTCCATATATGTTTGATGATGTTAATGATTAAAAATTAGAAGAAACACTTTCAATAACCCATGCATATGGAAGAGATAGAAATAAAAAGGAGTTGAAAGAATACAAAGAAGAGTAGTGGTCAAAATATGATGTGAAAACATTTATTTCAAAATATGAATAGGTGTCTGAGACATTTAAACCATGGAAAAATTGGAAAGAAAAATTTGGATAATATAGGAGATGCTTTGAATCAAGTATGTGGGAAAATATTCTTTGGTATATAATACAAATACAAGATGAACAAGTTGAATAAAACCCCTAAAAGGGAGAAAAATTGGATAACACAACATTGGTAACACATTTGACATGGACTTTCTTTGAAGATATGGATCAAATTACATAGAAAAAACACAAAAGGTTATTAGTTTTAATAGAAAAGAGGGGTTAACATAACCATTTATACTTCTAAAAAGGCATGAGAGGGCAATCATAAATCCCTTCCATGAACATTGAAAATTTGGAATGAGAAAATATAGAAATCCTTTTGAATAAAAATTGAATTTAGAGAGAAGGTATGAAGAGAAAAAGAAAACTCTTATGGATATTTGAAAGAGGTAATCAAAAATAACATGCATCTATCATGTCAGACATTGAAATAAATTGAGCGAGGGAAGGTTTGACATGAGCGTGAAAGAATGGAACAAGAGAGAAAGCTAATGGAGAAAATATTGGATGTAAAACTTCAAGTCACAAGTCTTTTTACCTAGGTAAATTACAATTTTTTTAACCATAGTAATATAGTATTGCATCATTCATTCCATCTTAAAAGATGGTATACATTGTGTAAGAAAAATATCATGCATTGGAGTTAGTTAATACTTCTCTATTTTGCATTCTTCCTTTTTATCACGAGAAAATTTAAAATGATCGATATCGTGGGAACCGAGATCATTGACACACACATCCGAAGATCTTGTTTATTTTTGTTTAGGACAATATGATAATTCAATATGTAAGACACCAATTGAACCACATATCATTGGTAGTATAGTCAAAGTATGGAATATTTGTGTGTGGCATATATGGTGTTCTTTTGTTAATAATGTTGAAATTTTTGATAGTATTTGTGTGTGGCATATATGGTTAATATTTTCAAGTGCCATTAAACCAAATAATGTAAAGTTTGTGTGATATTTGAAATATGATAATTCAATATATGAGACATCAATTGAACCACATATCATTGGTAGTATAGTCAAAGTATGGAATACTTATATACTTACTATGTAATTTAAAGATGATAAAATTGACAATGAGTATGTTGTTCTTTTGATGCTATTGTTTTAAATATTGATATTTTTTGCATGTGTCATATATGGTTAATATTGTGGTTCGCCTAAAATTAATTGGTCATTAACCATAAAAATTAAAGATCACGTGATATTCAAAATATGTGCGCCATTTGATAGCCATTAATTATCCATTAAATATAAAGCATATTAACAGAGCAGCGTGTCTTTTGGAATTCATGTCTTTGAAGAAAGTGGCGGTTGGAAGTGTTGGATCCATGTAATTATAGATTGTCATTTATTAGTATATTTTAAGGAAACTTAAATTTGGGAGGCTTTCGGAGAGAACATTAGCATTAGGGAAAAACTACGTAAGCGTAATAATTCATTGGAAAATCTAATCACGTTTTGATTGCCAAAATTTTAAGCATGATTTTCTTTCATGAAGGTGTCAAAAATCAGTATACATTCTCACCTTTTCTCCTTCAATTTTTTGAAATTCTATGAATGTAGAATATTATGTAGCCTTTTCAAAAAAACCCTATTTTCTCTACTTCCAGTAGTCAAATATGTCTATTCTTTAATGATATTTGACAAACACATCTTAAGCGATAGGGTTCGACATCATTTCGTCATTATTTTTTTGATCCTAAATGATTTGATAAATATGTGTGTACCCTACTTGTGAGTAATGTAAAACATGTTATGGGTTTTTTTAGCAAGAGGACTAAGGAATGTAAAACATGTTATAGATTTTGTTCAGTTAGGGTTGTTAATCATTTAGGGCTTTTAGACCATTAGCGGTCGGTTCTTATAGACATTTCATTTTAAATTAAATTGTAGTAATGAAATAATGATAGTAACTTCCAGTAGATGAAATAGTAATAGTAACATAAATACTTTTTGCTTGTTTATAGTAATTGTTTGATTACATAAGGAAATTGTTGAAAATAATTTTTTTAAAAACATATATGTGACTGCCAAAGTAAAAATGCAAAGAGTTCCATCTGTGTAGGTTCCTCTTTGAAAAATAGTGAATCAAGAATTATAAAACCTACTATTTGAGAATTTAGTCTAAACAAGATTTTGAATAATGTTTCACTTAATTGATGGCTCGGAAAGACATATACAACATTTATAGATTAAAAATATTAGCTTTGGTTGTTTTAGTTAAATTAACTAATGATATATCAACACTAAAATTTATAAGATGACATGGCTTTTCTTTCTTAATGTGACAATAAGCATATGGAAATAGGGAGATGTGATATCATGAAAAATTATGTGGTTTAATAACAAGGAGATTATACATAGGGTTGAAGTCGTATTTTTATACTAACACTACGAAGAGGATTCATAGTACGTATTTTAATATGTTACCTGTGAATTTTCAAGAAAGTTTTTGTATAATTTCTGAACTTAGCAATCCACAGTTGAATAGATAATGATTATGATGGAAAATGGTAATGATAGGAGCCCGGTGGGCTGCTAAGCTAGAATAGTAATGGAGCTTAGTGGTCACTAATCATTTTCTTTGATACAAAGAGAAATTTTTGATCCATCTCAATGGAAAGTAGTGCAACAATTGGCTTTGATAGGTAACGTGTAACTAATTTGATACAATTATAATCATTGATAATTACAATCACTCTAAAGTTGTACAATCAGTGATTTATACGACAAGAGTTAATGAAAGTATCGTAGTGGCCACTAAGCTAGACCATTATTTTTTATTCAATATTTGTTTTGAAAGTAAGAATTTTTGTGTTCACTAGAATTTTCTTCAATTCAAAAGTGTAGAGATAGTGGTTAAAACCACAAGAGGTAATGTTGGGAACCTAGAGGCTAATAGGCTAGACAATGATTTTCTAATTTATCTCTCTTTTTAAATTAAGAACCGGAAAATCCTAGCAGTATTTATGTCATTCCTTTCAATTAGTAATGGATCTTCATGGTGGCAAAGATTTTTATTTGATATGAATGGATGTGAATTATGACATACTCCAATGCTTGATTTCAAATAAAATTTGTTAGATCTTTGGGGGGCCTATGTTATTCTTTGCAAAATGTCTTTGTGGGATAACTAAACATTTTTTTGTTTAATAAATTATGATTAAAAACCATTGGACCCATTATTGTGTTTTGTTTCTTTGCACACTCTGCTCAAATTTCAAAAATTAAATCTTAATGGCCTTTATGCTAGTCCATTTAATTGGTGTTAATTACCAAGTAATGTTAAAAAATTTCCATTCATATGTCGACTTAAATCCTCTCTCGCTAACATCTATGTTTTCAAACTTTCCTTTCATGCTATTTATGCAATGTGGATGGTTGTTAGAAAATGGATAATCCTTCAAAAATATGTTGTGTGTTAATTGTCATGAACAATTTTTCATAGTTTCTAAACTTAGTGATCGCTAGGATTTGAACTACGTAAGTCTTGAAGCCTCAAGAGTGCTTGTATTGACAGACTTAGATCAATGCATTAATATTTTTATTTGAGTTATGCCTAAGCGAATACGATGGTTAAAAATACATATACCTTGACCCCTCAATGGTGCATGTACAGTTGCACTTTACTCATTCCATTAATAGTAAGTATGTGAATAATCCCTAGTGACCACTAAGCTCTAAATATTTAGTAATTGTTGAAATTAGCGACCACTAGGATCAACACTTCTATCTTTTATGTGGAAAATATTTTCTAATCTTACCTAATATTCATAGTAAGGGACATATGAATGTTTTCATAAAATCAATTACGTCATTTGTCTCAGTAATTGTTTATGTTGATGATGTATGCAACATTCGTGGCCCTTTAATTTTTCAACATGGCGAGAGAGCGGGCAATGTCAATGGTAGATATTTATTTATATTCCAATGAGGATGAAAGAGTAATAAGAGATACCATATTCGATCCATCTACCTTACATGAAAAATTTCAACATTACTTAGCTCTATATTCCACAGTTCAGAATGAAAGTGTTGATGTTGATGCCGTAGACATAATGGGTATACTGGAAGAGCAAACACTACGGTTCCGAGACATAAGGGTGATTAAAAGAGCTTGTCTCCAGTTAATTTTTGATAAACCAGAGGTGCTTCTATTTTTTAAAGTGATTTCTTCCTATCTACTTCATGCCAAGTCCAAGGATTTGTCATTATTTTCTAAATCAAGGGAAAATATAATAGTATTGTTTGTTGGGAATGCATAAAAAGTTATTAGAAACTTCTAGAGTTGGACTGTTTTTACAACTCAAACACAATCAAGTCTGAATGGCCCAAAGGAGAGTAAGAGATGTTTTGTAGAGTTGGGAATTTGACCCATTAGATAATATGGATGATTCTAATATATCCAATATCCTTATTAAAATATTTAGACCAAGAGTTTGTATTGGCATGACACTCATGAATAGGCTATATGGAAATTTGTCAATCTCTAAGGTGGATGTTTCCTAGATCCCATTACTTTATTTTATTATTGATGATGAAAAGATTCCCTCCTTAGGTCAAGTTCTCTGTCTCAATTTAGTGAGATAGAAATAATTTCATCGACAAAGGGAAATCATTTTACATGGCTTCCTATCTTCTCAATGTTGTCTTTGGTGTTCTTGAATGTCCAGTAGTTTTGTCAAATCTGGTATCCTTCAAGCCCTTTGAAGGTAAATGAGCAATATTCAGACTTGTATGCCCATCATTTCAGATTGCATATTCAAGATATATGCACTTATTTGTATCCTACTCTCTACCAACAATTACATGAAATGACGACACCGAGAATGTCGATGGCATCTTCACTTCTATTAGGATAATGGGTGTCGTATTCTTCTATCCAGAATATACATTTATCATGATCAAGGGATCCTTACACCTCCTTTTCAGTTGCCATATCATGTGTGGACAAATCGGCAAATCAAGAGGTTGCATATCATATGTGTAATGATATTGCTTTAAAGTCTAAGGAGAAAAGGTTTAAAATACATCCCTCCTTCCCCGGTCTATGTGGGATGCAAATTTTTAAAAGGTGGCCCGATTCAAAGGCTACCTTAGCCCATAGAAATTAATTTCATCTCCCAAACACCCTTTAAGGTAATATGTCAGTAGAAAAAGGGTTTTCAAGCACCTTAATTCAATTAAAGGGAAGTTAAATATATAGTATCCTCATGTGCATGATGATAATGACTAGGTATGGATTACCAAAACACAAGATAACCTTATTCAAGTAGAATATGAAGGAGACAGGGGTGGTTCCACCTCCGAGAGAAATTATTAAAAAGGAGGCTACAAAGAGAAAGCAAGCTTTGTATTTAGAACATTCACAACAACCCTATGCTCCCTTATCTCCACCAAATGAATCTTGATCTGAGTTTCGAGAAGTCTTTCTCGAACCAAATAAATCTCCAAATTTGGTCGCATATGCCTTAACTTCATCAAGTGAAGAAGAGGAGACTATGCAAACTGAAATTCCAGCCAGCAAAGCCCCAGTGCAACCCTCTCAATCTTCTCCCTCCACTTCACAACAAACGAGAAATGATTGGGTAGAGCAATTCATAATTGCCTACAAAGAACATCTAGATTAGGAGGCACAAGAGGATCCCTTAGTGAAAATTGAATTCAATCCAAGGATGGGAACCTGGAAAAGGGTAACTAAAAAGAAGATGTCAACACAACAAGCCATTGTTTGGCATGAAACTTCAGAAGACCTCTTCACTCTTACAAAGAAAAGTAAAGCCAAAGGATCCCAAGTGGTACAATATGAGGAATATCCAAAATCCTTGATAATGGCTACATCATAAGAAGACGTAAAAGTAGTGAGGGAATTACATGCTAGAAATAAAGAGCTTGAAACATAATTAAAGGCTATAGTTCCTCTTGACACAATTTTTGATGTAGAAGAGAAATTGTGTGGATTATACAATAATATAAAGAATTGCATCCATGCAAAGGAGAAAGGATAACCATTCTTTGAAAAAAATTAAAAACTCATTATAGGAATGACATCGTTGCATAAAACATTAACACATATGGGGCAAGTCATTGAAAAAGGAATTTGCAAAGACCCTATAGTTATGACCATGGATAATATTGGTATATTCCAAACATATGATAGTTATAAAAAGAAAATACTAAGGGAATAGAATGAACATGTAAGAAAAATTTATTTGCACTTTGATGAAATTATTTCTAGAGGAAATCATGTTTTCATAGAAGCTTGATCCATCGAAACATTTATAGGAAACCATGCATTGGTTTCTGATGAAGAGTTCGTGACATCCCTTCAGCAAATCATGGTTAATTTCAAAAGGAGAATAGTTGAGGAAAACAAAGGATAAACTTTACGTGTCATTGAGATTGTTTTCAAAACAAGGGAAAAATACAAAAAAGAGAATCTGAAGGAAATTGCTAAAAAAGCATGTGGTATTCAAAAGGAGTCGCTTGGCAAGTTTGTTGTGCTATATAGAAGAACGATTCTAGATATGGAAAATATCAAAAGAGATTCTCATATTAGTAAAAAATATTTTAAGGAGGCATGACACTGAGATGATAAAACAAGTCTCGAATGAAAGAAACAAACCCAAGAAGAAATTATGCTCATGAGTCTCGGATCACAAATGATCATCCACGAGATAAGGAAGAACCACAGTGAATCATAAATTGTAGTGTATGAGATAGGTAGGAAAGCACTGTGATATGTATGACATGTTAATAGATGAATATTTATATTGATACAATGATCATGTATATATTCCAAATGCTATACTTATCTTAACATGAATTTTTTTATACGCTAAGCTCCAAATTTGTCGTTGTGGCATAAACTAAAAATAATATGTTGTGGCAATACCTAGTACACGGTAGAATTGAAATATCTTTCTCTATTTTGTTAAATCGACGGCAGTCGCTATGTTCCAACTATTATGATGTGGTAGTGTCTTAACAACCTAAGAGTTTATAATATCCTAGTGACAACATATCTTTAAATAATATGTTGCAAAATAAGCTTACGGAATTCCAAGCTTAAAATTTCACTCTTTGTCTTGTTAAATATTTGAGACATCTAAAAATGAAATGTTCTATTGTGGAAGCACCTAGATCTTTGTGTAGATAAAAATTCTATCCTCGAGAATATCAATGTAATGTGTTTAATCCTTTTGACCACTATGCTCTAAATTATGCGTTAAATCCTAATGAATTTTAAGCATAAATTATTACATTCGAGGCCACTAATTTCATACTACCTTAATTAAATGTTTGAAATCCTAGTGACCGCTAAGATCTAAATAATATTTTACAAAAATACCTAATAGACTTGAATTTTGAAATATCTTACCATATTTTGTTAAATCCTAGCAGCCATTATGTTCCGAATATTATGATGCGAAGTATGTCTTAGTGGCATATCACTTCATGATAGCCATTATTGAGAACCAAACGCTAAGCTCAAAAAAACATTTCGAGGCATAACCTACGGCCACTAACCTCACAATATCTTACTTGTTTTTAGTTGAATTCTAGCAATAACATATCTTTAAATAATATGTTGCAACATAAGATAGTGGATGCTAAGCTAAAAACATATAGCTCAAAAAAATTTAATTTGATTCGTTAAAGCATACGATTGACAACTTGTAAACATTATGAGTATGCATATTATAGTGGATACTAGCCTCCTAGAATATTCATTTAATCTATTAAACCTTGTGACCGTGATTCAAATATTATGGGTTAAATCTTAATGAGTACTAATCTTAAATTATTACATCGTTGTAAAGGATAGCGATCACTAAGATTAAATAAATTTCATTTGAAATGTTAAATCTAGTCGAAAACATTGTTTTAAATATTATGTTATGGCAGTACGTAACGACCACTAATTCATACTACCTTACTTTAGTTGTGAAACCATAACGAATGCTAAAATCCAAATAATATGTTGCAAAAATATCTAGTTGATGCTAGACTTGCAATATATTTCTTTATTTTATTAAATCCTAGTGACCACTATGTTCCAAATATTATGATGTGGCAGTGTCTTAGTGGCCTACGAATTCAAATTTTCCATTATTGAGTACCGATCGATAAGTTATAAATATGGTATTGTGTTATACCTTAGCATTCATTAAGCTTGCAATAGCTTCTTTCTTGTTTTTGTTAAATCCTAGCGAAAGATAATATCTAAATAATATGTTGCAACATAACCTAGTGGATGCTAAGCTAAAAATATAATTATGTGTTAAATCCTAATGAAATCTATGCCCCAAATATTATTACATTATTATTACATCGTTGTAAATTATTAAATCCTAACGATTGTTATGCCCCAAATCTTAAATTATTACATCATTGTAAAGGCTAGCGGATGCTAAGCTCAAATCTATTTCATTTAAAATGTTAAATCTTGTAGAAATATTTTTTAAATATTATGTTGTTGCAGTATGTAGAGGCCGCTAATTTCATACTACCTTAATTTAATTTGTGAAATCCTAGCGACCGCTAAGGTATAAATAAAATGTTGTGGCAATACCTAGTAGACACTAGACTCGCAATATCTTTCTTTATTTTGTTAAATCCTAGCGACCACTATGTTCCAAATAATATGTTGCGGTAATGTCTTAGTAGCATATAACTTCATGATATCCATTGTTGAGTACTGATCTCTAAGCTTAGAAAATATTTTCGAGGCATAACCTAACGACCGCTAAGCTTACAATATCTGACATGTTTTTAGTTGAATCCTAGTGATAACATATCTTCAAATAATATGTTGCAACATAAGATAGCGGACACCAAGCTAAAATTTTCATACTTCATCTTGTTAAATGATCGAGACATCCAAAGCTCAAAATATTCTATTGTGGAAGCACCTAGATGTCATGTAGCTCAAAATTTGTTAATTTTATTTGTTAAATCATACCGCCAAAAACTTGCAAACATTATGAGTATGCATATTCTAGCAGATGCTAGCCTCCTAGAATCTTAATTTAATGTGTTAAATTCTTGCGACCGCTATGCCCCAAATATTATGGGTTAAATCCTAACGAATGCTAAGCTTAAATTATTACATCGTTGAAAGGCTAGCGACCACTAAGATCAAATCAATTTCATTTAAAATGTTAAATCTCGTAGAAATATTTTTTTATATATTATGTTCTTGTAGTACATAGAGGCCATTGATTTCATACTACTTTAATTTAATTTTTGAAATCCTATCGACTGCTAAGGTACAAATAATATGTTGTGGCAATACCTAAATAACACCGGACTTACAATATCTTTCTCTATTTTGTGAAATCCTAGTGGCCACTAAACTCCAAATAATATGTCGTTCACGAGTGCCTTAGTGGGGTATAAATTCATGATATCCATTGTTGAGTACCAATCTATAATCTCGGAAAATGTTTTCCAAGCATAACCTAGCAGCCTCTAAGCTTGCAATATCTAACATGTTTTTAGATCAATCCTAGCGACAACATATATTCAAATAATATGTTGCAACATAAGATAGCAGATGCCAAGATAAAAATTTCATACTTCATCGTGTTAAATGATTGAGACATAAAAGCTCAAAATATTCTCTTGTGGAAGCAACTAGATTTCATATAGCTCAAAATTTGTTAATTTGATTCGTTAAAGCATACCACCAGTAACTTGCAAAGATCAAAATATTCTCTTGTGGAAGTAACTAAATGCCATGTAGGTCAAAATTTGTTGATTTGATTTCTTAAAGCATACCATTGACAACTTACATACATTATGAGTACACATATTCTATCGAGATGCGGGGATAATTTTAGCGGCGAATATTCGTAATATGGCAAAAATTTCATTTTAGGAAAATTTGAAAAGGTGAATTATTCGGAGTGGGTCGGTGTCCTGTTCGCCTAAAATATATAGTATATTTTTTTTGGGGGTCGGCTTCGCCTTCATTTGAAAACATCTCCTATAAAAACCTATGTGATTCACCGGGTAGTATACCTCAAGTAGCTTACCAAATTACCAATACTGTGAAATTTGAACTCGCATACCCTTGAGCACCAGAGATTCATATTACTGTTAGCCTGTGATTGTTGACGCGCGACAAATGCAGTGTTGACGCGCGACAAGGGCATTATTGACGCGCGACAAGAGCTGTACTGACGCGCGACAAGAGTTGTACTGACGCGCGACAAGAGTGTGTACGACGCGTGACAAGAGCTGTATTGACGCGCGACAAGAGCTTTACTGACGCGTGACTTGGGCTAGGAAGTGACGCGCGACAGAGAAAGGGTTGACGCGCGACAGAAAGAAGTGTTGACGCGCGACTTGGGGCGAGAGCCGACGCGACCTCGAGGCGGTTCACGCGCGACAACACCTCAGAGACTGGACAGAGTCGCTTCTTGGTTCTTTTGCTGACGCAGGACTCTTTTCAGAATAATGGAAGGTGCCAGCTCAAAGAATACGAAGAAATCTCAGAAATCACTCTTCAAGTATTTTGGAAACTCTGCGGATACAGATATTGTAAATACCAATCATATAGATGCCACCAAAAAGAATCAGAATACTGACTGTGTGGAAGGTATTATTGAGGTGGACATGCATTCTGCACAGTATCACAGTCAAACAAATGAAACCTATGATAATATGCCAGATCTTGAAGATATTGTTCCTGTTGGGGTGCAAACGAAGTGCAATTAGATATAATGAGATATAAACACTCAAAGAAAATGGAAGACAGAAATCAAAATCAAACTCTGGTCCAAGAAAGAGGAAACCAGGTGATTGTGATATTGCTCAAAATTCTACTAAAAAAAGTAAAGCATTGAAAACGAACAAGAATATGTGGACCATTGGCAGGACATACAAGTTTGATTGGGCAGCTAAATTTCCATTTATTGAGCCTGTACAATCATCTAATTCTGAAGAAATCCCATGTGAATGTACATGTACAATATGTACGTGGAAATTGGGAAAGCAACAAAAAATGCAACTGAAGCTGGACACTATAGAAAAACATTGTGGAAAACAATATTTAACTGTAACGGGGGCAGATGGCCAGAAAATCAAAACACATAGGTGGAAAACTGAAAAGGAGTGCATGCATGTTAGATACATAGCGGAATATGAGGCAGAGCAGAAAAAACACAGACATCTGTTGGAAAAGGGAGGAACGATCACATCACATATTGGTAAGATGAAAGAAACAAATCTACATGCAAAATTCATACAATTCTCTACTCTTTTTCAAATACTTAAAAAAGGAAGAGCGATGTCGATTTCCTCGATTTCAAAGTTTTGTATCAATTTAATGGAATCTTGAATGTACCTCGGTCTCATTGTCCGAGAGTAGTGGATGGGAAATGGCAAAATGCCTCTCGATGATAGAGAAGGAAGATTTGAAAGAGAATGTAAAAAAGCAAACTTTATCTCTCTTTCAATTGATGAAGTGACAGCAGTCGACAACACCGCATGGGTATGTATCCACATCTATACATTAGAAAATCATATAAGGACACCTCATCTGTTGGGTGTTATGAAAATGGTTGAAAACTGCAATGCTGAAAACCTATATAAAATAGTTGTTTCTCATTTGAAAGATGTTGCTGGTATGACTGATTATGAAATTGCTACGAAGTTGGTATGCGTTGGAGCAGATGGTGCATCTGTCATGCAGGGTCACCGAACAGGGCTGTGTGTTAGATTACAAACAACAGTGGCCCCATATATGCTACCAATTCACTGTATGGCTCACATAATGAATTTAGCATATAAAATGGTAAGCAACCACGAAAATGTTGCTAAATTAGAAGACATCATAAGAGAACTTCATGCCTATATGTCAAGCAGCCCAAAGCGTTTTCTCAAGTTCCAAAAATTTGCAATTGGAATTACAGATGGCAAAAAAATTCTGAAGGATGTGGAGACTAGATGGATATCTTTGTATGAACCTGCATGCAGAGTTCGTGAGGAGTATCCTTCATTGATTGGTTTCATGCACAAATACCATCATGAAGTTGATAGGGCAAGGGACCTGTTGTTCCGCTTAACTAATTTGGAGACATTGCTTACATTGGTTGGTATTCTTCCAATGTTAAAGGAGATCAATACACTGATGAAGCATGCACAGGGTAGATTAATCTATATTGTGGATTTTATACGGATGAGGAAAATGGTATGTCAAAGTCTTGATATATTGTACTGTTCCCAGGATAGTTTTGATGCACCTGTTTTTGAAAATTGGAAAGATTTATTAGATCTTAAAAATCCTAACACCTTTTTGAGATTTAATATCCACGATCACCTATGCATCTCTGTTAATGGGAGGGAAATACCAATGCACATTTTGCAAAAACGTCAAGATATTACAGGATCGGAACGAGAAGATGTTCCCGTGACACGTAATTTGTTTGAGTCTGTGATAGTTGAAACCAGAATAAAGCTTAAAAAAATTTCAGAAACCTTGTCATCAGAAATTAGGGAACGTTTCTGTAAAGATAAAATTGGAAGCCATGGGTGTGATGAATCCGAATTTTTGGAATACGAAGGTGGTCATGTGAGACTTTTTTCGATAAGCATTTCCATAAATCAATGGGTACAATAATGGAACAATTTACAAAGACGTCGAGCTCAAGGGTATGAAATCAAAGGTATCTTGAATGCCAATTTATTAAAGTTTCAGTCAACAAATTTTGCAACAACAATGAGGAACCAATATAGGAATTTAGATCAACCTTCTGAAAGTGGTGCTATTACAAGGCTGTGGCGAGGAATCTATCAAAGTTCTATCTTACAAGAAGATATCGGTGAATATTTTAGACTATATGAGTTATGCCGGATAATGATTTTGGGGTCTGTGGAGGATGAAATGGTTTTAGTGCATTGTCATTTATAAAATCAAAACTGAGAAACAGGTTGGATAAAAATCTGGAAAGTTGCATAAGGTGTTACGTTTCTCGATACTCCCTTGAAACCTTTCCGTTTGACAAAGCAATTACGCACTGGAATTCCCTTTGCGAAAGAAGAGGTGTAAATAATACAGCTACAAGTACAAATATTCCCAACCTTGAGAGTGTAATTGGCTCTTCGTCACATTCTACAGAAGACAACATCGACTTTGATGAAGCTATTGATAATGGATTGTTTCAACTTTAAGTAGGTATCTTCTTTATCTATCTTTTATTTTTATCATTAAAGATGTTACAGGTCTATATACTAAAAATGTCAAGCAATTCACCCATCTATCTACTAATCCATTTCTCGTGTTGGAATTTTTTAAAACACAGATCTAGCTCATTACCAATGGCAGTGATGATTTCAACTTTAAGCAAGTATCTTTTTCCCCTTAATCTTATTGTTTGTTTCTATTCATTTTTTGACAGAGCAATTGCTCACTGGAATTCCCTTTGTAAAAGAAGAGGTGTAAATAATACAGCTACAAGTACAAATATTCCCAACCTTGAGAGTGTAATTGGCTCTTCGTCACATTCTACAGAAGACAACATCGACTTTGATGAAGCTATTGATAATGGATTGTTTCAACTTTAAGTAGGTATCTTCTTTATCTATCTTTTATCTTTATCATTAAAGATGTTACAGGTCTATATACTAAAAATGTCAGGCAATTAACCCATCTATCTACTAATCCATTTCTCATGTTGGATTTTTTTAAAACAAAGATCTAGCTCATTACCAGTGGCAGTGATGATTTCAACTTTAAGCAGTATCTTTTTCCCCTTAATCTTATTGTTTGTTACTATTCATTTTTTCAGCTATGGTTATAATTAAAGATGTTACATGTGTGTATGTATTTACATTTAGTTAAATACAATCTTTTTATTTTTGAAAACGTGGGTTGACATCCATCCGAGGAAGTGTTACATTTCTGGGACCTGACAATGTCGCAACTCACCCATCTATCTACTAATCAATTTTTGTGTTGAATTTTTAAGACAAAGATATAGCACATTACGGTGATGATTTCAATTTTAAATAGGTATCTTCTTCAACATAATCTTATTGTTTGTTACTTTACATTTTTTCAGCTCTTGTTATCATTAAAGACGTTACAGGTCTAATTCTTTATATTTACATTTATTTAAAGATATTGTTGGTCTATATATTTAAAGATGTTGCTGGCACTTCTCAGGACTGACAATGTCAGGCAACTCACCCCTCCATCTACAATGTCATGTTACCCTTGATGATTGCAATACGCAAGAGGTAAGCTAAACCCTAGCATATTTGCAATTATGTTTAATTTCTTACCAGTGATGATTCTTTCTTGATTTCTTAGAATTATATTTAATTTATTTTTAAATACAAGTCCACATAAAATTCCTAATAAAATTCACATAAAATTCGGGATAAACAATACATTATACGATTTTAAATATAAGTCCACATAAAATTCCTCATCATCCATATATATCATATCATCACCATATCATTATCATATCCTCATTATCATCATCTATCATTAATTATCAATTATCATCATTCATCATCTACGTCCACATACAATTCATGACATTGCAAGTAAACAAGAAACATACATATAATTCATGATAATCAACATCTAATGCAATTAAAATTAAAGATTGTATGTAAATCCATATAATTAAATTCAAATACCATAGTACATACACAATAGACAATAGTAGAAGTTTTCAAATTCATTATTTAATGTTTCCACAATAATAAAAGTTTCTAGTTTTCAAAACCCTCTTTTTCTTTATCCAATTCTACTCCTCTGCACTATTCCCCAACGGCTTCTTCCAGTGTGGCTGTACCTCTTTCCCAAACACTAGAAATCTCCACGACATGATAAATTTGGATCAGCTGCAGCGTATAAACTATCCCGTTGCCAATAATTTTCGTAACGACTAATAATCTCATTGATAAGAACCTTAGCCCTTCTGTCCCATTCTATAAGCTGATTGATATGAGGAAGCATCTCCATCTTTCTCATCAACCCACACAAAATATTTTTTGTGCTTGTCCAGATCTATGAAATACTCCTTGCCCTCTTTAGAAGTACTTGTGCCCAAACCGGGAACCCTGTATGGTCCAAGCAACAAGTGATACCTAATCAGCAAGTGAACAAAACCAGAACTTGAAAACATATAAAGAGAAAACAAACTAGCATTACTTTGTTGCACTATATGGTCCAGCCGGTTATCGATCCACTCAATGATTCTCTCCAAGCTTCATACTCAGGAATTGTGTAGAAAGATAACACATTTCCATTTTTGTGAGTTGCCTACATCAACATGTGCCGACATTAGACATGGAGATACATAACATCTGGAGGCTTAGAAAACAAATATAAAAAGTCTCGAAACACAACCAAATATACAGGGGGAACATTTACAGAAACTAAACAAGTAGCTATACAAAGATCATGTACCTGGTCTGTCATTATCATCAGATGGCCATATCTTAAAGATTTAATGCTGTCATATATTTTATCTTCCTGTAGACCAAGGATTTTTTTTCTATTTACTATCTCTTTATTCTCCATTTGTTGGTGAGTGGTAGCTTCCCAAAAAATAGATATTCCTGCCACCTGATAGGATAAAGATAACTAAAATAACAAAAATTAAATTGGAAAGTGATGTCGAAACATGTCACAATACTACCAAATTCAGTATTCACATTTCCCTGATTCAAGGCACAAACACTTACAGCGACTGCAAGAGCCTTGGCTAAGTCACCCTCCGTTAATATTAAAGTACATTGATCAGAATTCTTCCCCCCTACTTGATTTGCATCATCAGGTTTGGGAACATCAATTAATTTCCCCTTCTTGGTTCCATCAGTTTTCTTAAGATATTTTTTTGTTTAAACTTTTCCACTGCACTCATCAGGTAAAACAAAGTTACAAAGCTCATCTTAGACACTAGCATTGCAAAAATTACATGTACTTAGAAATGCTACATATTAGACACCACGCTTGGATATATGGACATGGGCTAAAAATGCGAAACAGAATAAAAAATATGAATTAAAACGAGTTATACTTACAATCAACATGGAAACCAAACGTTGATTCGAGAAAATTCTTTTCTTCCACGAGTGTTGCCTTGGTTGTAACAATTGGTAAATTTTTGAACGGAAGAACCGTAAAACGATGGATGTCATTTGCCGATCATGAATTGAAAAATTCGGCAATCATTCGTGAGTCACATAAAAATGCCGTCCTCTGAATTGTAGGATGACAGAAAGTAATTCAAAATATCCGGATCTGTTTCGAAATGGGGCATATTAACGATATGGATGTGAGGGCATAAGGGACATCGATTGAATTGGATTCTCTTGATTTTTGTTACTGAACTTGCAGTTGGGAAGCATTGAGACCTGCAAAAATTCAAGAGCCGGAAGATGAAAACGAGAAAATGACCGGTTGAAGGGTATTTATAGGCTAAATCAGCGTCAATGGCTTCACTTGACGCGCGTCAATAGATGCCAGTGACGTGCGTCAATAGATGCCAGTGACGCGCATCAATAGATGCCAGTGACGCGCGTCAATAGATGCCAATGACGCATGTCAATAGATGCCAGTGACGCACGCGTCAATAGGTGCCAGTGACGCGTGTCAATAGGTGCCAGTGACGCGCATCAATAGGTGCCTGTGACGCGTCAATAGATGCCAATGACGCACGTCAATAGATGCCAGTGATGCGCGTCAATAGATGCCAGTGACGTGGCGTCGATAGGAGAACGATGTGACGCATGTCAATAGGTGCCGATGACGCGTCAATAGATGCGATGACAGCGCGTCAATAGGCGAATCGGCGCAGCGCGTCACCTCTTTTGCACTAGAGGAAATTCCCTTCATGTTTGCAATGCAGCCAATTGAGATGAAGACTTCAAATTTATCCCCAGACCAAAGAAACAAACAGTGATTGGTGTCTAAGACTGAGTTTGAGATGAGGTACCAGTAAGGCACTCTTGACAAAATTTACACAATGTTACCTTTTTAAGATGATCCAACCTTGCACTCTTGACAAAATTTACACAATGTTACCTTTTTAAGATGATCCAACCTTGCACAGAGAACTTTATGTTGAGCTGTAAATTTTTTTCAATATTTTAGACACTTGATTTTATAGATTGTACTTCAAGAAGATCATGATTAATCAATTCAAGGCATAGAAATGGTGGAGCTTCAAGAAAATTGTCTTCAAACATACACTTGAACATTGTATCTTCAGCAAAGGAAAACAAAACAAGGTGGTAGCAGGAATTTTATACTTTGATACTCATTGCACGGGTCAACCAAGTATTTCATTAGCTCAACAATGATAATTAGAAGAAAGTAAAAACAACTTTCCGTAAAAACCTTACCCTTATTGTATCTTTCAAACCTTCTTGTAACTAATACGATATGTAAACAACCTTATTGAGCTATGATCATATGCACCACCTTAAAATTTTGAAAAAAAAGAGATTTTTTAATTCAACCACTCCAAGAATCAGTCCCAAAGAGAGAATCTCAATATGTGAATCCTATACAACATATTTTACTATGATCATGTTTGCAAAATTCAATATTTTCTTATACACTCAAAATTATTCCAACTTATAGCCTCCCAGTTCTAATCCACAATTATTCTTCACCCTTATCAAATATAAAAAAATGATCTATACAGACTAATCTTCATGATAAAAACCTTGTATGTTTTACATTAAACTTCAAAGTTCTATATCGAGCTTGACCTATCTTTTAATCACATGGTTATTCCAACTTTGGTTAATCTAGCCTCCATAGCCTCCATTATCTACTCTACACAAAACAATATCCATGATAAAAAAACCATATCTTTTAAACCATGGTCTTGATTATTTCCCAAGCTCTAATTCTTATGGCCTAGAATTTAACTATTTCATAATTGGCTAATCTAGCCTCTACATCAATGATTGTTTCCAGCAAAACGTTATTTTCTGACAAATAGTCTTGACTATTTTGGATGTCAAACAAGCCTTTGTAATGAGAGATTATGCACTAATATAGAGGTGAATCTCTTTAAAATAGAATTTTCCGACACCATAAGTCTATTAAGGAGAAATCCTAAATAGTAAAGATCTGTTTCAAATCTTAGTTTCTATTTTTTCCCCAAAGACAATTTTCAAGATAATTAAAGTCCCACAAGATATTTAGGCACTAAATTTGACATTATACACATTAAATTTATCATCGTCTTTCATCATCATCTATCATTGATTATCAATTGTCATCATTCATCATCTACGTCCACATACAATACATGACAATGCAAGTAAACAAGAAACATACATATAATTCAAATACCATAGTACATACTCAATAGTAGAAGTTTTCAAATTCAATATTTAAAGTTTCCTCAATAATAAAAGTTTCTAATTTTCAAAACCCTCTTTTTCTTTAGACAATTCTATTCTGCTCTCTTCCCCAACGGCTTCTTCCATTGTGGTTGTACCTCTTTCCCCAACACCAGAAATAACCCCGAACTTACAAGATCTTCAGCAGCCCTGTCCAGATTTTTTAAAATTCTTTCTTCTTGATTTGTTGCATCTCCATGCGACAACAAATTTGGATCAGCAGCTGCTTTGGCTTTGAACAATATGTCAGGGTCGAGACCATGCTCTTTAATTATCCACTTTAGTGTATTGTTTTGTTTGTTAACCAAAACAATATTTTGCTTCAAATTTTTTGCTGCGGATAAGCTGTTCTTTGTTGTTTCCAAGTGAACTTGCAAAACCTTCACCTGACTCTTCAAATTTTCATATTTCAACTGCACAAAAAGAGTAATGTCAATTCAAAATATTAATGTAAATTCAAAATTTCAAATTAACAAAAATGATTGTTTGAATGTAATAGTACTTACAACCGCTCTATCTCTTTCGGCATTTGCGATTGATACCAAATCCTTGTCCTTGGACCATTTGTTAAAATATGCCTGGGCCTCGGCACTAATATTTTCCAATTTGTTTAGTGCCTTATCTAAAATGTCGTCTTTATAGTTGTTGTTAAACGTGACAGTCCCACATTTTACTTGGGTAAGTAAGGAATCCATCTTCGCAGGTTGATTCTGGACTGCAGCGTATAAACTATCCCGTTGCCAATAATTTTCATAACGACTAATAATCTCATTGATAAGAACTTTAGCCCTTCTCTCCCATTCTATCAGCTGTTGGATATGAGGAATAATAAACTCACTGACATGGGATTGACAATCATTACCTATTAAGTTCTCCAAAGGAAAAGGTGGGAACTCTTCACTATCTGAATCTGATGCAGACGATCTTGCTGGAGAAGAATGGGGGCTTTCACAAAGATCAACTGCTCCTTGTTTCTGCCTTTGGGTAGGCTGATCCTGTTTTTGAAAAAATAAATCAAGATTTAGATAAATAAATTTAAATCAGAATGTAATTCAAAATTGTAAAGCATATTAAAATTGAAATTTGAAGTATACCTTCTGGCCTTGAATCATCTCGCGGGTATCGAAAAAACCAGTTGGGTCATTGCTATCAATGCCCAAATAATCTTCATCTAAATTTATATTGTTAAAAGATATGCCGTGCACCTTTGGGCAAGCCACCAAGTGAGAGAGTTGGAATTTGAAGCGAGGTGTCAAGGTTTAGTGTCCCACTAGGGCCGGAGCAAAAGGCATGCATTTACCAATGTTCTTTTTCACTGTTCCTCTGGTTGGCATTTTAAAAATTAATTGTTGAGTGGGTTTTACGTGCCGTGGTTTGATCATGATTGACATGTGCTGAAAAGTACAAGAAAAATGAAAAATATTAAAACAATTCATAAAGTGAAAACTACGAAATTAAATGTACTATAGAAAAGTTGTACCTTGTTGTCGAGGGGTTGTTTTTTTCGGTGCCACGGGTGACCTTGTAGGAGTTGAACTCAGTGACTATTCAGAAGATATGAATGCATGCGACTGTATGGAGTGAGTTGGGGAAAAAGGTTCCATATTCCCTGTAATTCATCAATATCAAATGTTGTCAATTCATTTGGTTAAAATTTAAATTGAAAAATAAATATGCAACTTTGGAATTTGTAAATAATATATGAGAATGTATTACTTCTCTGGCGTTTAACGAGTTCAAACGCTTGAGGGTTTGGAGAGTGAGCTTCCATTTCAGATTGGGAGTCCCCCGAAGCCTCTGCGTGTTGTTGGCCTCTTCCTCTCGACATATTTTTTTTTCTTGGAATGGCTTCAAGATATCTTCTCTGCAAAACATTAAAATTTAAGTTTTAATAACTGTGCATTGTAATGACGAAAATTGTAATACAATTACAAACTAAATAGTTTATACCTGTTGTTCATCAAATGGAATTGAGAATTTCTTCAAAGCCTCATCAGAGCAAGTAGGAATTTCTTTATGTTTTAAATTTAAAAGTGCCTCATAGTAGAAGCCGAGGAGATAGTTTGTTGAATAAATGAAAGGTTTATCTGAGAGTTTTGAATTTGTTATTTCAGTTCTTATTTTTTTGGATAGATATGTGCACCAATCGAATTTATGTTTTGAGATAGTGGCACAAATATATGCAATGGCCCAATTTGGTATATCCGTTTGGCGACCCTGCAAAACAATTCTGGCTTGAAAAAATGAAATAAGTGCAGCAAGAAAGTGGTGTGCAATTGATTGTGTATCTACACCATGCCTGGATTTATTGACATGGGCTGCAAATGTGAAACAGTGAAAATTACTTTAAATCTATAACAGCAAATTGTATCAGAATTAAAAACAGATTAAAAAATATGAATTAAAAGGAATTATACTTACAATCAACATGGAAACCGTACGTTGATTCGAGAAATTTCTTGTCTTCTTCCACTAGTGTTGCCTTGGTTGTAACAATTGGTAAATTTCTGATAGGAAGGCCAGTAAACCGATGTATGTCATTTGCTTCAATAGTGAATTGGAACATTTGGCCATCGTTCAGAGTCACATAAAATATACCGTCCTCTGAATTGTAGCATGACAGAAGGTAATTCAAAATATCCGGATACTTTTGAAATGGGGCATATTAACGAGCCCTGTAAATTCACACTCTTCCATTATAGCTTGATATTCTGAAGACATCTTTAAGGCCGTATGGATGTGAGGGCATAAGGGATTCCTGTAGTTGATCTTGGAAATCGATTGAGTTGGATTCTCTTGATTTTCTTGCTGAACTTGCAATTGGGAAGCATGTGAAGTCGACATTATAGCTGTTATTGCGTCTTTGTCAAAGATTTAGACCTGTAAAAATTCAAGAACGGGAAAACGAAGATGAGAAAATGAGTGGCACAAGGGTATTTATAACCTAAATAGGGCGTCACTTGCCCCTATTGACGGCGTGGCGTCGTGCTTGATGACACGCGTCATTTGATTACAATGTCGCGCGTCAATACAAGATGGTGTCGCGCGTCAATAGAAGATGGTGTCGCGTCAATAGAAGATGGTGTCACGCGTCAATAGGAGATAGTGTCGCGCGTCAATAGAAGATAGTGTCGCGCGTCAATAGAAGATGGTGTCGCACGCGTCAATAGAAGATTGTGTCGTGCGTCAATAGAAGATGGTGTCGCGCGTCAATAGAAGATGGTGTCGCGCGTCAATAGAAGATGGTGTCGCACGTCAATAGAAGATGGTGTCACGCGTCAATAGAAGCAAATGACGCGCGTCATCAGGGGCTAGTGACGTCGTTACGAGCCAGTGTCGTGCATCATTTTGAGCTAGTGTCGCACTGTGTCGCGCGTCATTACTATCTAGTGTCGCTCCAGTGTCGCGCATCATTACGAAACAAATGTCGCGCCAGTGACGTGTGTCATTACGAACTAGTGTTGTCGGACGTCACTGATGGAGCCTTGAAAAACCAGGCGAAAATTTTGTTTTTTAATACTGTCAAATTCACCTTTCGCTGAAACTAGTTACGGGGATATTCACCAGGTATTTTCCACCTTCAATTTTATAGGGGTGTCTTAAAATGAACCCACGATCAGATGCTAGCCTCTTGGAATCTTAATTTAATGTGTTAAATTCTTATGACCGTTATGCCCCAAATATTATGTATTAAATCCTAACAAACGCTAAGCTTAAATTATTACATTGTTGTAAAGGCTAGCAACCACTAAGCTCAAATCAATTTCATTTAAAATGTTAAATCCTATCGAAAGCTTTGTTTTAAATATTATGTTGTGGAAGTACGTAGTGGATGCTAATTTCATACTACCTTAATATAATTTGTGAAATCGTAGTGACCGATAAAATCCAAATAATATGTTGCTACAATACCTAATGGACTCTAGACTTGAAATATATTTCTTTATTTTGTTAAATCCTAGTGACAACTATGTTCCAAATAATATGTTACGGCAGTGTCTTAGCGGCATATAACTTCATGATATCCGTTGTTGAGTATTGATCTCTAAGCTCAGAAAATGTTTTCTAGGCATAACCTAGTGGCTGCTAATTTCATACTACCTTAATTTAATTTTTGAAATCCTAGTGACCGCTAAGGTATAAATAATATGTTACGGTAATACCTATAGCAGACACTAGATTTATGATATCTTTATTTATTTTGTGAAACCCTAAGCATTGTTAAGCTCAAATAAGATGTTGGAAATACCTAACGAACAAGTGAGACTCATAATATCTTTCTTTATTTTTTTAAATACTAGTGACCACTATGTTCCAAATATTACGATGTGGCAGTGTCTTAGTGGTGTATAAATTCATGATATCCATTATTGAGTACTGATTGCTAAGCTACAAATATGGTATTGTGTTATACGAGTGGTCACTAAGCTTACGCAATAGATTTCTTGTTTTTGTTAAATCCTAACGATAACTAATATTCAAATAATATTAGTTTGTGGCCTTCCAGAGAGAGACTAATAATAGGGTGGCCTTCCACAACATCCCTAATGAATTAATTTATATGCCAACACTTTAACTTTTTGCCAATAATAATTGGCCTATTGATAATATTGTTTTAAAAGAATTATATCGTCCCTGACTAACATACATAGATATATAGTGATCAAAATATTTAATATATAAATTTAAACACATAGTGATTATAATATTTTATATATAAAATTAAAGCGTATATATAATATGTTTAACCTTCCATTACACAAAAATTATATCACAATTGAAAACCTAATATGATTTTACAGTTTTAAACCATTTTGTTAACCTCAAATATCTTCTCACAAATTCAATGCAACAACCATATAAACAATATACAATTAAATATTTACCTCGGGTTATTTCTATCATCATATTAAAAGGATAAAAAGGCATATGTAATAAATACCAAAATAATATTTTGAATCTCATTAAACATTAAAAATTTAAAAACTAGTGATTTTTCTTTGGTTGGAGCCCAATAAATTCCTTATTTTCTTTAATAACAAGGTGGTGTGACAAAATGATCGAAGCAACCAAGAAATGAGATCTAAGCATCAAATTACATTTTCTTAGGGAAAAGTAGGGATGGATTGACATAAAAAAGACAGGAAATAGTAATCACAAGATGGTTTGACAAAATGATAAAAAAGAACTGGTAAGAAGAGTTGGGCCATGAAGCACATTTTTGTAGGCAAGCGAGGTTGGGACTGAGGTTAAAAAGACAGGATCTGGTCAAAGAGAATGATTGAATAAGCCCATAATAAAAAAGGTGCACATTTAATATAGTATACATTTTTGATAAATACCTTATTTAGATATGATATTATTTCGTGCTTGGTGATGTCGTTCAAACCATTGACTACTGCATCGAACTAACTATCTACACTATTTTTCCACAACCCCTTTTGCTTCCCCAGTGTGTGAGCACCCTTTTTGTTACTACTTGATTGTTCCCTTTTTTTTAATCCATGAACGAGATTATAATTACTACCTGATTGTTCCCTTGTAAAAATGACCAAGATTCTTGCATTTGGCCTTGCAATCTTTGGCTTGCTTGTATTGATCTATTATTTCATCAATCTTTGTTTTGCAAGACCAAAAAAACAAAAACCCTAAAAAAGTTCTCTAGGGTTATTTTTTTGGCACATTCCACATTAGAAAATTTGAAAAGTGCGGGATATGGAAATTTGAAAAGTAGAGTGGGGAAATTGTGTTAATATTGAAATTTCAAATTCTCTATAATGTGGGGATTTGTAATTCAAATTTTTAATTGCCACTCATTGAGAAAAGGTGTGGAATATTGAAAAAATAAACAATATTGAAAACAACACCTTTTGTTATTGGCTATAGCTTAAAATAGTTTTTTTTTTTTATTATTGGCAAATAGTTTTTTAAAAGGGACTATACCCTTGGGAACAAAAGAGGGCACGAAAGCCAGAATAACAATGAGAACTGAACAAAAAGGATCAAAATCCAAATATGACAATGAAGTCTAGCATAGCCAAAGAGTAGCTACCCCATCAAAACAAAACCAGTACAAACCCAAAGAGAAAAATAGCTAAAGGACAGCAAAAAAATAGCAATATTTACAAAGAAAAGTAGCAGAAGCACCCTCAATTACTTCTTGGCAGCTTTGTCAATGCTGGATTTGATATTCTGCCAAGACTTGAACATCCCCAAAGTCGTCATGTGGGCAGAGTCAGTGATATCCAGCTGCTCAATGGTCCTTTTGCTTTCCTTATCAGTGCCCCAAAGCGATGTCGGAACCCCGCTGAGATTGGAAACACTGCGGACATGTTGTTCAATGAACTCTGCAATTGCACTAAAAATGGCCATACTATAGTCATGGCGTGTTTTGGCCTTCCCTAAACGGGAGTCTAAAGAGTTCACCTATAGCTTAAAATAGTTGAAATGTAATAGAACTTATAATATTATAATAAAATAGTAGAAATAAATTATATCCATTTATACGCACATTTTTTAAATCAAAAATCACCTAGATAATGTTAGATGTAGTGCATTAATGAAATATAATTCTCCAATTACTCTATGCCACATGGTAAGTTTGAACTTGATAGTTAGAAAACATTATAATTGACACATTTATTATGAAATTAAAATGTAAAGAAATGAGTATAATATGAAACCACAATATTATAATATAAATAACAACTAGTAAAATGGCGACACGTGGCTATAGCTTAAAATAGTTGAAACAAAATAAAAATATAATATTATAAAAAAATGAAATAAAGTGTACGAATGTATAGGCACATTTTTTTTATTTTGATCAAAATTGACCTATACAATGTTAGATGTAGTGTGTAAATGAAAAATAATTATCAAATTATACTATGCCACGTGGCATGTTTTGAACCTAATATTTAGAAAACATTATAATTGATACATTTATTATGAAATTTAAATTTAAAGAAACAAATAAAAAATATTTCGAAACTATATGAAACTGCGATATTATAATATAAATAGCTACTAGTAAAACGATGACACATGGCATGAAAATTATGAAATCCCAGAAGGTGTTTTTTACATTAAAACAACACAAAACACTACCACCTCAAAGTTGTAAAGAAAGTGTTTACAATGAAAAGAGGTATTAGTATATAACTAGTCGCCACTAGGCTATATCATGATTTTTTATTCTATTGTTATTTCCAAATTAAGTAATTGTTGTGCACAACGGACCATATGTCATTTCAATCAATAAATAAAGCAACTTAGTGGTCATTATGCATTTTATTTTATAAGAATCGACGTGAATTATATGTTACAATGATTTACCTTATCAAAAATACAAAAAAATATCACTTGCTATCAGGGGTATATATGGATTCTAATTTACAATGATATATCTTGTATGTGATAAATATGTAGTGCAACAATTGGGGCTGTCATGTAAATTCCACCAAAAATGATACAATTACAATGATAGGTGATAATGATATGAGCCTAATAGTCACTAAGCTATACCATTGTTTGTTATAATATAGTTATTCACAAATTAGAAACTATGTAGCCTAGCGGTCGTTAGGTTATTCCTTTCAACTAGTAATGGAGCTTAGCGGTCGCTAAACCTTTTCTTTGATATGAACCAAAATTTTTGATCCTTTTCGATAAAACGTAGTTTAGGAATTGGCTCCACTAGGTAACGTGCAAATGATTTGAAACAATTATAATCATTGTAAATTACAATCGATCTAAAGATGTAAAGATAGTGATTACTATGACAAGAGGTAATGAAAGGATCATGATAGCCTTTAAGTTATATCATGATTTTTTAATCAATTGCTACTTGGAAATGATGGAGTGGGAGTGGGATCAAGGAGGAGGAAGATTTCCAAAACTAAATGGGTGGGAAACGGTGCAAGAAAATGATGAGCATCATAATGGGTTTCAGTAGATTAGGGACCCACAAAATTCACTAAGGAGGTAAGCCAAATCTGTCTTTTTCCCCATATTGGGTTGACAAACTGGTGGGCTGAAAGAATGAAATTTCTAATCAGCATTTGGTTTCAAAAATTAAGTCGATTGAAAAGGATGGATTCCTTAGTTTAGATATTCCTAATGGGTTAGTGGAGAAAGTTAAATCTATAATGAAAAAATATTTGTTTGGTAAGTTTTATGGATCAAGGATGAATGTTGAATGATTTCGTGAGTGGGCTAGGAGGAAATGGAACCCTAAGGGGTCTCACGGAAATTGCTTTTATGTGAACAAGTTTTTATTATCAATCTTGCCAACCCGAAAGACTGTGAAAAGATACTTTTGGGGGCGGCGGCTTTGTTTATGGGTAGATCCGGTTTGTTGGTTTAGAAATGGTCTCATGGTTCAATCCATATAAAGAGAAACCGGACAAACTACCAATTTGGGTAAAAATTGGGGTCTTCCTATGCATTTTTTAGAGGAAGAAATCCTAACGACAATAGAAAATGATTTAGGATCTTTGGTTGTGTTTGATCAGTAACAAGGAAAGAACGATGACTATGTATGCTTAGTTTTGTATCAATGTTCCAGTAGGAAAATTGCTTCAAAAGGAAATTAAAATCCAATTGAAATTTGGAGTTTGGATGTAGAAGATTGAGTATGAGGCTTCTCCTTTTTCTTCCGAGAAATGTATGATTATGGGGCACAAACAATGATAATGTAAAAAAGCTAAGAAGGGTAAACAAGAAGGTTAAGGGCCCCGAGAATATCCCTAGTTCTCTAATTTATTTTCCCAATGAAGTTACATTTCAATGTGTTAAATATAGAAGAAACTAAGGAAGTTGAGGTTCATGAAGAGACTAAGGTCCACAAGGTTGATCAGATGGAACAAAAGTAGGAATAGAAGGCTATTAAAGATCGGATGCAAGTCAAGAAAGAGAAAGAAGTCGAGATCTAGAATCGGGAGATATAAAAGGAGGAGAATATTCAAGAGAATCTTGAGATCAATATGGATGGTTCCTTTTCACGGGAGAAGGTACATGAGAAGAAAGGTGAATCTTCTTCAAAAATGGAGGGGTTTTTATAGATCTAGAGGTAGTTCCTTTCTCTTTGAATTTGGAAAGGAAATTGGAAGGGTTGGAAGAGAAGAAAATTAATACCAAAAGTGTTCATAAATAAGAAAAACCAAAAGAAGACTACGGGAAACATTTTTAAAAAGAGGTAATATGTATAATAGGGAAAAAAGGGAAAAATTAGTAGATAAGGAAATTGATTCAGGTAAACAATGCTCTATTGAGCAGAGCATCTCTCAAAAAAAAATATGAAGTTGATATCTTGGAATATTAGGGGTTTAAATAATCCCAATAAACAAAGTATGTTGTCTAGTTTTAGGAAAATTCATAATCCGAATATTCTTTTGATTCAAGAGAATAAAATTTCTAAAGAAAAATGGGTGAATTCAAGAATAAATTTTGGTTTATATCGATATGTAATGTGTTTCTTCTATTGGGGCTTACGGTGTCTTAGTTACCTTTTGGCTTCAAAAGGAGAGGGAGGAATTGTTTTATTTCAATCATCTCATCACTTGGCTATTATGTTCAAATAAAAGGAGATTGGTTCTTTATGGATTTATTCTAATATTTATCCCCCAATTCTTATGTCAATACAAGACATAATTGGGAGGAGATTTTACTGATTTCATGACATCTATAAAGATATAGAGTGGTTGATAGGAGGGATTTTACTGACTTCATTTTTACTATAATCGGTGGACATTGGATTGAGAGGGTGAACTACTTAGTCTTAGTCTAACCGTTGTGTTGGAAATGATCTCATTCAAATAAAATTGGATAGATTTCTTATCAATCCTTCTTGGTTCTCCTCTTTTGGAGGAAATTTTTGGCCATGCCAAGAATTGGTTCGACCATAGTCTAATTTGTCTTCAAAATGGTAATAATATGGGTTTGAGAGGGAGACCTTTTAGATTTTTCAAAATGTGGTTGATGCACCCTAGCATTAAGGGGGATATTTGATCATGTTGGCAATCAACGGTGAAAGGAAAATCCATGTTCAAATTGGTTTCAAAGTTAAAAAATGTGAAAGCTAGAATGAAAATCTAGAATAAGGAGATCTTTGGCAACATTTTTTCTCAAAAAATATAGATTGCTGATGAAATTAGGAAGATAGAGGATCAAATTGAAAATTTGGGTTTGAGTCAAGAATCGGGGATAAGGAGAAATTTTGTTGTCGACTTTCATAATCTTGAAGAAAAAGAGGAGGCTTATTGGAAACAAAATTCTAGGGTTTCTTGGTTGAAGGAGGGAGACATGAACACTAAATTTTTTCATCTAACTACCTCAATGCATAAAAATAGTAATACTATATTGGAAATTGTTGATAGGAGAGGTGTGAAAACTAAAAATCAGGTGGAGATTTCTAAGGAATTCATCAATTCCTTCTCTAATTTTCTTTCTTCTAGTAAGAGGGAGCCATATCTGTTAAAGAGAGTAATATTGCTAATTTATTTCAAGCTATTATCGATAATCAGGAAAATGCTGAAATGGTTAAAATTATGTCTCTGAGGAGATAAAAGTAGTTTTTTTATTTAGAAGGGGATAAATCTCTTGGCCCATATGGTTTTCACCTTCTTTTCGAGTTTTCTAGGAAATTTCCCATGAAGATGTTGTTTAAAATTTATTTAGGCATGTTAAAATTCTGAAAGAGGTAAATAAAAATATTATAGCTCTTGTTCCTAAGATCCCTAGAGCTAATAAGGTTACTAACTTTAGACCTAATAGTTTATACAATAATATCTATAAGATTATCACTAAAATAATTTCCTTCATAATAAAAGGATTATTGGAAGGGTTTATCTCTCCAAATCAGGGAGTTGTTGTTGAAGGAAGAAATTTTTTAGATAGTTTTATAACTATTCATTCTTTGGATGTTTCTAAAAGGGAGGCTATGTTGTTAAAAGTTGATATGAATAAATCTTATGACAAGGTGTCTTGGAGATTTCTGTGTATTATCTTGGAAAGATTGGGTTTTCATGAGCATTTCATCAAAATGATAATGGAATGTATATCTACTCCCAAATATTCAATTCTTATTAATGGTAAGTCTAAAGGTTTCTTTTCTTTAGGAAGAGGATTGAGACAGGAGATCCATTATCACCTTTCCTTTATATTATTGTGGCAAAAACCTTAGGCAGACTTTGTGCTGACCGAAAGCAAAGGAATATTCTCAATGGGTTAATTATTTTGAATGGTCTGGATCCTATTACTTTGCAACAGTTTTTTGATGATACTTTTATTTTTGGTAAGGATACTATTTTTGAAGCTACAACTTTCAAGGATATTCTTCAATATTTTGAGGAGGTCACAGTCAACTTATTAATTTATACAAAATCTCTATTTTCTTTATGAATGTGGATGAAGATATTCATAATAGAATAGTTGTTGTTTTGGAGTGCCCTATTAAATCTCTCTCAAGTTATTATTTGGGCATGCCTCTCTTCAAAGGGAAAATGGTTCAGATAGTTGGAATACTCTTGTCAGTAGATTTCAAAAAAGTTAGCATCTTGGAAAGGGGATTTGTTGTCCTAAGCGGGAAAATTACAATTTCTCCAAATCTCTTTACAGAGTTTAGAAGTCTATCTTATGTCATATTTTAAAATTCCATCTAAGATTAGAACTATCATTACTCAGATATAGAGGAGGTTCCTTTGGTCAGGTACTGAAGCTAAGGACAAGATTCCTTTGGTGGCATGGGAAAAGTAATGCTTCCAAAGAGTGCAAGAGGTCTTGGCTTGAAGGATATTAAAAGTATGAATCAAGCTTAATTACAAAAGTTGGGTGGAGGCTAACACATGAGGAAGGTTTGTGGGAAAATATCTTAAAGGCCAAATACTTATATATGGATTAGGGGTTTTTCTTTCTAATAATGTTCTTCCTGAGGGCTCATGTTTCTAGAATGGTTTATGCAAATGTAGAGGTTTACTTTTGAAAGGAAGTAAATGGGAGATAGGGGATGGTTCAAGGATTAGATTTTGGGATGATTGGTGGTTCAAATATGAGCCCTTAATTAATCAAATATAGTGGAATATCTCAGCCCCTCATTTTAAATCTTTAGTTGGTAGTCTTCTTAGGGATTATTGGGTGAAGATAGACTAGAGTGGGCTTGGAAACCTCTTGATTGGGACAGTCAAGGTAAGGAAGTTAAGGATGTTTTTAGAGTGTTGAATACTAATTTAAGTGGTGTGCATATACCTTCTTCTCCAAAAGAGGATGCTTTGATATGGGATTTCACTAAGGATGGGGAGTACTGTAAGAACCGATTATGGGGAGTGTGTAATACTCCTCCCCTAACCCTTTTGGAAAAATTTATGGGATAATACTCTTACTCTAAAGGTTAATTTGTTTTTGTGGTATGTGGTTCAAATAAAATTCTTACTATTGATAATTTGCAAGCCAAAGGGATGATGATACCGAATAGATGCATTTTATGTAAAATTTCCAGTGAAACTATCCAACATATTTTTCAACATTATCCTTTTTCTCAAAGAGTTTTTAATATTCTTCTAAGAGCTTTTCAGAGTTTATTGGGTCTCTCTGGACTCTTTTGCTGACTTGTATAAGAAATGGACTAGTCCTTTCTCTTCCCTCTATATTTCAAGGGCATGGAGGTTTGTTTTTCCCCATTTCTTATGGGGAATTTGGCTAGAAATAAATAACATAATCTTTAAGGAAAAACAAAAATCTCAAACAGATTGGGGAATATCATTCTTGGGGCAATGGCTAATAATCTGTCTATTATTAAGTTTAAAGAGATTAAAGGATGCCCTACTCATGAAACAAATATTATTCAAAACTTGGGAATTAGTCAGTGCATCCAACAAACTTCCATTTGGAATAAAGACACTATGAACAATGTTAAATGGGAAAAACCTTAGAAAGGATGGATGAAACTCAACTTTGATGGTGTTGCTAAAGGAATCTCTAGTTTAGCTGGAGTTTGTGGTATTATTAGGAATGAAGAGGGTTCCCTTATTTTAGCATATGTTGAGCCCATTGGAAACAAAACAAATAACTATGCAGAATCTTATGTTGTTCTTAGTGGTATTAGATGGGCTATTTCTCATAAAATAAAGAAGATTTATATAGAGGGTGATTCTTTATACATTATCAATGTTATGAAGGGTATAAAAAACACCATGTTAGTATTAATTCTATCATTGTGGATATTAAGAGCCTCTTTCCTAAGTTTGAATATATTCATATTAGGCATGTGTTTTGGGAAGCTAATTGTTATGTGGACACGTTGGCTAATGTTAGGTTTGAGCCAATACCAAATCATAATGGCATATTGAGGGTGAGTTATCAGTTAGTAAAAAATATTGTCAATGTTGAAATGTAATTGCTATGTCAAGTGTGTGAGAGGGATATAAGCAATACGTTCCATTATTTTAGGGTGTGCGAGGGCTCAGATCATTTATTATATTGCAAGACTTGGTTTTTTGTGGATTTTATCTCTGTTTTGGTACATATTTCAAAACATATTTTCAGAAATGGGTGGAATTAGGGTTAGGTTTGAACCTTCTTCATGCATTGGTTTAGAGAGGGATACCATCATTTGGGAAATTTTCAAGAATGGGGAATCACTAATTTCCTTCAAATATTGAGGGGTCATGATGAGATTTTGTTGAAGGAATTTATTACAGCTTGGGATAATGGTGTAGTGATAATTTGAGGAATCAATCTAATGGTTTCAAAGGAACTCATTGGTCATGTCACATGTATGGACTTCTTTGGTTCTAAGGTTTACACCTTTTTAGAGGATAATAAAAAGATATGCTACATGGATGACATAATTACTCATAAGTCGCTTTCTGGTAGGTGGTCCTCGAGGTTTACTTCCATTTATTGAAAAATATTATGCTAGATGGAAAGTTTAGGAAGCTTCATACTCAACATTTTATGTTGCTCAACCATTTTAGGAGAGGTAAGAAAAATGAGTATCCCGTTTTATCTCTACAAGTCACTTCAAGTGTCTGTTAAGAATTTTCAATCTTGGAAAATTGTGGCTTCCCTTCATTAAGGGATTATTCTACTTCTTGTGAAGGATAAGAACCATGTTACTCAAACTATGTATGATGGGTATAGGCTGGGGGAAGATTGGGAATATTTTCTCACATTGGCCAATAGACTGAAAATAAACAATTTAAAAGAAAAAGAAAAGAACAACCTAGATCTTTAAAATGAGTGCTTCAAAATTTAGTTGGTCAGAATGTGGAGGATTTTCATCACTGATATAGTGAACCAAATTAAAGCCAAAAATAGGAACCCGATTAGAGGTGCTTGGTGCCTTAATGTTGAAATGGTGGTACTAAGTCATTAGATTTATTTTGTACAAGGTATGGATCTTTGGTAATAAAGGGAAGAGGATGAAGATTTCTATAAATAGTTTTGACGAGGAGGATCAGTCCAAGTTATAGAAGGAGAGTGTAGGTATGAGTTATAGGACAAGGGGGAAATGTGTATAACAACTCCTAAGCTAGTTTTTGTTGACTATTCGAAAGAGGGATTTGTGAGAACTCGATGTCAAAAATAAATGCACCACAACGAAGTTGCACTCTAATGGTAACATCAAGCCAACGCAATATGCAAGATTTGAATCAATGGAAAGAAGATTACAAGTAAGAATAATGGGTCTGCTCATACTCATAGATCGAAAAAGAGGAAGTACAAATAGGGGTGTTGTGTAACCCCCATGCCTAAACATGGAAAGAACCCCAATGACGCCACTAACACATATGACATTAACTGACACATATGATGCCACTAGAAGAGGAGTTACAATTCCAAATAAGGAATGTAACTCCTATGACACACTGATGCAAATGACAATGAAATATTCTATGACTGAATCTGCCACTTTTCATTTGACTTCCTAAGACCTATGACTCTCGCAAGGTGAGATGACTCACCAGGTGATGTGGATGATGACTAGGCATGTCACACACACTAATACCCTCCCTCATCGAAGCCGAGGAAGATTTCAAGGTAATCCAGAACAAAAATAAGACTCTCTGATAACTAAGAAGGATGTGTCAACGGGGCCCAAAAACTAAAGGCATAATAAGGTGCCCATATACAAACAAAATCTTCCTAGAAGAAGAAGAAGAAGAAGAAGAAGAGAAATGGGTCCCGACATAAAGCCTGATGAGGTACCCATGCACAAAAAGAAGTCCCAAAAATGAAGGAAAACCCAGTGGGAAAAACATCCATCACAAGAGAACAAAATACTCTCAAATCTAAGAAAGATGCCAAGGATGGGTCCTGGCCATAGACTAACTTTGTAAAGGTACCCATGAACAAAGGGTAAATCTCTTGAAAAGATGAAAGAGAGAGAAGATGAGGGAGATGAGATGGATGCGAGAAGATGTCATGGATGGATCTGAACTCTACAACTCTAAGAAGACTCCCAGAAGAATGTCGATGATGAGATCCTCTTCCTCTAGAATAAATAAGATCCATCTGCACCAAACTATGTGTCTACCCTTAGGAAGGACAAAAATGACGTGCTTTGGAAGTCTACCCACTCCGTGAAGGAAAGGCGAAGGCAACACGAAGAGCTCACGAGTCTGGTCCATGAAAGTGTGACATAGGTCTAGCAAGTAAGTGTAAAGGAACCGAAGGTAATGCCACATGCATAGAACTATCAAAGTGAAGAAGAGGAACACATGTAGAATGGATTTCCAACTAATATGAAGGAAAAAAATCCCCACAATAGAAAATGGATCCACAAGCAAGGGTGGATCAATGAACGTCTCTAGAAAAGTGGAAGTGGTAAGAGTCCCAGAAGGGGAACTCCTAACAATAGAGATGATGAACTCCTCTAAAATACCTATAGATGGATGAGGAACTTGTAGTACATCACAAGTGTACTTTGCGAAAAGATGACTAAGGTCAGGCAGATACTCATCCTAATGAGGGGCTCAATAAATAGAAGAGCGATGTCAGATAGGTATGAGTCATCCAATGAAGGTGGAGTGAAAGGGGCCTCAAACACTAAAGGTGGAAAAGAGGTGGGTGTGATGAATATATGAGACTGTATAGGAGACTACTCGATATCTGATGAGATGTGGGATGTGTCAACACTCTTTGGAATAGTGAGAGAAGGAGGAGAAGAGTCCTCTATAGTACTCTCGAAATCGAAGCGGGTGCATAATCATCATCATGAAGTAGAACCAAGCAAGTCTATGTCAGTGGAACTATCATCACACAAAGAAATATGTGTGGTTGGCCCTTCGTAATAAAAAGTGTTGATGAACTCACTTTCCTCCATGGATGCAAGATCATCAACAGATCCATAACCAGATGAAGGAGGATCAAAGTCTCTATGAAAATTTCCAATGAAATTCCAAGCTTGGTGCAAGTGCCTGACTCGGTGAATTCTAATCGACGTTGAAGGTCCTCTCGGTATAGTATGCCATATCATTCTCGTTCAACCAATTTTGATGATGAATGTGGTCAATAGGTTCAGGTGCTAACCCAAGAAGATGTGGTAACAAGTTGTACATGATGTAATGAACGAGTATCCCATTCTTCCATTCTAGGTAGTTTCCTGGTCCTAGTTGAACAACGGAGAGATGAAATTAAATGTCCATGACGAGAGGAGCCTCCAAAGAACACAAGTTTAACCCCCCCTTTTTGTGGCACTTTATAGTTCAGTGCATTGATTACAAACAGATGTGACTGTGTGCCGAGAACCAGTCTGTCACTCACCTTGCAATCAACATAATAACGTGCAATGGTGGAGACAACAATCAAGGTTCGTAGGGTGTAGCAGATCGACACTGCAAGCAAGCACAAGAACAAGAGGAAACAAGAAGGGGAAGAGAAAGCCTTGTGATAAATAGTGTCTCACGTCACACAAAGAATCCCTTTGCTGTAATATTGTGGCGAGACACGCTCACAAGTCCACAAGCAAAAAGGGATAGAACAAAGCTCAAGAAAAAAATGAGCTAAATTAAGCAATACAAAGACACCCCCTAGAATGTGGCACTTTATAAAAATAGTGCATTTACAAAACTAATAATCCCATCAACTAGAGTGCAAAAAAACATGCAACTTTGACTAAAGAAGTGCTCAAAACCGAGCAACGAGTCAAAAGTTATAGCAAAAACCAATTCCCGCAACTGATGGAAAAATGCTAATAAGCCTACAAATGGATTAAAAAGTTCCCTAAATGCATACAAAAGGTTTTGTATGTATGCTCATTGGAAACGAAACGAGAATTTGAGATAGGGTTTGTTTGTATTGCGAGGGGATCAGCCTCCTGCCAATCCTGGACCTCACCCTCCATGGACAGAGTTAGTTAAGATCAAATATCTTTCAAACCAAAACAATATTTCCTTCATTTATGATCAATCTTTTCCGAGTGGTTCTATTTTTCGGAACAACCTTCTTCAGTGAGACACATTCTTTCTCGGGGTGTAGCTGGAAGCTTGGGGATGGGAAAAACATTAACTTTTGGGTGATAAGTGGTGATTCTAATGGATTTGCTTATGATCACATTAAAGATAGCTTAATTACAAAGTATGGGCACAAAATCTAGGGATACATTGAGAGGGATGGAAACAAAAGAAAATGGAAACAACTAAAAGTGGAGAATGATAATGTACAGGATGATGTTTCATCTTTATAGAATCAAATTTCTCTAATCCATATTAGTAATCAAAATCTTAAGGATGAACTCATCTGGAAAGATTCTTTTGATGGGGAATACTCTGTTAAATCAGGATATAATTCTTTCTTTGTATCTATTGAAAGTGAAATTAAGTGGCACAAGTTGTGGATGCCTGAGTTAACCCCTAGAGTGAACTTCTTTTGGTGGCTAATCATTAATGGCAAGATCCTAACTAATGACAACCTCATCAAGAAGGGATTCATCATGCCGAATAGATGTTGCATGTGTCAGAAAGAGGCAGAAGATATAAAACATTTATTCCTCCATTGTGAGTATGCTTCCAAAATTTGGCAGCTTGTTTTTACAAAATTTAATCAGAGATGGATTTTTCCCCTTACCTATCTTCAAGCCTGGGAACAATGGGACTCTCCGTTTAAGCATTGTGTGGTGAAAATATTGTGGCAACTCGTTTTACCCCACACTATGTGGAGAGTTTGGAAGGCTCGTAATGATAACATTTTCAGAAACAATAGAAAGGCATGTAACAAAGTCTACAAGGAAATTATCATTGTTGTGCAAGATAATATTGCTAGATTTAAACCTCCTAAAAATAGGCTTTACCCTGAGAAGGAAGAATACATCTTGACTGATTGGAATATTGACACTGCCTTCAATAAGAATAACAATGGTATAGATAGAAACACCGTCCGATGGATTAAGCCTCCCACTGATTGGTACAAGTTAAATTTTGATGGGGCCTCAAAAGGAAATCCGGGGGACTCTGGAGGAGGGGGAGTCATCAGAGATCAAAGAGGTTGTTTTGTTGCTACTTTTTCTGGGAGAATGGGCAGGCAGACTAATCATTACTCTGAAGCCCTGGCGGCTCTTTGGGGTATAAGACTTACCAGAGATTGTAATATTCTCGAATATTATAATTGAGGGTGATTCTCTGAATATCATCAATCTATTAAACAAAAAGCAACACCCCAGCTGGTCAATCAGAGATTTCATTGGGGAAGCTATTGATATATGCAAGAGCTTTGAAAATGTTAAAATCACCCACACCTATCGGGAAGGAAATAGGGTCACAGATAGTTTGGCAAACCTTGGTGTTACTAATACCTTTCAAACTTGGCTTAGGGGGGACGTTCTGCCCACTCAAATCAATAAAGCCATAATCAATGATCTACATGGCGAGAAAATCAACACTAACGGCTGTAATATGGATGCTAATGTGTGGATCCTCAAGTACAATATGATGACATCACATAAGATATGGATGATTGATGCGATATGTGTGAGATGGACTGTCATCATTTCTAGGCATAGGAGGAAAGCCGAGGAGTGGGGCAATAATTACAAGTATGGTATAATAATTAAACTGCTTTCACGGAAAGGAAAGATTCAAAAACCAACATCAAAGCTCTGACTGTCCGCATAGTGATAGCATTTTTACCATTGAGAACAGGAAAAGGAACAGTGGAAACATGGGGGGTCCGCCTTGCAAAACTGAACCGACCCACAATCCGGCATGGAAAGAGGATACGGTGCTTTGGAACTACCTTCAAATCAGGGGTCTGTCTAATTTAATTGAAAGGATTCAAGGTTTTGACCAAGACATTTCTATTAGATTCACCCAGGGATGGAAGAATCAGATTGTCAAATACAAGTAACATGGAGATTGAGATCACGGAAGAGCTCATCACCCAGATCATGGGCCTCAGCCTGGAGGGCACCAAATTCTTCAATAAGAAGGTGGACAGGGAGGTGGAGACCAAGAAGTTCCTGGATGATGGGGAGAATCTTGAATTTGTGACTGCTGGCATCAAGGTGGCGTCGATTCCTGAGCCTTTTGCTGAGCTTGCCAGGATGGTTGTTAGGTATGTAACTCTTGAAGGAAGATTTGTGACTATACCTCAAAAACATTTGATATTTCTTAATCACTTTCGTAGAAATATCATCATCAGCTTCCCTCACTATTTGATAAACTTCATTTGGAGAAATCAATTAGGGAAGTTTGAGCCACTCTAGGGCTGTCCCTTTACACCAAGGGCTTATCCTCCTGATCCATCGCCACTATTCTAGCTGCCCCCATGAATCCTACCCCACCCTCTTCCTCCATACCTCCACCTGCTCACACCGCTTCCACTCCCCCCGCTGAAAAGGAAGATTGAAGCTGCTGCTTCCAGCAAGAAAAGCAAGAGCATAAAAACTAAAATCCCTTCTTCTCAACGGGTCCTCAGGAGCCACAAAGACCTGGAACTTGCTGAGAACCTCCTGCATATCAGCAAACCGATGGAGGAACCCAAGGAGGAGGACTTGATGGATAGAGTGGACAGGTTGGAAAAGGAGATACAAGAGCTCAAAGGGACTATAAAAAATATGGAAAAAACTAAGGGAAAAGGAATACTTCAAAGTGATGATGAAGAGGGGGTTATTGCTGAAGTCTTCAAGAAGTTCTGAGTCTTTGGATGGAAAAATGGGGAATGCAAAAATTCGCAATGACTGCATACTATCTGCCCTTAAAAGCATTTATAATTTCATTGAACAACATGTTCATAGTGTTTGTAGTTTAAGTGGGATTAATGAAGACATTTGGGGCCCCAAAGAGAAAAGGGATATTGCAATTGCTCAGGCGGATATGAAAGACTCCTCTCAGGCCACTGCCATTTCCTTCTTCATGTCGCTGCAGGCTATCAAAACCAAGATTGACAGGGCTATCAAGTAATGGGTTGTTGTGTTGCTATTTTTGGCTACGAAGTTGCTATTATCTGGTAGTTCGGAGCTGCTTTTTGGCGGAGTTTTTATATGTTGCATCTCTTTTGGTTGCTTTTTGATCTTTTCTGCTTCTTTTTGGATCATTGTTCGTTTGGATCCTTTCTTCTCATGTATTGTCATATCTGGCTGATGAGCCCTCTTAGGTTGGCCATTTTTCCCTTCTCTGGGTTGTTTCTCTCACCTTTGCTATCTGGCTTTTGAGCCCTTTTGTATACAGGGTATAGTCCCTTCAAAACTATTTGCCCTTAATAAAAAAAAAACTTTGGATATTCACTTTTAATCTCAAGCCTCCAATGTCTGCCAGTCATCTAGCATGGTCCTTGTCTTCTCTGGAATGTCTGTAACGATGGCATCCAACTCATCCTAATTAGTATTTTCCTTCTCATTCTTTAAAAATTAGATAATATTGGCCATAGAAGGCATCAATCCCTCCAGAAGATCCATGTTTTGTGCTATGAGATTCCCAATCTCATCTATCCTCTCTTTATTTGGATCTTAGGTTGTTGCAAGGGCTTCACACCTCTGCTTCATTAGTGTCAATCTTTCTATGCCCCCTAAAGTCTCATCCTTCATTCTTTGTCAAAACTTTATTATCCTTAACCAGATTTCTCATTCTTATTACTACCTTTGGAGCTGCACAAAAATTGAGCTTAGTCCGCTTTGTTTAGCTCATCCTTCAAATTCACGGAGCAATGCTTCATACGTTGAAATTTTTTTGATCATCAAGGCTCGTGCTCTCTCGGCTTCTTGTTTAACATCTTTTGGTATAGGAATTCTAAGTGGTCCATCTTCTAGCACCAAATCAAATAGATTGTGCAAATAATTCATTGCGAAGGAAAATTTTACGTTACCTTGGGTTCAAGATGAGGCCTTTCTTTCAGAATGTAATCACCAATCTCTTATGTCATGCTAACAGAGGCATCGTTCTTTGTTTGTTCTCTTTCCTTCTCTTCCTTTAATGACTCTATCTCCACATTTTTATCCTTGTTATCTTCCATCAACACTCTAATGGTGGCAAACTTATCAATATTTCTTCCCACCACCTCAGTAGATACCTTTACTAAAACATTGTTGGCCTGCTCATTAGACATAAGTGTGGGCTTTATGGTCATGTGCCTGCTCTAAGGTGACTTCTTTACTCTCTTTGAGACACAAGACTCCTCACACACATCAAAATATGGTTCATCCATGTGATTTTTCATGGACCAGGATATTTGTTTCCTTGCACACATAGTGGCCATATTTGGGTCCATCAGCTCCCACCCATATAACTCCTTAAGGTCCACTATACTCTAAAACTAGGTGTGGATGATTTTACTTGTGTCCTTAGCATAGCCCATACTTGGCACAACATATTCTTCACTTCTCCTCATCCTTGGCCCCTTAGGAACTTGAGCGCCAAGGCTTGGAGTTGGCCCTTCTCCTATCTGAGTTGTAACTGGTGCACTAGTTTTCTCGTGCTCAGTTTCTTCTACTTATTTCACCCCTTATTCTTCATCTTTCATTTCTTCATCCCTGGGATCCTCCACATCTTCTGGTTACACTAGGGTTCTAGGTGTGCTCTCTTCGGACTCCTCCACCTCCTCATTAATCATCAGATTTCTCCTTCTCTTCTTCTTAGGTGCTTATTTTTAGGGGAGAGTCGAGGTGATCTTCTTACAGGCTATGGTGTTTCTACGCCTTGGGTCTTGGTTCTTCAGAATACCTTTCGAACTGGAACTCTTCGTGGACTGCATCTATGTTCAATTCATCTTCTACTTCTTACACTGTGGTGGAGTATCTACACGCTCACTCTCCACTCTATCTATGGGCTACCTCCGGCCCCTATGATCCAAGCCTCCACTATCTTCGCATTCTTCTTCTTCTTCCTCATCTATTTGTATAGTCGCGGCGAGCTTTGCAGCTATTACATTCTCCATTGTATGTTTTCCCTTATGCGGAGTTGGGATCATGAACTCATTCTCCACAAACTTATTATTCTCCACTTCGAGGCTTAAGCCAAAGATATATGAGCACAACTCCACTGTCCCCAATAGCCAAGTTTACTGGGTTTATGTTTATGACATCTGAAATGAGCCTCTCAATGTAGGCAGACCGACCTGGATATACATATGTTTTCCTGAGGGTATGGTAGTCACAATCTACCTTGTCTGCATTGAATTTCAGCTTGTGTCCATCAAGTAAATCTATGAACCTGAAGAATGAAAGTAGTTTGTTGTTAAGGCATAAGGAAATTTGCACTATGGACTCCATGTCCCATCCTTCATGGCAAACCACATGATGTAAAAATGTTGATACATCACAAACTGTACTACCTTACCTACTACCATGGGTAGCTCCTTCGGAATGCGCCACTCCTCCTCAAATACCATGTAAAGTCAGTCATACCATATTTCTTTCCTTTTCTTGAATGGGCCACTCATTGATCCTTCACATAAATATTTCTTGAACCTTTCCGTGAGGGACTTCTTCTCAATGGGGTATTCCCAAATTTTGTTCTTTGGCCCATCGAGCACTCCAATTTCTACAAAACAAGGGATAGTAGGATAGCACCAAAACTTATCTTCTCACCTGCACGCGCTTCCTCAATAATAGTCTCTGCAATGTAGCCAACCAAGTTGTAGATTTCTCCCTCTGTCATTTTCTTTGCAATGTGTAGCCACATGGTATTTACCTGTGACCATCTCTCTTGATCATTTAACTTGGTGAGAAGATGTGCGACTGCCTGTACTACAGAAAATTCTTCAATTTGTCTATGTCCATTCCACGTGGACCTTTGGAGTATCCTAACTCCTTTTTGGTGGCTATAATAGTTGCCTTATCAGTCAGATCACTCATAATATCTATCCATGTGCCCTTCAGTCCTGTCAATGTGGCAATCAGGGATGTTGTGATCCTTATCCTTTGTCTAACAAAATAGAAAAATTCCTCAAGGACTCTATGTTGGAAAATAATGATTAAGTGGTCCGCCAACCCTTAATTAATATGGTTCCATCACTATTATATAGGTTAAATATTTAATAATATGAAATACTTTTCTATTATACATTAGGTAATTATTTAATAATGTGAATCATTTATGTTTATATTTATTAAATACACTCACCTAGGTATATGTGTCAGCCATTTTATGTTGAAAAGGTGGGTGGAGACATACCGATCACCTTATATAAAAAGGACTCTAGGTCCTCATTTGATATATTCGGGAAATATATCAAAGGTGTGTAAATCAAGTGATTTGTTTTTACCCTTGGTAAATAGGGTTTTAAAGGAGGAGGTGATATTACTTGATGTAAAATAAGTTCTCTAAAGTAAAAGATTATTTTCAAAGTGGTTTTTACCCTATTGGGGTTTTCCACTATAAATATTGTGTCACTTGTGTTATTTATTTCCTATAAGTATTTTTTTATTTACTTATGTTATGATGTAATGTTTATTTAAATATTTATTGTAACATTATATAATATGTAAGTTGATTAAATCCATATTTATTAGAATCCTCAAATTCTAACATGGTAACAAAGTAAGGTAAACTAAATAAATTAAGAACAAATGTTTTATATTTTATTTATTTAATTTATACGGGTTTTTTCAACCAACCCGAGAAAGGTAAATAAAATAAATTAAGATCAAATGTTTTGTATTTTTTTATTTAATTTGTGCGGGTTTTTTCAACAACCCGGAAAGGGTAAATTAAATAAATTAAGATCAAATGTTTTGTATTTTATTTATTTAATTTGTACAGATTTTTTTTAACCAACCCGGAAGGGTATTTAAAATAATTGGCCCCTTCTTTCCATTGTGCAACCTAAAAAAATTTCTTTGTGAAGAATCAAGGTGAATTCACAGGTGGAAAATTTGGAAACTTCTTACCTTCCGTGAAAACTTGTGTAGAGGTAAGGGTAAAATATTTGAAATATTTTTTTCTATAGTTTTAATATGTGCAGGTTGAATTTTTTCAATGGTAAATTAAGGAGGAGACAAAGCTCCATCAAAATAGGATTTGAATTTTTTCCATTGGAAGTGTGAAAAATGTTGTCTCTTCTGTAAATTTTAAGGTTTATGTAGAATTTAAAATTACATGACCTAGTAAATGTTTTAAAAAAAAATCATGAGGGGCACCTGTCATAAGGGGTATATGTGTTTATTTTTAAAAATAAATATATATACTATAGTTTATAATTTTTTATAGACTATATGTTGTTTTTTATTTACATTATATAAACTATATACCTCTTTTTTAAAGTGAATATATTTTTACATTATAAATTATAATAGGTTAATATAATCTTTTCAAATATAACCTCCCTAGTATTATATTGAAAAAGAAATTCTAGAAATACAAAACAAGTTTTGACTCCTTTAAATTTAACGCTCAAATGACCGTCTCGACAGACCAAACATAAGGCAGTATGACGGTCATTTATACGTCAAATTTAAGTTGACCAGATCTTTTTCTACATTACTTTTTCCAAAAATTTGAAATTGTTTTGCATTCTTAGGGGTTTCTTCTTCACTTCTATATGGTTAGAATTTTTTTATATATAAGTATGGGGTATAATGCAAAGTCCTTTATATTGCGGGTTATTATTTTGATCATGGGAGGTTAATTAATATGCATTGTAATGACAAAATTAGTTATTGTTAAATATTTTATGTAGATCTATAAAATTTAGATATGTTTTTATTAAAAGTGTTACTTTTTTATAAATATGTATCTAACTCTGTGGTACATTGTATATTATAATGGGGTGTGTTTTACAGGTTCAGGAAAACAATGACGTCTAGCTATTTCTGTCTTGACAAAACCCATATCCTAAATGGAACCAACTATGAAATTTGAAAGATAAGGGTAAAATCAGAACTTATGGCGAGGAAACTATGGACAATTTTTTCTGGATTTGAGGTTTCTCCCACCGGTCATCAAGTAACTGTAGATAACATGAATGCATTCTCATGCAATGAATGCAGGAGGCTCTTTCTATGATTTTGCACAATGTGAATGATGAGTACCTTCTACACATTGGTAATATCAAACATCCGAAAGAGGTATGGATGCAACTAGAATCCATGCATGAAGGTACACATTTATCTAAAATTATTAAATTATTTTTAGAATTGCTTACAACTCATATGAAAGGAAATGAAAAAGTAGTTAATTTATTAGCCAAAATTAAAAATATTAAAGCACAATTAGATGGATGCAATTGTGATTTAATTGGTGAAAAATAATCTACTTTATTGTTCTAGTTAAATATACATGAAATATTTAGGAATTTTATTTCTATCTTGAACTCTAAATATCGAGGCGAAAGTGATCTACCGATTTAAATACATTGAGTTCTCTTTTGATACGGGATGAACAAGTGATGATGAACTTTGACTCTAAGGAGAATGCCTCTCAAGAACTTCTTGCTCAGAATTCAAAGTTCAAACCTCGCAAGCCCTTCTCAGATCAAAAATTAGATCTAAATATTCTTTTGTTGATAAGAATTTTTTCTTCTGATCAATTGTGTGTTAGCTTTAGTGGTAAATGTCACAAATGTGGTAAATTTGGACATAAAAAGGAAGATTGCAAAACTAAGAAACCTATCCATAAAAATTAAAAACAAACTGTTTCTTCTAAATACAATTTAAGGAAAAAGGATAGCTCTAATGATATTCCTAAAATTGTTGCATTATATGTTGCGTTGTATTCTTCCTCTAATTCTGAATGGATTTTAGATTCAGGTGCATCAAATCATATGACTGGTGTTTCAAATTCTTTATTTGATGTTGTGAAAATCAATGAACATGTGTATCTTGGTGATAACTCATCTTTAGAAGCAATAGAGAAAGGAAAAGTAAAATTTGCTAATGGTGTGTTGAATAATGTTTTATTTGTTCCTAAGCTCAAAAAGAACCTTTTATCATGTTCTCAATTAACTCATGATGGTTTGGCTATTCAAATTTTGAAAGATACTTGGTATATCAAGGATAGTAATGATAATATAATAGTTGAAGGAATTCAAAGAAATGGTTTGTATATTTTTGATGATTTCTATTCTACATCTTGTTTTATTTCTCAAAGTTTGAATAATTCAAAACTATGGCATGAAAGATTATGACATGTTAATTATAAAATTTTATATGAAATGGATAGATATAATCTTGTGAAAGTTTTTCCTTTGTTGTATTCTTCTCATGATGCGTGTGAAGGGTGTTTATGCTCAAAACAAAGTGTTAAACCCTTTCACTCACATCTTGAAGAGAGTTCCTCTTCCCCACTAGAACTTATTCATAGTGATGTTAGAGGACCTATTGAAGTAGCTTCATTAAATGGTTATTTATATGCTGTGAATTTCATTGATGATTTCACCAGGATGATTTGGTCATATTTTCTTAAAAATAAATCTGATGTACTTGGGAAATTTAAGGAATTTAAAGCATCGTTGAAAACTCTTCAAATTATAAAATTGAGAGACTTAGAACAGATAATGGGGTGAATATGTTAGAAAAACATTTGAAATTTTTTGTATTGATTGTGGTATTAAAATGGAATAAACTTCTCCTCATTCTCTCCAATCTAATTGTGTTATGAGAACATAATAATAAGACTATTTGAGATATGGCTCGTACGATGCTTCATTCTACTAGTCTTCCCAAATTTATGTGGCGAAACAATGAACAAAGCGATCTACATTCTAAATAGGGTTCCCACCAAAGATATTCATCTTTCAACTCCTTTAGAAAAATGGTCAAATCAAAAACCTAATATTTCTCATCTAAAAGTTTTTGGTAGTCCTACTTCTTTATACATTCCTAAAAAGAAAAGAAAGAAACTTGATATGACTTCTCTTGTGTTTTCATTGGATATGGTATTAACACTGCAGGTCTAAGGATTTATGACCATGTAAAAAGGGAAGTAATTGAAAACTATAATGTGGTGGTTTTAGAAAAATGCTTTTGTTCATCTAATAATGGTAAAGATGTTCCTAACTCTATCAATATTTCTAATGATGGTTATGATTCTGATAATGAGAATATAGTAAATGGTCATGATGATGTTTCTTATGTTGATACTATAGATGCTTCTAAATCTCCTAACTCCCTAGTTAAGAAACCAAAATGGGCTCAATCTGTGTTAGAAATTTCTAATCCTATTGATCTTAGGAAAATGACCAAAAGCCATCATATGTACCATGCATTAATGACCTTGTATGAACTGAGCCGTAAATTTTTAAGAATCTTCTCAGGATGAGAAGTGGATCAATGTAATACAAGCTGAATATAATTCCCTAATTCAAAATCAAACCTAGGAGTTGGTTCCACCTCCAGAGAAAAGAAGTATTATAGGGTCTAGGTGGTTATATAAAGTAAAATATAATGTAGATGGTAGTATTGAAAAACATAAAGCTAGACTTGTTGCTAGAGGTTTCACTTAGAAACCTAGTATTGATTATGTTGAGACATTTTCCCCTATAGCTAAAATGAGTACTTTTAGGACATTATTTGCAATTTTCGCTCAATTTGGGTGGGAAATCCACCAAATGGATGTGAAAAATTATTTTTGAATGGTGATTTAAAAGAAGAACTTTACATGTCTCAACCTAAAGGATTTGAAGAAATTGGTAAATAAAACTATGTTTGTAAATTGAAAAAATCCTTGTATGGTTTAAAGCAAGCTCCTAGAGCTTGGTATGTGAAAATTAATTCTTTCTTTAAACAATTAGAATTTGTTAATTGTTCTTCTAACAATGATCTATTCATTAAGAAAGAAGGATCACATATTATCATTGTTTGTATATATGTTGATGATTTGCTTATGATTGGTGATAATCTGATTTAATTTGTAGAATTAAAGAAAAATTGAAATAGTACTTTGAAATGACTAATTTAGGTCTCTTACATCATTTTCTTGGCATGATTTTATTTCAAGATAAACATTCTATTGTTGTTTCTCAAGAAAAATATGCAACCAATGTATTGAAAAAGTTTAACATGATTGATTGTAAACCAATTTCTACTCCTATGGAAGTTGGACTAAAAATTGATCCTAAACATGCATGTGAAAAAATTGATCCTACTTTATATAGGCAGTTAGTTGGTAGTTTGATATATCTAACTATCACTAGACCAGATATTTCCTATGCAGTAGGAATTGCTTCTAGGTTTATGCAGGAACCTTATAGAGATCATTGGAATCTTGCAAAAAGGATTCTTAGATATATTAAAGGTACAATCAATTATGGGTTGCATTATACTAAGAATGAAAATGCTAACTTATATGGATTTTGTGATTTTGATCATGTTGGTGATGTATTGGATAGAAAATATACTTCTGGTTATGTGTTTAAATTTGGTGTAGGTGTCATTACTTGGTGCAACAAAAAGTAGCCAATTGTTTCTATCTCTTCAACAGAAGCTGAGTATAGAAGTGTAATGGAAGTTGTAAAAGAGGATCTATGGATAAAGAGGTTGTTCGATGAGATAAAGATGAAGGATCCATGCAGTTTTCCTTTATTCTATGACAAACAAAGCACCATATCTCTTGCACATAATCTATTACAGCATCAAGAGGATGAAGCACATTGAGATACATATACACTTATCCATGAGAAGGTGCTAAGTGGTGAGATAGATCTCAAGTTCGTGTCGACTAAAGAGCGGACACGATATCTTCACAAAGCCCCCACGAGTCTTTGCAAAGTTTTGTCACTTTTGTGAAAATATTGGATTGTCAAAGTTTCCATTTAGGGGGAGTGTGCATGACAATGTCACCTCCTAATGGAACTTGGTTTTTGTAAAAAGACCTTCGGGCATTATAAAAAAAGACCTTCATGCAAGTGTAAAAAGACCTTCAGGCATGTATACCTCCCCGACTTATTTTTTAGAAAGAAGTGTAGAAAGATCTTAAAGGCGGTCTTCAGAAAACTCTTTCGTGTTATTGAGTTTACTGGTAAACATTGAGTACAAGCATATTATTAAGGAGGTCCTTGGTTATAAAAGACTCATATATGCTTGGGTTCAATAACCTTTTATGAGAACTGTGAGAATATGTACAACTCAAAAATCATACTTAGCCACTGATCATGGGATGATCTTTGGGATTCTAAATCCTTTTGTACCAAAAGGTAATTTGAGTATGATGAAGGTGTTATAATTCCTTCACCCGATATGCTAGCCTAAAACCTTTATGGTTTAAGGATTGTAAATCATGTAGTGTACCACGGGCAGGTAATCTATTAACATATGTTATCCCACTTAACATTAAGGGGGAGTGTTGGAACATAATGATTAAGTGGTCTAGCCAACCCTTAATTAATATGGGTCCATCACTATTATATAGGTTAAATATTTAATAATATGAAATACTTTTCTATTATTAAATATTTATACCTAGGTAATATACATTAGGTAAGTATTTAATAATGTGAATCATTTATGTTTATATTTATTAAATACACTCACCTAGGTATATGTGTCAACCATTTTAGGTTGAAAAGTTGGGTCAGGAGACATACCCGATCACCTTATATAAAAAGGACTCTAGGTCTTCATTTGATATATTCAGAAATATATCAAAGGTGTGCAAATCAAGTGATTTGGTTTTACCCTTGGTAAATAGGGTTTTAAAGGAGGAGGTGATCTTACTAGATATAAAATAAGTTCTTTGAAGTAAAGGTTATTTTCAAAGTGGTTTTACCCTATTGGGGTTTTCCACTTTGTAAATATTGTGTCACACTGTGTTATTTATTTCCTATAAGTATTTCTTTATTTACTTATGTTATGATGTAATGTTTATTTAAATATTATTATAACATTATATAATATGTAAATCGATTAAATCCATATTTATTAGAATCCTCAAATTCTAACACTCTACTCATAAGCCATCAGTATAAATCCTCTAGTTTTCAAAAGTATGGGAGTTTATATAACTGATAAACCCCTACCTTCTTCAACATCTTCTCTCCAACATCATCATATACTAGCATATCATCCACCATGCACTTTTTTCTCTTCTTATTCAACAACACATCCAATTCTCCCTTGATGTCAGTGGTGTGATGATTATAATCACTTATCTTGTATCTATGAACATGGAAATCCCAATCCCATCCAACTATCACTCCTCCTGGGTACTGAATTTCTGAAAATTTACTCTCAGGTGCTTCGATCACAACCTCCACCTTTTTCTTTCCATTTTTTCCTACTATAGGTACTTTCTTTGGTGTCATCGTAAAAATCCCACCTTTTGTCTTCTGTATTGAGTAAGTTCAAACCCTATCTAGAAATCATCTGCCCTAGCTCAAAACCACATGCCTTAGCTCCTTCTCAATGCTTCTATTACACTCAAACCCTTCACCAATCGGGATGTAAGCCATTGCCCGTGTAGAAATCTTCTCTCCACATCTGGTTTCGTAGCTCTCCGCACCTCAACATGATTCACTTGGCTCGGTCACACTTAGCTCACTCGAATACTTGTGATTGCAAAGGTAAAAATGAACCCGCATGACTTCCCTATATAGATTTTAAAAAAATTAGTGCATTAATTGCTCCTTCACCTACCAACAATCATCTCATTAATTGACCATTTTCTCAATTTCCATGTGGTACAACTTCGCACCCTAGCTATAACCTTCTAGTGTGCCTTCCTACTTTTCTCGGCTCTGAGACTTCTCTTGTGCACTTCCATGTGTAAAGTACCTCACCACTCGCACCCTCTTACGGTAGTTTCCACATCTTTTGCTTACCTCGCGTTATACTATTCCTTCATTAATTTCCATCTATGGTATTCTTTAGAAGTAATCACCTTTCAAATAACTCCTTTCCATACTTGAATATCACTTGTAATAGCTTGTTCTCATGTGTACCCAGTTGTGAATAACAAATAACAACCACCTCACACTAATGGTATGTGCAGTCCTTTGCGCATAAAAATACTTCAGATTGTAATTAGCTTCTAGTGTGCAAACACACTTATTACACAAAACACCAAACTAAATTGCTAAAGAATATCGATGAAGAAGAAAATACATTAAAGGAAATATAGAAAGGAAGCCTATAATAAATGACAATACTGCCTTATTAAAAACACCAAGAAGAATTATTTATAGTAGGGCTTCAGCCTACTCCCATTGAAGTAACCAGGTAACCATATTCCATCAAGCACCTATAACTGACAAGCATCGGATTCAAGTATATGAGTGATAACATATGGTCCCAACCAATACACCTTAAGATTTCCTAGATGGTGTAGAAACTTAAAATCATAAAGTAGTACCATCTGTCCAACCTCAATCTTCTTGTCCCTGATGTGTCGGTCATGTCATGCCTTCGCCTAGTTTTTATTGCTCGACTCCAACGTGCTATGAAGAACCTTTCATCCAACTATATTAACATGTTAATTCTTTCGTCTAATGTTTTCTCATTAGCTAGACCTCCAATGTGCATAATATGCAATGATGGTAACATGAATTCCATTGGAAGAACTAATTCTACGCCAAACACCAACTAAAAGGGTGTCGCCTTATTCAACCTCTTGTAGGTTGTTCTATACACCCAAAACACAACATAAACTTTATCATCCCAATCTTTCCTTCCAACATCACAATTTTTTGTCAAATTCTGGATCAATATTTTGTTGAAGGCTTTTGTAGTCCCATTTTCTCGAGGATGATAAGGTGTTGTCTTATGGTGCGTAACCATAAATTCATCCAAAAATATCTTGATTTTCTCATTCAAGAAGTGTGTGCCCCTATCACTTGTCAAGCTCAATGAGACATCTATACGTAGTAAGAATATTTTCCCATAAGAACTTGGTTGTTGTAGTATCTATACAATCCTTTGTAGGAACTTTTTCTACCCACTTAGTAAGATAATATGTGCGAGTGATAATATAACGTGATCTACTTCTACATACGGTTGGGGAAACAGGGCCCATAAAGTCTACAACCCATTTCTCAAATGGCTCTGCACTAGCAATAGGCCTTAAAGGCATTTCATCTCTCTGCCCATGTTTTCCAAGACACTAAAAATGATCACACACCTTACAATAATCTTTACAATCTTTGTACAGGGTCTCCCACCATAATCCAACAAGTAGAATCTTAGGTGTAGTCGCTTCACCTGCATAGTGCCCACCTACAATATCACCATGATCCTTTTCCATGATATATGTTTGCTCATGTTCTAGTACACACCTTTGGTGCAATACTTAATCTCAACCTACTTTTATAAGTTACCACCGATCAATATGAAGGGTGTCGCATGAATTGCATGTTGTTTCTTATATAATGCCTTCATTCCTTCTAGAGTCATACTTGTGCATAAAAAGACACCAATATCCTCCAATTATGAAGGCACGTGATGTAACCTATACAAATGTGCATCCGACATTGTATCTTCAATTTTTGCTTTTCCTCTTCTTATTAAATCCTTGATAAGTGGTCTGGGCCAAAATTAATTTTACCTGGTTTTACCATGATTGTAAAGTCAAATTCTTGGAATAAGAGCACCCATCAACATATGCACCCCTGTAAAATGGGATTATTTACCAATTATTTTAATGTCATGTGATCAGTATAAAATACAAAGGGTGTTGCTAGAAAATATTGTCTAAATTTATGCAACACGTAGATCATTGACAAGGCCTCGCGCTCTGTAGTTGTGTAATTTTGTTCTGCAGGAGTCAAATTTCTACTAGAAAAATAGATAGGATGATCTATAATACCTTCTCCAAGTTGAGCTAACACCATGTCAATGGTCATGCAAGAGGCATCCATATGTAAATGAAATGGTTAGTTCCATGAGTGAAAACACATAATAGGCAACTGCAGGATAAGTCTCTCCTCAATGCCTCAAATGTGAGCTGTTGTGGTTCTCCCAATAGAATATCCCTTTTCCTTTTAAAAATTCTTCCAGGGACGTGATAATATTTTCATACCCTTTGATAAATTTTCTATAATACCCTATGTGGCCCAAGAATCCGTGCACCTCACTCTGACTGGTAGGCTCCTCTAGGCCTACAATAATAACAACCTTTCTTTGGATCTACTAACAAACCTTCCTTACAGATGATATGCCCTAGTAAAGTTCCAAAAGGTGTAGCAAACAAACACTTCTTGATGTTTAAGGAAATGCTTAACTGTTTGCATCTTTCAAACATTAATTGCAAATTATCACAATGATCCTTAACAAGCCCATATACCATCCAATCATCCAAGTAAACTTGTAAGAATTTTTGAATAAAATCTTGGAATGCTTGAACAACTATGCGCGAAAATACAACAAGCACATTTTTCAAACCAAAGGGCATCATAGTATATGAAAAAATTCCTCATTCAGTGGTGAAAGTCATTTTCTCTTGATCTTCCTTTGCAATTCTAATGTGATGATACCCAGAGAATCCATCGTAAAATATTGAACTTCATGCCATGCGACGCCTTCTAATATTTCCTCTATGAAAGGTGCGGGAAAGGGATCAATCACACATATAGCATTCAGTTCCCTGTAATCCACAAAAATTCTAGTTCGACCATATTTCTTGATACTGATTATCATTGGGATAACCCACTCTGATTTCTCTAGGGGATTAATGATGCCAGATTTCAACATTTTGTCAATTTCTTCCTTAAATTTTACGCACATGTTCGGGTTCATCCTGTAAGGTCTCTTCTTGACTGGGTGCACTCCTTCCTTTAGCTTAATATTCATCTCTCCCAATGATTCATGTACTCATTTTTACTTATGGTATCCCCTAGGAAATAAATCTTATAAATCACGTAGTAATTCAATTATCTTTACCACTTCAGAATCAGACCAATAATCCCTGATTATTGTCTCCTTAGGTTCATCATATATGTCAATGTTCACCTTCTTGGTCTTCATAGGTTCATGATAGGCATACATGTTCTTATCCGCATTGTCTAACACTTCACACATACCTGCTGAATGATATATCCAGATCTTCTACTTACTCATCATCCACTATGTAGACCATCTTTACTTTCTCCTTTTCAAATTAAGTGCACATAAATAGCTCAACATATGTAAAATCTACTTCATCAAAACGCGCTCCTAAGTCTACCTCACCAGATAAATCCTGAATGAGTTCTTCGGCCTTTGCACTGTCTCCCATATTTAAGCACTTTATGACCTTTAATGCCTCTTCCATCAGAGGTTTAGTAGAAAAGTAGTCAAAATTATGGTTCATTCCTACAATCAAGTCCTACCAGTTTCTATTCTCCATATACGACTTTGCATAAAAATACTAAATGTGTGCGCAACATTGTAAAGTGGAATAAAGCTTGTGCATCCATAATGAAGGTGGTAAAGCTTCATGCCCCTCGTCCGAGTCTCTCACACTATTTACCATGGTGCTAAACATGTTGATTATCATGATACATGCATATTATAGTAAGAACATTGCTCTAAAGAATCGAGTGGTTAGAGAAATTTTGACTTCATTCTATTCCATGAGATTATCCTGTGAACCATCTACTAGTGCACCTGATGTCCCACATAGGATATACAAAAACATATTTATCCTTTCCACTTGATCCATCCACTACTCCTCCATGGCACACAGGAATACCGTAGGGTCTCCTTCTCCAGTGTACCGAGGTACAGAGTTACCTATCCTCCTAACACAAAAAGGTTTGCTTCTTACTTCGTGCCCAACCATCTCATAGGTGCCATGTGCCCAGTTATCATGAGAAAAACTTGTAGTATCACTAATAGACTGTGCATCTTCCCACTAGAGGATTCCTTCCTTAGATGGCTCAAGTACTTCCGGGTCCTGAATGACCCATACATAAATTCGATTCAGATTTTCCTAACTCAAAGATTCAACATAAGGTGCAGATTTCCCATCTATCAAAGGGATAATCACTCTTTCTTCCTTATTCTCAAAACTTATATACCCCTTGTTGAATCGTAGATCAACATTATTTTCATAACACCAAGGGTGCCCAAGTAGAGCTAGGAAGTTGTCTACTTCTACAAGTGCTAAGACCTCAAAGTCCCCAATGAACTTGGCCCCTTGTATAGTAATGGATGCATCCTTTAAAACTTTGATTGGAGTGGCCTTAGTTCGATTAGCCATAAATAATACATTATAGGATGAATACAATGGAGGTCTTCCCATTTGTACCCATGCATCTAAAGTAAGCACATTCATGCGTACTGTATCAATAAATATATTACTCAAGAGCCACCCATCCACAACAACATTTAAAGTGATCTCCTTGTCATAATCCAAACTATGAGGGGGAAGATTAGCATGCAATATCTTCCATCCATTCTCAATAATTACACATGGAGTGTTTCCCTTTAGCCAATTCCCTAATAATGGAATGATATTCTCTGGCGTAGCATCTTACATACCTCTTTTAAGTCATCAATATCTGATTGGATTGTCTCTGTTGCCTTCTTTTGTTCTAACTTTTGTGATTGTTCCTTTAAACATTATATTTCACCCTAAATATTTCTAAGTACCTCCATGGTCTCTGATAAACCTCCTTTTGATGTGCAAGATCTAGGTACCTTGCATGTAAAACTTCCTCCTTAGTGATGGTAGGCTTCTGTTGTAACACTTCACTAGCACGTGCGTGCGTCAGCGCGTGTAGTAATCTTCACGGGTAATACATAAAGTTCCGGGCTATATTTGGCATCCACTGATTTTCCACAGCGCGTTGTATTCTAACCATTCTTGCACCCTTATTCTCATGTTTATGCTGCTTGCTAAGATGCTCATATAATTCTAGGCATTCCTCATAGTTGTGATTCTTCCCATAAAAAGAACAAGTAATATTTTGAGGACATTTACACTGTAGTGGTCAGGAGATCCACATGTAAAACACATTCCACAAGGGAAATCACCTTTTCCACCACCATGGCCTCATCTCCTAAATCCACCACAAGGTATCCTAGACCTCTGTCATGACCTCTTTCAAAACACCCTTCATTCTAATCATAACGTGCTTGAGTGTGGTCACGATCATGGTGCTCAATTTTTACTTTAGAGTTATCTGATACTCTAGTCTGTCACAATAATATCTATGGAATCATGGATCTGACCAATCAACTAGAAATATTATGTATTGTGAGTTTTGGACCATTAAATCTTACAATAGCAAGATACATTCTTTCTTATCACACGTTGTAATAATGGGAAACACTTGCATCATGGTCCAAATGACATATCTCACAGTCTAACAACAATGAATATACTAATCTATGAGGAAAATTATCCTTAGTGTGCCCTTCCACTTCACAGTCTATACACCAAATCCCAGTGCATGTCTCATGTGTTGAATTTTATGATAGTTTCTCCAACTGCTTTGTCATAGCTGTAATTTATTCCTCTAAGAATGGGCTCACTCCAGTGTTTATGCTCCTAACTACTTCAACACGTAAAGTGGCTTCAAGTTCTTCACATGGGTCTCGTATATATCTTATGTGACAGCACCCTTCTGAAAGGTGTGATCAAGCCCCCAATGAACCATTATTAATGCTAAATTGCATGAATATCATAAAAATGTTTAGACAATATTGTCTTGAAACATGCATCATATTCCCGAACGCGCTCAGTAGTGTCCTAATTAATATCCTTGAGTGTGCTTAGACACTTCTTGATCAAACTCATGGGTATGAAACTCCTTGAGGAAAGAATCCTTTAATGCTACATAATCTACACAAGTCTGATCAGGGTCAAACTTTATATACCAACTGTGTGCACATCCTTGTAATTTAGTTATAAATTAACTTGCCTTATGCTCAGAATCTGTAATTAATTTTGTGTGCCACAGTATCTCACACATGTGTATGTGTTCAACAACATCTTCTATGCCCCTATACTCTAGAAGATGAAGAGACATCTCCATGTAAATATTTTGGGGTTGATGAGGACCTTGCCCACCTGATCTAGAACCTCATGTGTTACCTTTACCTCTAGAACCACTAGATCCACCAAAACTAGAGCCACCTATGCCTCCTGATCCTCCACTTGTAGCCAAAATCAAACCAAGTGGATGTAATTCCTTGTTTCCCAATAGTGGTACTAAAATGAACTCCTACAGTTTGCGAGGTGGTATTACTCCCATAAGTGAGTCCAAAATTTTACACTTTGAGTTACGTGTTGATGATACACCTGAGAAAGTACCTCTAAACAACAAAGAAGACATTTTCTTGACCATAGATGTACTTGTTATCTGGCTTACTCCTGCTCTTCTATTACACAAAATAGCTTGCTGACTACTAGTTGTACTAGATACTAGAAAACCAAGCTCAAGGGTTAGGTTTCCAGGTAGATTTAGATGCACACATATAGCCCATGTTGTCTCTTTTGGTGTGCTCCCATGTGAGGTCAAGGAGGGTTCCCTATTATGATTACCCAAATGGGGGAGTTCCACATGATTTATCTCTATGCCTTCTGCATGAGCTCCAAATCCTTCACAAGCCATCTCTCTCCTCAATGTCATCTTCTCTATAATATCACATTGCTTCTCTATCTCCCTCTCGTGTGCCTCATTGTACTTAATCTGCCTTTCTTCTCGTTGCCTCTCTGTCACTAGGTTCATCATTCTTCACCAAACTTGCTCCTACCCTTATGCGTGGTGAGGTTTAGCAAGCCATTGACTTCTCTTCCAAGTTAAATATTACCATCAAGATTTTGATCACTAGTGGAATGCCTTGCAAATAAGTTCCCCTTGGATAACATAAAAATTGGAACTTAGCTACCTCCGGGAAAGAATAAGTGGAAATTGAGTACTCCAAAATATAGCTATTCAGAACACCATGGAACCAAGTGTCCACAGCATGCGTCAAAATCAAATCAACATCATAGAGGGCCTGAAATTCTTCCTGCGTCCAAACAAGTGTGCGATACCTCCAATTACTTTTAGACGCATAAGTAACTAGCCACTTATACAGCTCTACCAGAAAGATAACAAAGAAGCTCTCATACAAACAATCATACAAATTCTACTCCACCCACATGTGTGCGTCAAACTTAGATCTAGTGCTGAACCTCCGAGCATACTCTTCTTCCAGATCTTTTATTCACTCCTCAATAATTTCTAAGGTCAACTGGTATGTCTTCATCACAAACCATCCTCAAAACAATTGAAAAAGAGGTCCCGACAATGGAACTAATGATGCATCCTAGAATCCACTATATATAACACATTCGTGTTGGCACATCACCCATCTGAGCTAAACACTCACCCAAAGTGCAAAAAGGTACAGACCCTCTTTAGAGTTGCTTGTGAAGGATGTTAGCATGATGAATATAAAGTATATTAAGAACCGTAAATAACCATAAACATTCCCAGAGCATATTCAAGATCTATATCTTAGAGAAACATGAATTAAACAATAACTATAATAAGATCAACCACACAAGAACTAGTTACTGGTCATGTTTAACACCATTATCCAGCCAACAAACTTCATTACATTAAACAACGTAAAACATAGAAGCTTCTTAAATTATAAAGTATCACCATATTTCATGCGCACATCATATCTAGTAGCATAACTCTATGATAATTCACTACTACTAAACTAAATAGTTTAATACATATTCATAGGGGTAGGTACTTTCCCTTCACCGCCTACACACTTCCCAAAATAGGTCGCATCGATAATAGTCATGCGCCTTTACAATAACATGCATACGTGCAAGTGCACTAATAATAGACATATTATAGTTAAGCTGGAAGAAGTAATCAAGTTATACATGGCACTTGTCATTCACTCATTCCCAAAATACCATTTGTGTGTTGCGCAAGTCTCTATCCTGATGTGTGCTCCACACGCTATCTCCAAAAATAGCTTGTATCCATGAAAATGGATAAGTCCCGAATCAAACTGTCCTAACGTGCGTTTCCTTTCCTATCATCATGTGCCTTCAAATTCACCTTGTTCTTACTCGTGAATCCTATATGTCTCTTCTCCTTAGAAAAATATTTTCTTCCCAACAATAAGAAAAATTAATCACCCTCTGGGGACATCACATTCAAGTTCCGCAGGGAGACTATCAACGTGTGAGGTGTCTGAAAGATTTTATAAAGTCATTATCAACAAAATTTGAAATGGGATTCTGGTCAGACAAACTCACTTCAGCTGATGTTGAAAATATGAAAAAGGCCTTCAATAAAAAATTATCAACTAGCTTGAATCCATTACTCACATAGGGAAAAGAACATTGCAAAATAGTCAATGGAATTGCAATAAAAGATATAGAAAAGGTTTGGAGTAGAAACGATGTTCCCTATAATTTTGAAGACATAATGTGTATTATATTAGGTGTAAAGGGAAACCCTCCAACAAATTTTATGGTTTGGATGATAAGGAGGAGAAAATTTCTCAAAATATAGGTGGTTGATGAACGATTGGTATGAATACTTATCAATAATAATGTCAAAGGGATGAATATGGTAGAGGGCATCAAATATCTAGAGAAATTAAATTCTTAATAAAAATTTATCATTTGAAAATGTTATTCTAATGATACAATTGAACATTGTAAATAAAATACATTCATATGTTTTAGTGATGGTTCTACGTAACTATTTAAATTATGATTGTACGATTATAAGTTGGGAGAATTTAAATTTTCCCTAATTATAAGTTCAGAGTGTGAGTGTATAAGTTGCAAATGCAAATTAACAAAAAATATTTAATGTAACAAATCTTTGAGCAATTTTTATTAATGAAATATGTATTCCTAAATTAATTTTGAGCATGCTTAAATACTAGTTTTTGCTTTGATATTAGAAAATGTATACCAATTTCCAATGCAATGAAATAAATATAATATGGTATGTAAAGACTCGTCACGTTGAAACATTACATTTTATTCAAATAAATTCTTCACAAAAAAATATTCCTAGTATAACAATAAGAAATGAGGAACACCCTTAGATTTTACCTTTATCACCACCTACAACCATTTGATTTTTGATATAACAATATCGAAAGGGACTTTTTTTTTTAAATTAATTCACCACCCTCAACCATTTGATTTTGTTTTTTTCATTTGCATATATGAACACATGCAATATAAAACTAATCATATTTTATATAAACGATGTTTTTGCACACACCCTCTACAAGGAATCTTTGGCATTTAAACGGTGTGAAATTTTTTTCGGGCAAAGATTGAGCTCAAAAAAATTATTTTCTCAAACCTAATTTGATACATATCATGTTTGCGATACATAACCTAGTGAATTGAATACCCAAATAATATGTTGTGGCATAACCTAGTGGCCGCTAAGATCTTAATACCTTAATTTAGTTTTTTAAATCCTAACCACCACTAGGTTCTAATGATTATGTGGTAGCATGACTTAGTGGGAGCTAAGCTCGAAATATATTAATTTAAAATCATACAATAAATTCAACTAATTTATACACATCTTGTTTGCATCTTTAAAGATTAAACTATCATTTGTTGAAACAAAACCTAGTAGAAACTTAACTCAATGTTTTTCTTTAGTTTTTAAATACTACTGAATCTTTTGTCAAAGTAATATATTATTTAAATACCTAGCGGTCATTAAGCTCAAACTATGTTGATTTAATTTGTTAAATCCCAAGTATTCACTAAGATTGTATTATTATGTTTTGGCATAACCTACCGGCCACTAAGCTTATAATATCTTACTTTCTTTTATTGAAACCTAGAGAATTCTAAGATAAAATATTATGTTGTGTCATAAGCTAGCATATGCTAAGTTCAAAATATCATTGGGTAACTTGATAGATTATAGCACCCACTAAGATCAAAATATTATAGTGTGGAAGTACCTAGTGCCCGCTTAGCTCAAACTATTTTAATTTAATTTATTTAATCCAACCAATCATAAGGTCTTAATATTATGTCTTGGGATAACCTATTGGATGAGAGATCGTGAAGATTTACAAGAATTTTTTTAGATACAATGTGATATACTCAATGAAGCCTAGTGGCCGCTAAGCTATTCTTAAATGTAAATATATTATTTTTATAATGAAGCTATGTTATGAATTTAATTTTTAATCTTTGTGTATTTAAATTGTGTTACCTATAACAAAATCCACTTATCCATGAGTCTGCAAAGGTAAACGAAGACTGCATCCAAATAAGAATTATAGCCTAGTGGTCGCTAGAGTAGGAAACATTTTTCATGTAGATTGTATTCAAACAGGAGTTTATATAAACGGTAAAAAATAAATCTAGAATTTATATAATGGTATACGTATAGACTTGGACTCGTTGTACCCTAGCGGTCACTAAGATATTTTTAAAGGAAAATATATCATGTTCATAATGACGTTGTATTATAAATCTAAATTGTTAATCTTTGCGTATATAATAGGAGACAAACAACAAAGGTGATCGCTATCACAAAATAATAGTGTGTTGCCTATATGAACAAAAACCTTCTCCCTGAGGCTACAAAAGGTAAATGAATTTTTCTCTAAATAAGAATTATTTCTTAGCGGGTCTTTAGTGTACACAATTTTTTTCATATAGACTATATTCATACAGGAAAATCATATCGAAAAGTTGTAAGTGATAACAAATAAATCTAGAGTTTATATAATGGATACATAAATATACATTTAGAATCGTGTTTTTCATGTGTTACACAACTATACATCTAGAATTCTCTATTTCTTATAAGATTTTGGCAGAATATTTTTACATTTATGACAAGAAAATAAACTTTGACTAACGACTGGAATTTATACTACAAGTTTTTACATACAACGAGATCTACTCATTGCCCTAGCGAACACTAAGATATTTTTAAATTTAAATATATCATGTTCATTATGAAGCTATGTTATAAATATAAATTCTTAATCTTTGCATATATACTAGGAGACAAAAAAATAAAAGTGATTATTAACACCGACTAAATGGTTTCTCTATTAAGAATTATAGCCTAGTGGGCACTACTACATGCAACATTTTTCATGTAGAGTGTATTCATAAATGATAAATCATGTTGAAAAGCTATAAAAGATAACGAGATAAATTTAGCGTTTATATAATGGATACATAAATATAAGTGTAAAATCATATATTTAATATGTTATACATGCATACGTATAGATTTCTCTACTTACAAGATTTTGGTAGAATTATTTTACATTTATGAAAAATATAGAAACTCGGAATTGTTACTAAGAATATATAAAACAAATTTTTACATACGACACCATCTACTTGTTACATCCTAGTGGCCACTAATCTATTCTTAAAGGTAAATATATCATGTTCATAATGAATTTGTTTTATAAATCTAAATTGTTAATCTTTGCGAATATAACAATAGACAAAGAACAAAAGCGATCGTTAGGACCAAAAAACGTTGTGTTGCCCATATAAAAACAATTGATTCGAGAGGGGAAAAGGAATTTTTTTTTCCAAATTAGAATTATAACCTAGAGAACACTAGGGTAGACAAATTTTCCTATGGTAGAGTTTATTCATAGAAAAGAAATCATATTGAAAAGATACAAATGATAACAAATAAATCCAGAATTTATATAATGGATATATAAATATACATGTAGAATCATGTATGTAATTCGAAATAAAATTGGGGTTTCGTAAATAGGTTGTTGAAACAAAGAATTATATATTGGAAGCCTCAAATCTATGTGAACTTTTTACATAGATTAGCGGGCTCAAAAGGAATAATATTTTAATTATAAAATGCATAGTGTTTAAAATAAGATTTAATAATATTAATGCATATATAATGTGTTTAACTTCCAATACGAAACATAAAATTGATGAAGAAATTACATTTGGTTGATTCTACATGGAAACATGTATATAATTGGAAATAATTATTATACAATAGAATTCTTAATATGGTTTTATAGTTTTGAATTAATTTTTAAACTCATATATTTTCCTAAAATGTTTGAGCCATCCCCACTCGGGAGGAGGCGGAAAATGAAGAAGAAAATCCCATTGGTTGGGACATTTCGGATGTCAAGAGGACCTCCCGCAATCGGTTTGGTTAGACAACCATGATCCTTTTGCTTCGGAAATGTTTTTGTTGTTGCTTAATCTTGTGTTTTGTTAGCCTCCTAGGCGTTGCCTAGTTTGTTGTTCTCCTAGGCTCGACCTAGTTTGCTCATTATTTGCTCGTTTTTTGTTTTGGGGCGTGTTATCATACCACCCACTTTTTTATTGAAATCTATCTTGTATCTTATTGAATTAATATAATATAATATCTATTTTCATAAAAATAAATCTAAGTGACAACCATGCAAAAATGCAACATATAATAATTAGCGATGTTACTTTGCATCATCTAAATGAACAAAAATAAACTATTTTGATTCTCCCAACCAAAATAAAATTTAAAAAATGGTGACTATGCCAAAAGCTATCATTATCATTAAAAAATAATCACAAGAATGAGAACGAAAAATTCAAAACAAAAATAGCCAAAGAGATACATAGAGTGGCAGAATTAGGAAAGAGTTGAATAGAGATAAATACTAGAGCAAAAAAGGGATTAAAATTTCTTTCGTTAACACAAAAAAATGAGTTTTCATGAAGAACAAGGTAGTTTGGCACGTATATCAAAAGCAACTAGAAATCAAGGCTTGACTGTGGAGCACGATTCAATAGGAAAAAGTAGGGCTTGTATGGATCACGATTGGACTATCGTGTAAAACACAGAAACTAGTCAACTACGAGAGAAACTAATAAATTCCGCAATAAAAAAGGTACACCTTTACTATAAATACTTGATTTAGTAATATCTTGGGATTATTTTGTGCTTTATGTTGTCTGTGAAACCTCCATCTGCTACCTCAATCAAATAATCTATGTGATTATTTTTGCAACCTCTATTTCTATCCTCCTTCATGTGCATCCTTTATGTGCATACTTTATGTGTGTCTTTTTGTGTGCCTTCTCTGTAAACAAGATTATAATCACATGCAAAAAAACAACCAAGATTTGAACACTCAACCCTACGATCTCTGACTTTTGCACGTATTTTTTATTTTGAAGACATGTTTTTCGGTTGACCAAAAAAATTAGAAACCCTACTCAACATTTCTCCGAGGTATTTAATAATTTGTTTAGTACATTCCAAGAAAAAATATCAAAACTATAATACCGAGTGGGATACAAAAATTTGGAATTTTCACTTTCCCCCTCTAAAAGTAAAAGGGCGGGCTATTGAAATTTCAAATATCCAAAAATGTGGGGAATTCAAATTTCCTATTTTTAATTTTTCCATGGTTTAAAAATTAAAACTAAACATGAATTAAAAACAATGTAATTTTTCATTTTCTATAGCCTATAATAATATAAACATAATAACAAATATATTATACAACATATATTAAAACAAGCATAGTAAAAATATATATTATAAGAAAACAAAAGAAATAAATCCTAAACATATTTTTGAAGTGTATTAGAATAATTTACAGACATTTATGTTCCATTCTTTATCAATATCAATTTCTAAATTGTTAGGTATAGTGTGCACTAATTTAAATTAATTATCCAATTAAAATGTGCCACATGGTAAGTTTGAACAAGCTATTTGGGATAATACATAATAAGGCTAGCGATCCAAGACTCTAAATACTAAATAATAAGCAAACCATGTATCTTATGGAAACTAAATACTAAGCCTAGCGATCCAAAACTTTACAGATAGTGTTTATAATGAGAAGATGTAATGGTAAGAGCCTAGCTGCCACTAAGTTAAACCATGATTTATTATTTTATGGCTATTTTCAAAATAAGAAACTTTTGAGCCTAGGGTCTGATATGTTGTTTCTGTCAATAAGTAAAGGAACGTAGCGGGAACTAAGAATTTTCTTTGATAGGAATCAATGTGAAGTATGAGTTGAAAACCATGTATCTCATTGGAACTACATACCAAGGCTAGTGATCCAGAACTGTACAGATAGAGTTTATAATGAAAAGAGGTAAAGGTATGAGCCTAATGTCTACTAAGTTATATCATGATTTGTTATTTTATGGCTATTTTCAAAATAAGAAACTTTTGAGACTAGGGTCTGATATGCAATTTCTATCAATAAGTAAAGGAGCTTAGTAGTCACTAAGCATTTTCTTTGATAGTAAATAATTTAAAATATGAGTTGAAAACCATGTATCTTATAGGAACGACATATTAAGACTAGTGATCTAAAACTGTAAAGATAGTGTTTATAATAAGAAGAGGTAAAGGTGGGAGCCTAGCAACCACTAAGCTGTACCATGAGTTGTTATTTTATGGTAATTTTCAAAAATAAGAAACTTTTGAGTCTATGGGAAACACATAATACGTCTCGATCCATTTAGAGGGTATGCAAAGTAGAACTTTCTCTCTACCACACATAGCCTAGAAAATATGGTACAATTAAAATAACTTGATAACACTATCATTCAAAATTCATGCGCATAGTGTTGAAATAAGAAACAAATGATCCTAGTAGCATTATGGCATTCCATTCAATACGTATTGAATCTTAGTGGTCACTAAGCTTTTTCTCTCGTACGAACAGATGTGAATTATATGTTACAAACAATGCATCTTACGATTACTACATAATCCATGAAAATATAGTAGCGACCCAAAGCTATAAATATAGTATTTATAATGACTAGTAGTAATGGTGGGAGCCTAGCGACCACTAAACTAGATCATGGTATTTTATTTTATCATTATTTTCAAATTATGAAACTGTTGATCTTAGCATCCACTATGTCGTTACTTTCGATAAGGAAAAAATGATTAGCATTCACTAAGAATTTTCTCCCATAAGATCCGATGTGAATTATGTGTTTCAAAAATATACTTTATGGTAACTACGTAAGGCTTGATCCCTCTATATGGTATGTATTGCAACTATTATCTCCACTAAGTACATTCCAGCCAACATGATATAATTATAATCAATGAAAAAAACTAGTGATCCAAAATTGTACAGATAGTGTTTACAATGACCATAATGGTAGGAGCCTCATGATCGCTCAGCTAGGTCACGATTTAATATTTTATCACAATTTTCAATAAAATAAACTGTTGAAACTAGCGTCCTTTTCATCATTACTTTTGATAAGTAATGAAACTAAGCGTTAGGTAAACAATTTTTACAATACGAAAAGTTGTGAATTATATGTTACAAATAATATATTTTATGGAAAATACATATGGCTTGATCCCTATTGAGGATTTTTAGAGTAGAATTTTTCCCGCCATGGATAGTCTATTGAATATGATACAATTATAATAAATGAAAATGACTAGTGAGTAAAAAGTGTACTGAGATAGTGATTACAATGACAAGATGAAATAGTAGCGCCCACTAGGCTATAATTCTTAATAGAGAAACCATTTAGTTAGTGTTAATAATCACTTTTATTTTTTTGTCTCCTAGTATATATGCAAAGATTAAGAATTTATATTTATAACATAGCTTCATAATGAACATGATATATTTAAATTTAAAAATATCTTAGTGTTCACTAGGGTGCAATGAGTAGATCTCGTTGTATGTAAAAACTTGTAGTATAAATTCCAGTCGTTAGTCAAAGTTTATTTTCTTGTCATAAATGTAAAAATATTCTGCCAAAATCTTATAAGAAATAGAGAATTCTAGATGTATAGTTGTGTAACAAATGAAAAACATGATTCTAAATGTATATTTATGTATCCATTATATAAACTCCATATTTATTTGTTATCTCTTACAACTTTTCGATATGATTTCGCCTGTATGAATATAGTCTACATGAAAAAAATTGTGTACACTAACGCCCGCTAAGAAATGGTCGGAGCCTAGCGACCACTAAACTAGATCATGGTATTTTATTTTATCATTATTTTCAAATTATGAAAGCTGTTCATCTTAGCATCCACTATATCATTACTTTCGATAAGGAAAAAATGATTAACATTCACTAAGTATTTTCTCCCATAAGATCCGATGTGAATTATGTGTTTCAAAAATATACTTCATGGTAACTACGTAAGGCTTGATCCTCTATATGGTATGTATTACAACTATTATCTCCACCAAGTACATTCCATCCAACAAGATATAATTATTATCAATGAAAAAAACTAGTGATCCAAAATTACGAGATAGTGTTTACAATGACCATAATGATAGGAGCCTCGCATGATCGCTCACCTAGGTCTCGATTTAATATTTTATCACAATTTTCAATAAAATAAACTGTTGAAACTAGCGTCCTTTTCATCATTACTTTCGATAAGTAATGAAACTAAGCGTTAGGTAAACAATTTTTCCCATACGAAACGTTGTGAATTATATGTTACAAATAATATATTTTATGGAAAATACATATGGCTTGATCCCTATTGAGGATTTTTAGAGTAGAATTTTTCCCGCCATGGATAGTCTATTGAATATGATACAATTATAATAAATGAAAATGACTAGTGAGTAAAAAGTGTACTGAGATAGTGATTACAATGACAAGATGAAATGGTAAAACCATATCTTACGCTAAGCTAGGTTTTGATTTGTTACTTTATTACTAATTTCATATTCTTGGTGATTTTTACCCTCAATCGATTCAACATATCGGACAAGTAAATGTTTGCAGTCCTAAGAAGATTGGCACTCTAAATACATTAATATAAGTTCAAACAATTTGGAATAAATTTCTTCAATTAGTATTGTAAATATAACTTATAACCGAGTAAGAGAGAATAGACCCTTTTTTTAGTGGTGCTCATTAAACATTGTTAATAATAAAATATTTTCTCAAATAGGTATAACCCACCATGACCTTATAGAGAGCATTGTTTCCACGAAAACGACTATTGTGATGAGGGCCATACTTACATTTAGGAAAAGTGTAATCATTCCCATTTGTTTTTAATATCTTGTTGTGGAATTTCCCACTAAGCGCTATGCTTAAAATATCATATTTAGACTAGTAATAAACATTAAAACATAATGAATAAAGTATGTCCAATATGCATATATTTCACATTGTCTTATATAACAAAAATAATGAGCTATCACTAACTCTGTTAATGTGATTTTTTTCTCAAATACTCTCCTCAAAATACCAAACATTAGATCTTTCGACTGTTATCCTTTAAACATATTCCTTAGTCTTGTTATAGACATTTAATCCTCACTAATACAAAGTATGACCGATATACACATAAATCACATCATCTTCTAAAACATAAAATCTCGAGCTACCACAAACTCCATTATTGTGATTTTTGTTCAAACACTCTCTTTGAAATACCAAATATTAGATATTAATGTCCTCTACGCTTTATCATTCAATAGGTGTAAATGGCTTAAAGATTGTTTTAGGTTGTTCTTTTATATGTTGACTAGAATTCTATCTGCCACTAAAGTGTATATTTTTAGCATTCCTATCATGCCATCTATATAATGTTATAGCTTGTTCGGCTCATATGTTATACTTTTAAAAGGTGAAAATGGTTTCATATCTTTCAATGCATCATAATTCTATTTCAAAATTTTAGAAAAAAACGTTATTATTGATTTCACCCACAAAATATGAATTATTAGAACTAGTTGAATGATACATAAGATGTCCTATCGAAGCCTAATGGTTGCTAAACATTAAGTTAATTACTATCTTATGATACATAGTAAATAACTCTAGAGGTTGGTTTTCGCTAGGGTAGTATTTAAATTCCTTATCAGACAATGCGATAAAAACACTTTAAAGTTCAGAAATGGCCTAATTATTAATGTATTTTTGTCTAATTATAGGTAAAGCTGGATTCCATTGTTCATGCTTCATTCAGAAAAAATTCATTCATTGTAGGCAATATTTGTTAGAAGAAAAGATACGAGGAATGGTTTTTGGAAATCCATTCCCCTGAAAACTACCACATCGAGTTGTGGTTATTTTTTGTTATAGATGAAAATCACGAGGAAGTTGGTATTGTTCTATTGTCAAAAGTTATTGATTTAGGGACACTATGTGTCTAGGTGGAAAGCTTTGAATTTGAAAACAATAAATTTCTTATTTTGGATATGGATTTGGATGTTTCTTTGTTCAAGAAACAATAAATGCATGCCTCCATAAATAATGAGACCATATTCTTGTTCAAAATATGGTTAGAATTTGGGGATTCTAATAGATTATGACAAAACTAGTTGTTCAAATGTAGAAGACATTTAAAATGGTATATTTATAATATTCAGAAAATTGTATAGAAATAAGAAAACATCTTCTATTTGTCATTTTTGCATAGATAAGGTTTTATTTCACCTCCAAAACATGCCAAGTTGTTTACTATGCTTAGGAAAACATATTTGACTAAATTGGAGATAGACCTATCTAAATCAAAATTAAATGGGTTGAAAAGGAATACTGAATCAAATGGGTCTTTTGAGGCTAGTGTAATAGTAGAGACATTTGATTCTTAATTTCGGAGAATAAAATGAGACAATAAAATGAGAGCAAAAGTTCTACATTATTTGAGAAATAAGTATCCGGATAATATTTTATTGACATCCTGTAGTGAATCCAATGTAATCAAAAAATTTAAATTGCATGAATCGGACTACTCTGCTAGTTATCTATATTGTTGGGTGAAGAGATAAATGTAAAAAGAAAATTTGATTTGCATGTAGGGGAAAAATGGTAAAGCAGAAAAAATATCATGGGGTGGAAGAAGTTCTTCTCGTCGAGGCTCGAGACAATATTATACAACTATGTGATGTCATTGGAAGGAAATATACCAGCAAGGATGGAAGTCGAGAATTTTTTTCTTGTAAATGTGCATATCCATTCTAGCTTCCATCAACTTTATCAGTTATTCCTTCGACTAATCCTTTCAATGTTGAATGTGTGATTGCTGATTTTTACAATTTGGCCAGTGATATTTCTTTTGATGTAATAATGGAGCTTCTAATAGTTATCAGAACTAGTGTCTTTGGATTGTATTATTATTATTCTAATACTAATTGGTTATTCAAAAATGTTAAGAGACACAATAAAAAGATACATGGAAAAGGTTAAAGACAGTGGAGTATCAATTATGGATGGATGCTACAGACTCTACGATAGCAACGGGATATTTAAAATTTTGTGTCTTATGTACACAATATCTTTTGTGCACAACCGTGACAATAAAAATGATTATACAAAAGAGGTCACTAGGGATTGGATGGATAAACTACCACAAAAATTGGTAACTGCAAGCAAAATTGGCTCTACAAGGAAATATCCATCCTTTTCCTTGTGAAAGCTTGTATGAGTTCGGGGTTGATATGTTAAATCGATGTTGTTCGAAAATTCTCTAGAACTAGTTCTTTACTGAGGGCGAGTGTTACATTCCATGCATTGGTGGATTCCAAACTATCTATTGTTTTTATTGTTGAGACACATACTCAAGCAATGTTTCGAAACATTAATATTCTCATATGAAGAAAGGTTATTCATTGAAGAAAACTTCAACAAGTGATTTTTTTAATGGATTTTAAACTAAATATGTTAGTTATATAATTATTGCTTATGCAGACAACCACAAAGCTATAAAATCCAATGTACAACCATTTCACCTTGATGCTACACAACCAGTTCAACATGGTGATTTACATTCAATCATTTTATAAATATGTTTAATGAGCTCTATCTTCAATTATCATGGTTTTAAATTTTTTAAGAAACTTATGTATTTTACAATTCAGATGACAGATGTGGAGGATGTGGGCACATCAGCCACGAATGCACTATCCAATCTAGGTATATTAATCGTGTGAATTTACAAAAAAAAAAAAAACGCTAATATGCCCCACAAATTTATAAGACAATAAATAACTATGCATACAACCAACAACCAAATAACATAAGCTGTGGAGGGCACGGAAGTACCTAGCACAAATAAACATTCACAACCGGTATGATATCCATGTGTATTTTATAGGAAATGATAACTAATAGACATTAGTTTATATGCTTGGCATAGGTCGAAGAAATTTTTAATGAAATCCATTTGTAAGCTACAATAACAATTTAAAACGAAGTATATAGAGCTTAGCAGAATCTATGCATCCATGTTCAATACAAAGTAATGGTTTGACTAAAAAAACTTACATTCATCAATATCTTGTTGATTTACAATTGCATACTATCTACAATGTTTCACTGATTCACTATTGTATATTGAATACTTACATTAAATTAACATTGTTTTGGCTTCAACATCATCATAAACATAACTACATACGGCTTGATCCAGATTTTACGTATGTAAAGAAGTACTTGGCTAGCCTCATTAAATGTTGTCTAGCTAAGTGTAGTTCAGCCAATGATGGCATAGCCTAGTGGTCGCAAATCCTCATCAATAGTTGAGGATTATTTTCACCAAAGGGTGGTTCGACGAATATAAGTGTATCCTAGCGGACACTAAATTTGAATTATAAGATAACAAATAATTGATATTGTACTTACCATATCACCACAGAAACCACTATGTTGATCCATTTAAGCTTTCATTTTCCACAGTATGAAATAAATTATGAATTGATTAATGTTTATTTCAAATACATTATGCTCACATTTTCAATAGCAAGAAATAGATTATGAATTGATGATTGTTTATTTGAAATATCTCTTGCATCAATGGATCCAACAATGTGTAAAGGCGGTGTAATCCAAGCCACAAGGTTAATTGGTAATTGTTAGCCATAAGCTAAAATGTTATTTATTTCAATTTGTTATAATTGATATGCAATCGATGAAAATAAAATTTGTTTACTTCCCTACAGGTAACGATAAGATTTATTTACTTATTTTGGATATGGAGGACCTATTATATGGGATAAATAAAACATACAATAGGAAGATGTCATTCAAGTTTCAACTGCGAGGTGGCATGTCGAGAATTTATAAAATTATTGTCACGATAATGTGAATCGGGATTACGGTTTGACAATCTCATTTCTCGATGTTAAAAAGATATCAATGGGCTTCCATAAAAATATCATCCGTATTGAATCCAAGACTCACTTGGGGAAAGGAACATTGCAATATAGTTAAGGGAATAAAAATAAGAGACCTAGAAAAGGTTTAGAGTAGAAACGATTTTTCATACAGTTCTAAAAACACTTTGTGTATTACATTAGGTGCAAAGGGAAACCCTCCTAAAAATTTTATGGTGGGGATGAAAATAAGATGTAAATATTGTACAAAATATAAATGGTTGATGGTCAATTTTTACAAAAAAAAATCACAAATAGTGTCTCAAGGATTGAATGTGGTAGAGGGCATCAAATATTTGGAGAAAGAAAATGCTAAATAACTATTTATCTTTTCATAATGTTGTTATGATGGTACTACTTAACATTGTCAATAATATATACATACATATGTTATTATGAAAGTACTATGTAACTCTATTATATTATGATGAGATTGTTGAAATATAAGTTGGGAGGATTTATATTTTCACTGATTATAAGCTGACAATATGATTGAATAACTTATGTGGTGAATTATTAGAAAAACATGCCCTTGAAAAATTGTAAAATAGTATTTTGTTTACACTTGTTTATAAAATTATAATATATATACTTAATTATTTTTAATATTTTTTAATATAATTAATATATAAATAAATCTCTAGAAAAATTAACTGTCATATCTAAAATATGCAAGTCATATGTGATGGTTATTTCAAAGGTTTGCAACTATTTTATGGATAAAAACGTCTAAACAGGCATCAAATTTAACACCACGTTGTGGCCTTTGTTGCAACCATTGAAGGACAAGAGAATATGTTCACTATCCCATATAAAATAGAAACATGTTATGTATATAACAAATCATAAATAATTCTTAGCGGTCGTGAGCCCGTTTAAAACATAAATAATGGTTGGTGGCCATTAGCCCTAATAAAATAGAAATGTGTTATGTACATAACAAATCATAAATAATGTCTAGCGGCTACTAGCCTGTATAAAACATATACATGTTTTGTTTAGCCAAAAGCATAGATATTTCTCAATGGACGCTAGCTAGTATAATGGATTCCAATATATGGGACTTTGGAGTGCATTAAATTCTAATATATGTGATTTTGAATTCCAAAATATGTGATTTTGGATTCCAATATATGTGATTCTAGATTCCAATGTATGTGATATTGGAATATGATATGTACGATTTTGGAGTTCATATAATTCCAATATTTAACCTTTTAGATTCCAAAACAAGTAACTTTGGATTCCAATATTGGCTATATTTTTTTCCTACTCATACTCGAATAAGTCTAGATTTAGTGAAATAACTTTTGGTAAGTGTCCACATATTTAAGGAATGTCTTGTCAAGTTAAATATTTTGCCATATCACATTTACTCACATGTGGAAGGTTTAGTATTAAATAAAAATGACATGGAAAAGACTTTACTTTATTATGGTGGCATGATGATGACAAGTTGGTGGTGGGAAGGGTTAAATGTTTTCATGGACAATTATTCCCTGATATTCTTTGGAATCTCGAGAGGTGACCTAAATGTGGATCGGTTAGAATCTGGATGAATATTCTCTTAAACCCTAAAATGGATAAGGATATATATGAGGGTTTAAGGTTTTACAAGAGAGACGGTTCTTTGGGGAGGAAGAAGAGAATTTTGAGGGTAAATTTTTAGGGGCGGTGTTAGAGGCATAATCAACAATTGAAGATCGATGCTTTTATGATGTAGGCATTTTTATGTCTCCCATTTTCCTAGAATTCATGTTAAGGTGATTACCCATGTATATTCATTAAGAATATTTGAGGGCATGAATATATGTTCATCTCATTCTTTCCAGAGTTTAATGGGTTTGCACTAAACAACCTACTGTAATTATTTTGGTTATGTTCTTCTTATGGAACAATTTTAGGGGTAAAATAATGTGTTTCTTCTCATCTAAAATCTTGTGCAAATTATGGTCATAATCCTACATAGAAATATCATGTCGTTGTTTGTATCTGTTAGGGTGGTGTGGAAGATTAATGTCTTTTGGGGGTACTTTTGGATATTATCTTTAGGACCTATAAAATTCCTTGCAGACCAAATAAGACTGGGTTATGTGTTTAATTTTCTTGGGGGTCCTTTGATTTAGAACACTTGGCTTAATTTTTATGTGATAATTTAGTCTTAGGGGTACTAAGCTAAGTTATCAAGGATCAGGATTGTATGCTCATTTGGAGGTTCCTTGTGACTATCTCCCTATGAGAAGCCCATATTATGTTGTCCTTACCTTCAATAAATAACAAGGGTGTTATGACAAAATGGTTGATATGTTTCGTGTCTCCCCAAATTCCCATCTATTTCTGAGTCCTTCCTCTTTGTGACCTTGTTTCCACCTCTCAAGTTTTTAATAACTTCTTCATATACCACTCGTGTTCATGTGGATCTTATCTTGATTTATTTATTGTAAAAATACCCGCTAGTGAAAATAAGTGGTAAATTTATTTATCCTAAGTGTTTTCACCCATTGTATAAGATCTACCACATTAGCTCAAAATAATCCATGTAAATCCTTTGGAGATAATGCATGGATCATGTTGAAATTGCCTTTAGTGACCCATATAGGGGTCCCCAAATGTCTACATTGATTTGTGACCACTCTTTCAAGTGAGTGTTGCATTTGGTAGCTGTATCTACGGACCTCGATTTTTCCCCTCATCAGATTTTGTATTTTCCCATGATTCCTTCCTTCACCTTGTATCCTTCGAGCCACATCACGGGTCCTTTCACCCCGACTTAGGAAGATTAAAAAGAAGCGAGAGAGATTAGATATGCCATTTTTGAGGTTCTTCCCCACTATTGCTATAGAGAGAGGATGGGATATTGGAGGTAGACCCCTTCCCCACTACATAATGACTATCGGTATGGATCTATGTCCTTTTCCCAATCTCCTATACGATCGTGCCTCTCTCTCTATCTCTCCTTCGGGTGTAAATATGGGATCCAACACTACTAAATTGATACTTCATACTCAAGGTACCAATAAATCTATAGCAACATTCATCCTTAACACTTAAACTTGTACTCTTGCAGATTTTGAGCTAAAAGCCGATTCCTCAAGCTTAGACAATTACATCAACTTCATTCTTCATTACCTCTGCAACTTTTGATTCTCTTATACACTAATTTATGGATCCCCATGAGTCATACACTCTTTTAACACATATCTCTAGGTCATATCATGATTCCTACTCAACTACTAGCCTTCAATGCTTCTCATGAGTGAGGAATGTCTCCATGAGGCCTAATTAAGACACCCTAGATTCTTTAGGGAACTAGAATAATATAAACTCTGAAAAGAGTCCCAAGTATTCATCTTCTTTATATATAACTTATAGTTTGCTTTTAAGGTCCTCTTACTCTTTTTGGTTATATTTTTAGGCTTGATAACAACATCCTCTTTCTTTTCCTCTGAGTTTAGAAACCTATCAAACACATATGGTTTTCTTCAACCACAAGCTCATTCTTAATTAGGGGTAGCGATTCTATGTTTCTTGCATCATATTTAGGATTGACTATCTTGATTTCTTTATTCCTATACTTTCCTACAACATCTAGCTATTAATTAAACTTGACACTTCTTTGATTGATTTTATAGGATCATACTTCATGTTATGCTCCACTGCCTTTGAATCATCCTCCTTAGCTAGATCTTCATGATTAGATTTCTTGATTGTCTTAGTTGTTTTTGGTTCCTTATCTTCATGTTATGTCTTCATGACATGCTTTGGCTCATTCTTCACTTCACTCACAAGTTCAGATATTTTGGTGTACACCTTTTTAACTTGTCTTCCTTCTTGAACATTCTTATTCTATATAGATGACCTATCAAGAAAAAAATCTTGTTATATGGCAGATTATGACAATTATAGCACACAACATTATTCTTACCTCTTAACTAGTATGAGATGTTTCAACTATATTCCATAGCCTTATGACCATATTCATTACATGTATAAAAATATCCATTGAAGTATCTTCCACAATCCATGAATGCATATTCCTTGAGAAACGTTTTCCACATTCTCTTTCCCTATGACCAAATTAATGAAAAATATAACAATAACCATGAAAATACTTTTCACACATCATAGCATTGGGTTTCCTGATAGGATTAGACCTTGCATTATTCTTGAAATTTACCTTCTTGGCTTAGGGAACTTCATTAGGGCTTGCTTTATGACTAGGTATCGCAAATTTATTATCATATTCATTATACCTTAGACCCGTTCTATCATCTTGTGCCCTTTGATAATTGAAGATCCCCTTTATAGCCTCAAATATATTCTTAAAATTCTCAAAATCGTTCAACTTTACGGATAATTGCACAAATTTATCCTTTAAAGACCTCATCTCAAATTCAAGCTCATTAATTCTTGACTCTAATTTTATATTCTTCCTTCTTTGGAGTATCAAATCTTCTTGTAATTCAATTATAACTTCTCCATTTCCATTGTCATCATGACCTTTCTCCAACTTTTCCATTTTTTGCTTCACTGATCTCCTCCTAGTTTTTATACTTTCTTCACAAAAACCTTGCTATAATGCCAATTTTTAGAAGCATAATGACTAGGAGGGGAATGAATCGATCATTAAAAATACTTCATTTACCTTAACTTACATACATCATTCAAAGCATCCATTCAACATACATAATCAATGTGAGATTATTAAGTGTGTAACAACCATCCACAAATACATGAAATAAGAGATAACACATGAACACCAGATATAAAGTGGGAAACCCTCAAGGGGAAGAAAACCCACTAAACCTTTTCATATATTACACAACACAAAGGAAATTTTTAGTGAAGCACCCACTTCACAAGAAGTACCAACCCCTACAAACTTGGTGAGGCACCAACCCCATAAGGAGGCTACAACCCCTAAGATGACCAAACACCAAATCATCCACTTGAATATAAAGATAGCCTTAACATTCTTGCTTCAACAACTGATTGTGATAACTTTTTCATCTCCTCTTCACTCAAAACCTTCTCAAACAGATATCTCTCCTTCTTCACCTCCAGAATGTGCCTATAAATGTTGATTAGGTCACGTGAACTTAAAGCTTTGTATCTTCCTACTCATCTTCTCATACTCTTCTTTTATTTTTCTCAGAGCACTTACAACACTCTCACATATCTCTTCTTTTTCTCATAACTCTCTTATCTCCACTATCTCAAATGAGAAAACACAACACACCTTTATACATGAATCTTTCCACAAACCACCTTAGGTCTGAAAACACCATTAATTTTTGCCATTAAAAATTTAAATACACACTCCACACTCTCATATAAATCACATAAAGATGTCATATAGGTCGGAATAATCCTAAACACACAAACTTCTCAATTAGGCTTAAAACAATTTCATCTCATCCAACGGTCATTATTTGAATTTAAAATACACAAGGAAGCTTCATCATGACTCAACATGCTCTAGAAACATCAATATCATCCTATCAAAACCTCAAACAAGAACAAAAACTTTTGTAACCTCCATCTTCATCATGAAACACACAAAACAACATGCAGATCCTATTAGGTCTTAAGTACCTAAATATTCACCTTCAAAAGTGAGTTGGATCACACCTCTAAACAACTCTTCATGGAACATGTGTCACTTTTCTATAAATTTCTCATCCTCCGCTATCTCACAAAACTCGTAATCATCATCCATTTTAGATCATAACACTATGAAATGACTCCTCCGAAACTGCTCAAACTTGATTGTAGCACTTAAGAACCAATCTTGAGATAATGAAACCTCCAACACCTCAAACTTCACTTCTAATTACTGAAACTAATTGGAACACTTGAAGGGAAAATTGATACACCTCCTCAAGAACTAACATCCAATTCTCACATGAATAAAATCACACTTACATACATGTTCCAAAATATCTTCTTGACAAACCTAATAGGGTTGATTAGGCCATTAGGGTTTCCCCATAACAACACCTCAACTGATTAAACCAAGAGCTTTAACACTTCATACCATACCATAACAAGCTATATATGTTCTTGTAATAATTCCATAACATGTAAAATTGTTTATGGTGTTGTTCAGTTAGATGTTATTAATGCTGAAAATACCAAAAACTCAAATGAGTAGGGTTTACCAATACCTACGTTGAAAATCACAATGTCAAGATGATTAAGTATGGATAATGTGAAGATATCCTCATTTTTCTGAGTGAGAAGACTTGTAATAAACAAAATCTATACAAAGAGATATTAGATAAATATGAAAAAATTATTATCAAAAGCCAATCCCAAGAATCCAAGGGGAATTCCTTGAAGGGTGTCAACTTTTTGGATACAACTAAGTTGTTTTAATAATGATAAAATAGATAATGATAAAAATTATTTGAAACTCAAGAGGGATAGTGAGACTCGTGTTCAAATTCCTAAGTGGATTAGGTTAGGGTAGTGGAAAGTTTGAATTTGTTGAATTAGTTGTACCAAAATTATTTAGTAGCTTCTCACTCTTCTTGAATGATTTTAATATGCTCCTCAATATCCTCAATGATGGGAGAAAGTGTGATGGCGCACAAGTTGATTTCATGATTTTTTTTGAATTTTTCCCACATAAAAGGTTGTTGGACAATTGGAAGATCCTATATACTATTGATAGGTTGCGATAGACCTAGAACATTCATCTACATCAGATCCATCTTACAAATAACTTGTTAGAATATAATCAAATATTATAAATATGATAATGATAATAATGATAAGAATACAAAGGGATCAATAGTGATTGGAAATCAACAGATATCGAGAGACAAAATGGTTATTTATAATGGATTACCAAAACGAATAATAATAAATGCAGAAAAGGGAATAATGATGTTATGATAGACTATGAAGAGTCTTAGAAGTCTATAAAACTCAACAAGTATAATTTGAGGTATGTATGTAGGAGAAATAAGTGATGAAATCCTATGGATGCTAATCGATGGTGAATGGGAGAAAATTGCTTACTTTAACAAAAGGTGGTAAAACATGTATTAATTGATATTTTAAAGGCTTCACAATGAAAAAATGAACTAGACATAGTCTAGGGACTTGTAAGACTTAAAAATAGAGATCTAAGAATGTTTAGAAGGGTAATAAAGGGAAAGGAAGTAAAATTATTGATTGACAACAATTAGGGATTGTGGTGATCTCAAGTGGAAATTGTAGATATTATAAAGTTTGTCTAAATGATTGGATAAGAGATAGAGCTCAAGAAGGCTATGCAAGTATGGTGCGAGATGATAGGATATAACATATAATTGATGTAAGATCAATTGAAAAAATGAAAAATAAATGGTACTAACCTTGATGGATAACCTAAAGGTGATAAAGATCTCTAATAGTATATTAACAATATGATGAGATTCCTAATAGATTTGATAGGGGTATGTTTATGATATTCAATGTAATGATTTTTTTTTGTAGGTGTAGCAATTTTGCTCACATGTGGGTTCTTCATAAGCTGGGAAAAGGAGACAGAGGTTGGCTAAATATGATCGATGGCATCCTTAATTATTTTTGGTGATCATAGATCGACGTTGATTTGTTGTAAGAGGTTACAAGACAAAAAGGAAAATATATAAAATGGTTGAAACCACTTTCCATCCAATATGTTAGGTTATTGGATGGATTGTGGGAGGTTAGGGATTCATTTTATGAGAGGTTACGACATTAAGATGGGTAGAGTAAATTAGGTTAGGCTGGTTTTTGTGGTTAAGGAGGGGTAAATAGATTTAACACGGGTGATTTATATTTCACAACGGTGATTTTGCAATATACTTAGGATAGTGAAAATAATTATTATTATGATTATGTGTTTAATGTACATCAGGTCACCTAAGGGTGAAAAATTAGTTTCTACAAATACATCAAAACATACTTCAAACCTCCATGACTAGTTTTACTTCTTAAATCCTTTATCAAAGTAGGCAAACTTGAAAGACTAATTTCCTCAATTTATTTCATAGAACTTGTCCAGATATTTTTATGGACACTTAGCACACATCCCAATCTATTTCCCACAATGGGTCTTTCACCATAAAACCTGTAACTCAACTTTGTAACAAAAAATATTCAAAAATAAGGGTTTTTTCTACCTTACCAATAGACTTGGAACATGAAACCACCACAAAAATGAGATCAATAGGGCTACAAACACCTTTTCATGATTTTTTCAAAAGCTCAACCTAAAATTTTTCCTACACCTCTATACTAAGCTCCTCCATGATCTCCAATGTTCACCCATGCTCTACTACCTCTATAAATCTCCATACACCATGGTTTTCACATGTGTTACTTGCATTTTCTTATAGAACTTTGTTCTTAGAACCTTGAGCTTACATGATAAGCCTGAACTATGACCTTTGACATCTTCCACACATACCATGTAACCTCAAAACACTACAAACATGATTTTAATAACTTACCTTGGCCTGCTCTACTTTATATCTCATGTCATGCATACACTAGGTCTAGGACTAGTCCTTGAATGGCTCCTTCCATACATGATTTCACATAAACCGACATGTTTGTCACCTTACAGACAATATTTCACTTTTGAAACATATTCTTAGACATGTTAGACACCATAACATCCTTAAAGAACATTTGGAGCACACACACAAGTCCATACTAGCTGAACCACGCATCAAGAAAATGCATGCACCAATACATCATGCCACTACAACACTTCATGATATACAAAAACTTCACTACCAATAAACATTCATCTTATTTGATGAATGACTCCTCACAATGAATCATATACTCCATATAAAAACTTTTCCATCAATTACAACAATAGTGCCACATTGTCCAATGAGATAAAGTAACACATGAGTGAATAAGGGGAAAAAAGTATGAAAAGTGCAAATAGAGGAATGGAGTATAGACAATTCGAATGAATGGTGAAAGTAAACTTGAGGAGAAAAAACATACAATATTAGAATTAGAGCTCTAGAAGAGAGTTAATTCATCTATTAAAGAAGTTTATTTGGGGATTGGTGTCTCTAATGAGTTAGTGATGCGCCAAAATTAGCAGGAACTTGACAAAGTCATAACTTGAGCTCCGACTATCCGTTTGAGTCCATTTTTTTAAACCACATGTTTTGATGAGAAAAATGCACTGGTAAACCTTCCCTACCAGTTGGAGAAATTTTTGGCACATTTTTGGGCCCTAAATCCGCATCTTGAGGCAAAAATTAGGATTTAAGTTGTAGTTTGGTTTTTTCCTATTTTTGGGCATTAGTTAATTTTAGTCTATTAGTTGCATTATGAGTTATAAATTTGGAAATTCCTCTAATTTAGGAATGTAGAAGATGTGTGGAAATTTCTATGCCTATACGAATAAGCATGTGAACTTACTAAGAATAGCAGGTTCTAGTAAACTGCTAAAAATAGTAATTTCCGCCACCTAGAGTAGATTTAGTCAAAGTTAGTTAGAGTTTTCTTGGAAACTTGAGTTGGGAGTTTTTTTCCTATTTAGAAAACATTGTAATTCATTATTCAATAAAAAAAAAGGAGATCTATTTTCTTTTGGATTTCATATTATTTGTAGTATATCGAGTTTGTTTAGAATTTGGTTACATTATCTCGTATCAGAGCTGGTTCGAGTCTTTAAAATAAAATGGTAAGTAGAGGTAGTGGTATTTCCCAAATGAATATAAATATGTAAGATTTACGAGAGGCAAGTTGTTTTGCTTCTGCAATGATAACCCAGAGAGGAAATCAAGGTGGAGATGACACAGATGAAGAAGAAGTTTGTGAAGAGGAGGAAATGCAAGCACCACCATTAGCTTTTGAAGAAAGGATGCTTCAAGCATTAGAAGGAAAGAATGATGGGATAAGAGTTGATGTTTTAGAGTATGGTGGTAGTCTAAAACCAAAGGAGCTGATAGACTGGTTGACTAGCATGGGGAAATTTTTTGAGTGGAAGGCTATGTCGAAGAGAAGAAGGTACAATTTACATGCACAAAAGTAAAAGGTCATGCTATGTTATGGTGGGATCACCTACGAAAGAGTGGTCAAGAAAGGGGAAAGAAAGAATTAGGACATGTAGTAAGATGGAGAATAAGCTAAAAGATAAATTTTTCCCTATGGATTATACACAAATGCTTTACATGAGGTTTCAAAACCTAAGATGCCAGAACTTACAAATAGTGAAAGAATACATAGATGATTTCTACACGTTGTCCATTCATGTAGAGTATGAATAAAATGAGGTACAAATGTTTGTAAGGTATGTAAATGGGTTAAAATTTTCTATTCAAGATGAGATAAGTATGCATCGATTAAGAGCATGGAAGATGCCTATCAATTAGCCTTAAAGGGAGAGGAAAAACAAAATAGTCAAAGTTTTAAGAGATCACCTTGAATGAATAGGGGCCTCATCTTCCTTTCGAGGATGATTTGGTTTAAACCAAGGTAGGGGAGAATCATGTCATGGATTGGAAAAGCAAGAGGATATGAGACAAGATTTCCATAATCAACAAAGAGGAAGAGGATTTTCTAAGGGTAGAGGATATGCTAGCGATAGAGGATGGGAGGCTCCACAAAGGCCATTTTTTGTTATAGATGTGGTGAAGATGGGCATCAGGATTTTGAATTCCCACATTCTTATACACATGACAAGAGGCAAGGATATGCTCCAAGAGTAAATATTATTGAAGCTGAATAAGTAGAAGATGAACAAGACATAGAAATTCCACCAGATGTTGGAGAAAATATGATGATCAAGAGGATGATGATTACTCCAAGAAAGGGTATCAAGGGGGATGCATGGATGTGTACAAATATTTTCAGAACAAGATGCACTTTAGGAGGAAAGGTATGTAATGTTATTATTGATGGTGGTAGTTGTGAGAACATGGTTTCAAATGAGATGGTTGAGAAATTGGGTCTGCATTGTGAGAAGAATCCAAACCCTTACCGTATTGCATGGTTTAGGAAGGGTAATGAAGTTACTGTTGATAAGATATGTTTGATAAGTTTTTCTATTGGGAACAGTTACAAGGATGATATCTGGAGTGATTTTATTCCTATGGATGCATGTCATATGCTACTAGGAAGACCATGGAAATTTGATAGAAAAGTTATTCATGACGGGGGAAAGAATACTTATTCTTTCTGGAAGGATGGCACAAAAATAGTTTTTCTACCTCTTAAGGAAGAGGGGAAGGCTTAAAATATGTTTTTGCAAAGGAATTTGTGAAGGAGGAAAAGGCAACTAGTTTTTGTTATGTACTAGTCACAAATAAGGATGAACCTGCAAGTGCACAAATACCAGTAGAAACATCGAATTAATAGAAGAATTTTATGATGTTATTCCTGATGAGCTACCAGATAGATTACCAACCAAAAGATATATTCAACACCATATTGATTTGATTCTAGGGTCTTCACTCCCAAATCAAGCAACTTATAGGATGACCCGACATTACGTGTAGATCCGAATAGGAAAGTGGCGAGTTGGTGAGAAAGGGGTCATAAGGGAGAGCATGAGTCCATGAGCAAACCCAACTTTATTAACACCAAAGAAGGATGGAACATGGAGAATGTGCATGGATAACAGAGAAATCAATAAAATTACAATCAAGTATAGGTTCCTAATACCTTGCCTTGATGATATGATGGATGTGCTTGTTGGATCTAGGTATTTCAACAAGATTGATCTTCAAAGTGGTTACCATCATATTCAGATCAGAGAAGGAGACAAGTGGAAAACAACATTCAAGATAGGAAATGGATTATATGAGTGGTTGGTGATTCCATTCGGGTTATCCAATGTACCTAGTAATTTTATGATACTGATGAACACCATGTTGCGGGAGTATAATGGTAAGTTTGTTGTGTTATTTTGATAATATCTTGATCTTTAGTAAAACTAAAGAAGAACATTTGAGGCATCTAAGGGTGATATTTGAAGTGTTAAGGAAAGATAAACTCTATGCAAATATGAATAAGTGTACATTTATGCAAGAGAGTTTGGTATTTTTGGGCTTTATTATTTTAGCAAATGGGGTACATATGGACTCGGGAAAGATAAAGGCAATTATTGAATGGCCTACTCCACATAGTATACTAGAGGTAAGAAGATTTCATGTCTAGCAACATTTTACAGAAAGTTTATTAAAAACTTTAGCAGTATTATAGCACCTATAATAGATTGCACAAAAGGAAGGGATTTTTTGTAGACAAAGGCAGTAGAGGATTTTTTTAGTTCTTGAAGATTAAGGTGATGGAGGCACCCATTTTGGCACTACCATATTTTGATAAAGTGTTTGAGGTTGATTTTGATGCCTCACATGTGGGTATTGGTGTTGTTCTAAGTCAAGGTGGAAAGCCGAAGCTTTCTTTAGTAAGAAAATAAATGAGGTAAGAAAGAACTACTCTACTTATGATGTGGAATTTTATGCAATTATACAATCATTAAGGCATTGGAGGCATTACTTAGTGCTTAAGGAGTTTGTGTTATTTATAGACCACATAGCCCTGAAGTATGTGAATACAAAAAGAAGTTGAATAGTAGACATGTAAAGTGGGTATCATTTTTACAAGGTTATACTTTTTCTCTAAAACATAAATTAGGAAAATAGAATCAAGTTGCAGATGCATTGAGTAGGCATGTGACTTTATTTACCACTATGGAAAATGAGGTGGTGGGTTTTGAAGCAATAAAGGGTTTGTATTATTCTAATTCTGATTTCAAGGATATTGTTGAAAGGTTAATTCATCCATTGTCAAACAATGCAAGAGATTTCAGGATGAGTACATTTTATAGGATGGCTACCTATTCAAGGGATGCCAACTATGTATTCCAGTTGGGTCTATGAGAGAGAATATAGTGAAAGAGTTGCATAGCAGAGGATTGGATGGGAATTTTGGTAAAGATAAGACAATAGCCTTGGTAGCAAGAGAAATAATATTGGCCAAAGATGAAAAGAGATGTGGAAAGATATGTGGAGAGTTGTCGAATTTTCCAAGTCTCGAAAGGCCATGCAATGAATACGAGTTTTGTATATGTCATTGCCTATTCCTAAAGGGTTGTAGACAGATCTAAGTATAGATTTTGTTTTGGGATTACCAAAAACACAACGAGGTAATGACTCAATTTGTTTGGTTATTGATAGGTTTTCTAAGATGGTATATTTTATTTCCTACAATAAAACAAGTGATGCGATAGGCGTAGTAGATTTGTTTTTCAGAGAAGTTGTTCATTTGCATGGTGTTCCAAAACCATTACTTTAGATAGGGACACAAGATTTTTAAATTACTTCTTGTGGACTTTACGGAAGAAATTAGGAACTCAACTACTGATTCAGTAGTTCCTATCATCCTTAGACCGATGGGAAAATAGAGGTGGTAAATCGGAGTTTGGGAAACATGTTAAGGTGCATCATTGGGATAAGCTGAAAAAATGGGAATTAGCACTACCACAAGCTGATTTTGCATATAGTAGATCTATAAATAGATCCACGGGAAAGTATCCATTTTCAATTGTGTATGGGAGTAATCAAAATGGGGTGTTAGATTTGGTACAACTACCAGTTGATGGTAGAGTCAGTGATGATGCAAAAGCATTTTCTGAACACATACAACAATTGCAAGAAGAAGTACGGAAGAAAGCGTAGATTAGTAATTATAAGTATAAGGAAATAACATATGTGCACAGATGGAGAAAGGTATTTATAGATGGTGAGTTGGTTATGGTATATCTGTGGAAGGAAAGGTTTCCAAAAGGAACCTATAACAAGCTCAAGTATAAAATCGTGACAAAAATAAATGATAACACTTATGAGGTAGAATTGTCGGGGAATTTTGATATTTCTCCAGTGTTTAATGTCTCATATTTGTATAATTTTCATGGGGATGTTGCATAAGGGGATGTTATTGATGAAGTAGTAGATTGGAGGCAATAGGTTTTGATGAAGAAGAAAGAAGAAGTGGATAAAATTCTAGATAAGAAAACAATGGACACTCGACATGGGAAATACAACAAATATTTGGTACATTAGAAAGGACTGGAACAAGAGGAAAATAATTGGGTCAAGGAGTGGGAGATTAAGAAGTTAGATGCAGTTTAAAGAAGACAACTTGTAGGAGCTGTGCTTTTTTCAAGCAGGGGAGAATGATGCGCCAAAATTAGTAGGAACTTGACAAGGTCATAACTTGAGCTCTAGGTGTTTGTTTGAGTCTTTTTTTTTTGAAACCACATGTTTCGAAGAGATGAATGCACCAGTCAACCTACCCTATTGTTTGGAGCAAGTTTTAGCACATTTTCGGGCCCTAAATCCACCATCTTGAGGCCAAAATTAGGATTTAAGTTGTAGTTCAATTTTTTCCTATTTTTGGGCATTAGTTAATTTTAGTCTATTAGTTGCATTATGAGTTAGAAAGTTAGAAATTCCTCTAATTTAGGAATGTATAAGATGCATGGTGATTTATATGCCCATACAAATAAGCATGCAAACTTACTAAGAATAGCAGGTTCTAGTAAACTGCTAAAAATAGTAATTTCCGCCACCTAGAGTAGATTTAGTCAAAGTTAGTTAGATTTTTCTTGGCAACTCGAGTTGGGAGTTATTTTCCTATTTAGGAAACATTGTAATTCTTTATCCAATAACAAATAAGGAGATCCATTTTCTTTTTGAGTTCATATTATTTGCAGTATATCAAATTTGTTTAGAATTTGGCTACCTTAGTTAGTGCTCACAAATAGGCCGAGTTGGTGCTTGGCAACCGGGATTGGTTTTTCTAGCATTTCATTTATTAAAAATAGGCTGATTTGGTGCTTGTTATTGTGGATTGGTGTCTCTAATAGGTCGGAGTCTACAAACATTTATAAAATTAATTAATTTTGTGACTGGATTTGGATAGTATATATGAGCATTCCTTTTCTTTGTGGTTTTCTCCCGAAAGGGTTTCCACATAAATCTTGTGTTTCATAATTTTTGGATCTTATATGATTATTATTATTGTGGATGTTAAATTTTTAAATAATAAAAATATTATATAATGTTGAATCACCCCCATCTCATTATTAGTTGGTGCTCTTAAATTGGTATTAGAGTAGGTTCCTTTAAAAGTAACCTAACAACTAGAAGGTAGATCTCAAGAAGCACACATGGTGAGTCAAAAATGATTTTCCTCAAATAGAGCTCTATTGTTTGATAGAAATAATAATATTTTTTTATTATAAGGATTCACACCTATCTAATGGCTCTTAGGTTTCACATTTTGCAATCAACGGTGAATGGCTATGCAGCTCTTGAAACTCGCCCAATAGAACAAGTTGGAAAGAAGGAAAGTGAGAGCAATGCAAAGGCTATGAATGCAATATTTTATATTTTTTATAATCAAAATTTGTTAAGGTGGTGCATTATGTTTTAGCCAAGGAAATATGGAATAAACTCAAGAACTTATATGAAGGAGATGATAAAGTAAAGAAAGAAAAATCCAAACTCATATACATCAATTTGAAGGTCTAGAAATGAAGGATGGTGAAAACATTGCATCCTATCTTCTTCACGTGAATGAAATTTTAGAAATTGGTGTTGTCATTGATGTCAATAAGTTTCATTAATGTCAAAAGGTAAAAGGAACAACATGTGTGAAGGTTGATTGGTAGTGTCATCCAGAAGACATTATGGTGTTTAGAAGTTTCCTAAACCTCCTAAACCATGACCAATTCATAGAATGTTACGAGACCTTTCCAACAATATGTAGAATGTCAAAAATGGAGTCTAGATGTAGAAGATATCGTAGGTCAAATTATGGTTTGGAAATGAGTCAAAATTGGTCAAGTGGCAAATAACGCGTTGACACGTGGAAAAAGTTAAAAATGAGTAAAAGGGTTAAAATGTTGTGTTTTTGAGCCACCGGTCTTTGACACATGAAAAATTTATGGGCCCCACTATTTGTTGGCTGTGGGGCCTCAGCCAGGTTCAGCATAATATTTTAATGAAGGGGTGCCTTGGCCTCCGACTCATTATATCATTGTATTGATATTACTTTTATATGCCACATATTTCTATTACTCTACCAATGTGCAATTTTATATTAAAGAGTTGAATTATTTTAATACGGGGTTGATATTGTGCCTTTGCATTGCATTTGGAGTACCTTAGATGAGTTATTATTCTAGCTTGGTGGGGTGGTAAACTCCCCACTAAATTGATTGAATTACTATCCATATTATTCGATCCGGTTTCTATAATACTTGGCGAGCCCAACGCCCAAATGGATAGGGCTTATCTTTCTATCCATGGCTGGTCCACATAACTTGGTTGATCAAACAATGTAGCTCACCACCTACATGGCCCACATGACTCGGCCCAATTTCAGCATTGAAATAGACACAACTTGGCATTTTATCCAACAAAGATAGCGGTAACCATTCAACGCACAACCAAGGTGACTGCGTCCCTCATCTCGGGTGTTTCAACAAATGAACCCATCAATCATAGTGTGGGGAGCCAAATACATAGATTGATGAGATGTGAATAACCCATGAATATTGTGTGACCCAAAAAAATGGCAATATGTGGCCTCAACCACGAGGTTAATGGGTGATCAATCTACAATAAAAACACCAACCATCACCCCTCTTCAACGCATGTGGGATATTTATCCCCAAAGAAAAAAATGGTGGGAGCCAAAAAGAAAGGAGGGTGACTCAATCATGTGACCTTGGGAATACAAATTGGGCACCCAACTGACTCACCATGGATCTCATCAAGGTAAAATGAGAACTCGCTGATATTTAAAGGAGATAGGGTACAGTGTGTGGAGGAAAATAAGGAGAATTTTGCATTCAACAAAGGTTCTGAGGAACTTAGAGGCCAAATTTTGACTTGGTTTAAAAATTAAACCTATTTATAATTCAAGAGGATTCCAACCATGTCATTAGTTCTCATGAAATGCTTTAAATTTCCATTTGTAGGTGTTTTTCTAGCATAGTTGTAGGGAGATCACATTGTGAAGAAGTTGTAGGGGCCATGATGGACTTGAGAACATGATTCTAGAAAATTGCAGAGTTCTTCAAGTCTAATATCAGCCCATTTGTAGGTGACAGAGATCTATTTTTCATTATTGAAGGTAAAATTGTACTTCATTGGATTTAATAGATCAATTCACATTTTTGAATCCGTAGAGACGTAGCCTATGGGTGAACTCCGTTATCAAGTTTTGTGTGGATTTTTATTTCAGTTTTTATGAAGCTTTTGATCAGATAAATTTTAGTAATAGGAATTTATTAATTTGATTAAAAAAATCAAACACACGATTAAAATGTATTTAAGTGAAATTTGACTATCCATAATCCACACCAAATCAAACAATTGCATATTTCAATGTTGTGATTAAAAATCAAATTGAGGTGCATATATGAAATTGAGAATTGATCAATTTGAGAGAATTAAATAAGTAAAATTGATTTAAATTTTACGATCCATGAAAATGGTTAAAAGTGAAAATTAAAACTTGCATTTCGAATCAAGTTTGGTATCAAAACTAGTTTAGCTCGATATTTTCTTTAGTTGAATCGGATTAACAATTTGATTGCTTCAATTTGGTGTAGTTAGTTCAGTTTGGTTGAACATGTACATGTGCACTATGGGAAGAATGTCTAAATAGACACAACTTGAGGAAATTGAGGCTTACAATCACCAGATCCAAGAAGAGAAATCTCTCATGAGATCTATGTATTACTCCTAGAAGAGGAGAATGCTTGAATGAAATCAAAATTACAAGCCAAGGATGAGATCTTGGCAAGATTACAAAATGGTGAGAAGAAAAAGGAAAACCCTTGACTATAGATGTAGAAACAATGATTGATGCATGCTTTGTAAGTATGTCACCATCAGATTCCTCATCCCATTTAGATTCAAATTTAGGTAAAATTGTTTTTGGTGGTTTTGAAAGATACACTAAAGGCATTGGATCTAATTTTTAAGTAAAATGGGTTTTAATGGAATCAGCCTTTGTAAGAACAACCAAGGTATGACTAACCTAATACAGGTCGAGGATCATCCTCGTTATGTAGGTTTGGGTTATTTTACTGTGGGAAAACATATTAGAGATTCATCTAAGCACGTTGAAGAAAGACGAGATTACGGAAGAAAAGTGTATACCCCACTAAAACAAAAGAATGGGAATGGTAAGAAAGTTCAAAGAAGAGGTAACAAAATTCCACCTCCTATTTCTTATCATAATCATAAGCTTGGAAAATAAGGTAAAACTTCTGAGGATCCAATATTTCTATTTAAACAATATGGGTATGATATACAAATTATGATGAATTCTTTTCCATGCACATTTTGTGGAGGAACTAATCATTCTATAGCCTTTTTTTGGAAGATAAAATCATTCTTGTAGAATTATTTTCCAAACGAGCTAAAAAACCAATCTCGTAGCATTCAGGTGAGAAATGGTAACAATGTTTCCTCACCCTAGAAGAAGGAGGAAAAGAGGAATTACTACACTCATCGTCAAATGAGTGGACATCAATTTCAAACTACTAGAAACTTCATCTATCAAACCATCCTAGTGCATGGTAAGAAAAAATTGGAATTTTAGATAAAATAAGTTTTGAACCACCAGTTAAAATTAAATCAACCTTGGATTTATCTGCGGTTGAACCACTAATGAGACATTTCTGTTTTGATAAGGAAAATGTAAACTTGTGTGATTTGGATAGAATTACATTTGCATAGCTGTAAATTGTTGAAAAGCATGCAAAATTTTTCAGAGAAATTTGTGGGTTTCTAATGTATGATGAAAGGAAAATTCACATATTTTAATTTATTTGAAAATTGGAAAAGGTGTCACTTGTAAAGAATATCTGGGGGATAGGTTAAACATACTCAGAATATACTTCTTATGTATTAAGGATGAAAAATACCATTTCTATTTTTAACATGATAAAGTGTATATGCAGATTCAATGGGCATGGGTATAATGTCTATTTTTGGAAATGCATTTTTAGTTACTATTGTTAAATGTCATTGTGCAAATTTGGGACACCATTTTGGTATTGTAGGTAATATACAAAATTATTGTGTCTACATAGGGTAATTTCACATACATGATGAACCTTATTTTTAGGGCATTTATTTGTAACTACCTATGTAGTTACAATTGGTGTGTTCGTTATTTGCACTAACAAATAGGTTTGCAGGTATTACTTGGTGATCATTTACAACAGATAGCAGTTCATCGTTGTGGGTAAGCATACAATTTTTTTCTATCCTTTTATAGTTCAGTGTGTGGGGATAGATTTGGAAAGTTCACGTGGATTCAGTTTTAACTATAGCTATTTTTTCTTGAATAGTCTAATTATTTTGGATAGTGATATTTGTAGTTTTACAATTTCACATGGACAGTGGACACTAGCCTAATTGAGGGTAATTTATATGTCTGTTATACTGATCTATTTTTATGGGATTGTAATTTTTGTAATCATCAGTATCACATATTATCAGTTTAACACTAGATTTCCATTTTGAGTGGGTGTTATTATCGATCAATTGTTTGTGATGGTATTATAGTGGGATTTAACAGTTCACAGTTGTTCAGAGTTGACAGGTTTCTAGAGTATCAATTGGACACTAGCTTGAATGGGTGTTATTATCTAATTGGTTTAATGTGACTAAATAGTCAACTATTTACATGTATTTAACCCATAATTATATTTATGGTTTTTGTATGTGGTTGTGCGCAATGCAGGATGACTTAGCACATTTTATGGGTGATCAACAAATTTTTGTGGACAAAAAGCATTCCCAATTAGGAGGAGTGATCTGGAGGACATTATGGTGTTCGAAGTTTCCTAAACCTCCTTAAACCATGACCATGTCATAGAACATTTTTATACCTTTCCGACGATATGCGAGAACATCAAAATGGAGTCTGCATGCGAAAAATATCACAGGTCAAAGTATGGTTTAGAAATGGGTCAAAACTGGTCAATTGATGAATAACGCATTGAAATGTGGAAAAAAGTGAAAATGAGTAAAAGGGTAAAAATGTTGTGTTTTCAAGCCACTGGTCTTCAACAAACAAAAAAATGTGTGCCCCACTATTTTTGGATGGGGGCCCTACGCTAGGTTTGACACACTCTTTTAACAAAGGGGTGCATTGGCCTCCGACTCATTATATCATTGTATTGATATTAATTTTATATGCCACATATCTCTATTACTCTACCAATGTGGGATTTTGTATTGCAGAGTTGAATTATTGTAATGCAGGGTTGATATTGTGCATTGCATTGCATTTGGAGTAGCTCGGGTGAGCTATTATTCTAGCTCGGTGGGGTGGTCAACTCCCCACTAAGTTGATCAATTGCTATCTATATTTTTGGGTCGGTTTCCTTAATACTTGGCAAGCCCATCACCCAAACGGATCGGGCTTATCGGCTATCCATGTTTGGTCCACATAACACGGTGGATCAAATAATGTAACTCACCACCTATGTGGCCCACATGACTCGGCCCAATTTGGGAAATGAAAGCAGACACAACTCAATGCTTTATCTAACAAGTGTAGTGGTCACGTCGTACAACCCAAGTGACTCAGCCCTCATCTCGAGTGTTTTAACAAATGCACCTTTGGTCATAACATGGCGGCCGAAGATGACTCGACGGGATGTCAACATCCCATGAATATTATTTGTCCCAATAAAAGGAAGAGACATGGCCTCAACCACGGGGTTAATGGGTAGTTGAGCCCAATAAAAAAACCAACGATCACCCCTCTCTGGCGCATGTGGGATATTTATCCCCAAAGCACAAAATAGACGAGGTCAAAAATAAAGGATGATGACTCAATCTCGTGACCTAGGGAATAAAACTGGGCTCCCAACTAACTCACGGAGAGAGCTCATCAAGGTAAAACAAGATCTCGTTGGTATTTGAAGTAGATAGGTTACAGGTATGTGGAGGGTAGATAAGGAGCAATTTACATTCAAATGAGGTTTTAAAGGCACTTAGAGGCTGAATTTTGAGTTGGCATAAAAGAAAACCTATTCAGAATTCTAAGTGGATTCTAACCATGTAATTAGTTCTTCATGAAATGATTTAAATTTCCATTTGTATGTGTTTTTCTAGCATAGTTGCAGGGAGATCACATTATGAAGAAGTTGTAGGGGTCACGGATGGACTTGAGAACATTATTACGGAAAATTGCGAGTTCTTCAAGTCGATATCATCCCATTTATAGGTGAAAGAGATATATTTGTCATTATTGAAGGTAAACTTGTTCTTCCTTGGATTTGATAGATCAATTCAGTTTTGTGAATCGGAGATGTAGCTCTACGGTTCAAATCGTTTATCAAGTTCTATGTGGATTGTTATTTCAGTTTTGATGAAGCTTTTGATCAAATAAATTTCAGTAATAGGAATTCATTAATTTGATTAAAAAAATCAAACAACTGATTAAAATGGATTTAAGTGAAATTTGACTATCCATAATCCACAACAGATTAAACAATTACACATTTCAATGTTGTGATTAAAAAATTAGATTGTGGTGCATATATGAAATTGAGAATTGATAATATTTTGAGAATTAAATCCGTAAAATTTATTTAAATTTTATGATCCATGAAAACGGTTAAAAAGTGAAAATTAAAACTTGCATTTTGGATTAGAAAATAAGGCAATTTTGAAGAGATAAAGAAGGTATTTGTGACCATCAATAGAGGTAAGAGATTATATCATGAGGATCTAAGTGGTGTTCTTATTTTGGAGAGATAGGTCATTTGACCTAATCAACTTTGTGAAGTTCTTGAGAAAAGAATCCTAAAAGGCATATTTGCGGAAGATAGAGAGAGAAAAGTCATCATTAGTTGTTGGGGAAACATTATATAGGTGACAAATAATCATTTGGCTTACTTTGTGATGAGTCATCTAGGGAGTTATAGCTTCCTTTTAGGGTTTGTTCTCTACTAAATTTTAGGGGTTGGTGCTCCTTATTGGGTTGGTGTTTAACTAAATTTGATTCATTGTTGTTAGGACAAGTTTTCCAAGATTTGTTTCAGTGGTTTTTCTTCCCTTCAAGGGTTTCCCACTTATATCTAGTGTACTTGTATTCTTTTGTTCTCATTGCTCATGTGTGGTTATGTTTCTTGATGAATGCATGTTTAATGGTTAAACTAAAATGATAAGTGATGAATGCTAAAGTGTATGTGAAAGAAAATTTTAGGGGAAACTAATTCACCCCCTAATGATTATGATTCCAACATGAAATTGTCAACACTATTAGAGGGTTTGGAGAAGAAATTAAAGATGATAATATTGTGCAAAAAGTGTTAAGATCTCTACCTTTGAGGTTTGACGCCAAAGTATCTGCTATTGAAGAAATGAAGGACTTAAGCACCCTAACAATGGATGAGCTACATGGGATTATCAATGCATATGATATGAGAACTGAGAAGGATGGATCATTTAAGTATAATGTAGCCTTTAAATATTCAAATAATTTTAAAAAAATCCTAAATAACATGATTTCTCCATAAATGAGTCAAACAAGGAAGAAGCTCATTTTTTTAGGAATATGAAGAAAGGATCTAGAAAATACAAAGGTAAGTTACCCTTCAAATGTTTTAATTGTGGTAAAGTAGGGCGCTATGTTGCTAAATATCCATATATAGAAAATGAGAATAGTGATAATAAATAAGATCATAATATGGAGGAAGGATACAAGTATTATATATCTAAGAGAAACTATAAGCAAGGAAAATTTGAGAAAAATAAGAAATTCAACAAACACAATAAAAATATCTATCTTGAGGAGGAAATTAGTTCATCTGAAGAAATTGAGAAGGCAACACTACCATTGATAAAAAGAATCATTTTTCATAAAAATTGAGATAAAAAAATGTGAGGAAGAGATGGTTTTAGAAGATGACAGAAGATGTTGAAGTTGAAGGTAAAGTAAATTTTAATGAAGAGCTCATTTGTGCCCTAGATGAGATCAAAATACTAAAGAAGAAGAATCTGAAACAAAAACAATAGTTTCAGAAATCTGAAGAAGAATATGGTGCCTCAAAATAAAATTTGACACAAGATCTTGAAGAATCTTCCAAGATCACCATTGATTTGAAGGTTTAAGTTGAAGAGATGAAGAAAATGAATGAGAATGTTAAAACCCAACTTAAAAAGAAGAAGAAAATAGTGAGAATCTTGATTATGATATTATTTCCTTAAGAAAGGAGCTTGAGAAAACAACTACTAAGTTGAACAAATGTCTCAAGTTTGAAAAGAGAACTGAGATGTTGGATGATATGCTTAGTTTTCAAAGGTCATCATTCAACAAAACTGGTCTAGGTTATGAAGAAAATTAGAAGTCTACTAAAGTTGATTCCAAAGAGCCACCAAAGGCATAAAATGTAGAAAATCCAAGAATCTATGTAAATGTTTGTAGATATAATGACAATGGTAAAAAGAAAGAGGTTACTATTCCTAAAAATACCAACATTCCTCCTAAAGACAAATCAGACAAATGCATAAGCACTTTAACCCCAAGGAAGTGTTTTAACAAGGTTTCAAAACAATTTTTATGGTTATCATTTTTCATGTAATCAGTTTAGCCACAGAGAAGCAAATTGTAAAATTCATACAATAATTTTTAAAAGGGAGAAAAATGCAAAGGTAAGTCCTTATGTGTTTTCAAATAGAGACTACAAATCGATTTCTCCTTTAATGGATTTTAATGTTGAATGTTATAAATGCCACAAATATGGGCTTATAGCACATATTTGTAGAAGTTTTTTTGTGAAATATCCCATGAAAAATAAGAATGAGAAAACTATGTATAATCAAAAGGATGAACTAGAAAGAGTTTGGAAGAAGAAACTAGAGTGAAAAAAGCTTTAAAAATCCATGCTTATTCAGATAACATTTCATACACAAAATGAAGTAAATTTGTGGTATATTGATAGTGGATTCCCAAACCATGTGAATGGAGATAAAATTAATTTTCTTACCATGAAATAAGTAAATAGAGGTCTTGTGAAGTTTGGATGCAATACTACAACAAGAATATTACGTAATAGAACTATTAGCCTTAACAATGGTAAATATAAAAACTGAAAATATCTTGTATGTTAAAGGAGTGAAGTATAATATTTTGAGTGTCAGCCAAATTATTGGTCAAGGGTATACTATCACATTTCATGCTAAAGGATGTGAGATCAAAAAGGAAAAATTAGGAAAGGTAGTTGTTGATGCTTGTAGGACAACTAATAATCTTTATATTCTCAGTGAGATTAAAAGAGAAAAATTCTACATGGGGAAAGCAAATGAGAGATGGTTATGGCATATAATAATGGGGCATATTAATTTTGATAATTTAGTAAAAATCAGTTCCAAGTAAGATGTTAGAGACATGAAAAATATCACCAAACCAATAAACACACATTGTAAGTAATGTTAGCATGGGAAGCAAACAAGAGTTACATTCAAGATGAAGGAGTAATCAACTACAAGGTTATTAGAACTTATTCATACTAATTTGTGTGGGCCTAACACGACTCAAAACATACAAGGTGAGAGATATTTCATGTTATTTATTGATGATTATTCTAGAATGACATGGGTTACATTTCTAAAAGAAAAATTTGAAGCATTTGAGATGTTTAATGTGTTCAATGCCTTAGTTGAAAATTAAACTGGTAAGAGAATCAAGTGCCTAAGATATGACCATGGAGGATAATTTGCTTGAAATTATTTTTAAGGATTTTGTGAGAATCGTGGCATAAAGAGACATTACTCATTGCAATGAATCCTCAAAGAAAGTGGTATTATAGAGAGAAATAATAGAACAATTCGTGATATGGAAAGAATAATGTTAAATGATTCTAATTTGTCTGATATGTTTTGGAGAGAAGTGGTTAGCACAACAATTTATATTTTGAATAGAGGGAAAATAAGAGTAAACAACTCCAAGACACCTTATGGATTATGGAAGGGAAGAACAACAACTATCAAATATTTTAGAGTGTTTTGAAGCACATGTTATATCAAAAGAGATGATGAAGACTTGGGTAAGTTTGATTCCAGATACGATGAAGGTATTTTTCTTGGTTACTCTTCAAAAATTAAATCGTATAAATTTTATAATGAGAGAACACGCAAGATTTTTGAAATTATAAATGTGAAAGTGGATGATATTAAATTGTTGATGAAATAATATTTTGGGTGGGAAAATTAGTGAAATCTCATCAATAGTGTGTGGGACTAAGTACCTCTGTTTGAATGGAGAAGATCCATTTATTGAAAATACAGAAATTATGTACAATATTCTATCAATTTGGGGTGGTTTTCCAGCCAGAGATCACATAGAAGTACTTCCCTACACCTATGGAAAAGTTCTTGTAGAAACTACAAGGGAGGAAAAGTCTTGAAGGAGAGGTGTGAAGAGAATAGTAAAGGGGTTTTGAAAAATAAATAGTACAACAAAGTTTATTTTTTCAAAACCATAATATTATCCATGAATTCAATGAGAAGACACCATGAGAATCAACAAGGAACAAAACACACAAAGCACAAAGTCTCAATGCATAATATTCAACAAGTACATGCTCATGGAGTATAGTTGAGATGGAGAGGAAACATAAGAAAAGTAAATAGAGGAAATTTTATCACTTGTTCCTAGAGAGAGTATGGGAGCTAGTAAACAAGAATAACCCTCCTTTGAAGTGAGGAGGTTCTCCCAATTTATAGATTTACAATGTAACTCTTCTTCTACTCCCAAATGTCTTTTCATGTCCTTATTCAACTTATGAATTTTTATTTTCATAGGAAGTGAGAAAATAAGTCCCCTTTTTATAAATCAAACAATACTTTTACATTAAAAATTACATTCACTTAATTGAATAAGAAAAAATACAATGATTGTTTACAAAAATAATTATAAAGGGGAAAGAGAATAGGGGAAAGAATGAGGAGAGGAAAGAAGAAATTCTCCAAAGTATGAATGAAGATGCCTCTACTTTTTATGAAGATCATCTCTCGAAGATGTTGAAGATGAAAACTTTATCCATGACGACCCTCCACTGTGATGCATCAATGAAGAGCTTTGATGAATACCCTTGAGAAATTTTTGATGTAGTCACAAGTTCAATCCAATAAAATCTCTATGTTAGAACTGAGGCACAACTCAAATTTTCTCTTAAAGACCTCAAACAAGTTACTTGTTCCTTCACACAAACCTCCAATTTTAGATAATTTCTTGACTTTCCACCTTATGTCACCAACTTAAAGTTTGCACCCTATTATTATGGAAATTTCATTGTTATTTCATCCTACTCAAGTCATTCAAAACAATCAAGATTTTCAATAGCACACCTTAATACAAAAGCGCTTCATAGGGTTTCTTAAACAAATACCTTTGCTAAAACCATGAATAGGATCAATTAAAACAAATCATAATAATCTAATAACATTCTCCATTACCCTTTATCAAGTTTGAAGTGGGTGTAGAGTTTGAAATCTCAACTCCTAGTTTAAATACCTCTTCCACTAATCTTCTTTATTACTTGACTCGACTCTTATTATTCTTGGTAAAGTGGGTTTCAAGAAATTTTTATTTATAATATCTTCATTTCTAACTAACACCCTATAGAGACACTCATTATGATATATGTCTTGTATATAAAATTCCCACTGATCTTTCTTGGAAAAATTTCCTTAATTCCAACCTTCTAGTTTCTTGAATAGCCTTTTAGGTATAGTGACAGCTTCTTGGTGAATTGTTACTAATTACTCATTACTATAATCCTCTTTTTCATTTATTACCATTGAACAAGCTAGTGAAACTTGGGAGCATGATTTATAGTAAACCATTACACTTCAATTTAACGTCCAAGTCTTCTACCTTACTTGTCTTATTCCTCTTCAAAATACACTATATTGTTTAGTCCTTTAGGTATTGACTGTTAAGACACAAGTCAAATAATTATGAACCCTTTGGTCTTATTATTACTTTCATTTCCTATTCTTTAGATGAAATAGACAACCATGATGGATGGTAACCTCTCGCCTCTAAGCTCTCTTGGGTTTTCTAGACAAGAACAGTCTATATCAAGTTAGAAAATGGACATATATAGTCTTACCTAGCATGTCATGGTTTTCAATAGGTCTTCAAGCATTATATCACTTCAATCTGACCTATATAGCCTATAAAGAAACTTCTCTAAATGTCATAGGCCTTATTCCAACCTATTTTTCCTTCAACCTCTCTTTTACCTTTAAACCCTACACTTCTCTCTCCATCTCTTCCAAATTGTACATGAACCGATATGAATAACTCTCCAAGAAAGGACTGTTGGAACTTAATATTTTTAGAATAAATTTATAATTCCCTTTTAAATATTTATTCAAAAATGGAGTTCTTTATTCTCTGTATAAATCATGTAACCATTTATTCTCTTAAAACCGCAATTAGGGTTTATTAAGTAGCTGAAAAGGTTGAAATTACTATAAAAACTATGGATTACAACTTTAGGGCCTATGTTTGTATTTAGGAACCTATTTGAATCTCATGCACCTTTATACCTTACCAGTATGGTTTCTTCATAGTCATTCCTTCAAAAATTAGCTTCAAACTTCACTATTTTGTCTATAAAATAGAGTTGTCTCGATCTTTCCATGATTCTACAAATGAAATTCTTTATTCAATTTGATAAGTTCCTTATGGACATGTAACAATCCTATGAAATATCTATATGACTTCTATCCAATATATCGATTCATAAATGAATTTTCACTCATTTACTGATTAAATTTGTCCCAACATCTTTCAATAGATTATGACACAGTCTTGATCCAAAAAAATCTAACTCTTTTCTTACATACAAACAAAGAAATCTCACTCATTGATCCATATGAATGCACAAGGATAAATTTTACATTCTAAACCTCCTTCAAAAACCTGCATAGGATTTCAAGGATAAATGAAATGCATAAAACCACTCATACCATCAACAAAGCTATGTATAAACAGTTTCTACCATTAAACAATCTTGAAGCTTTTTCTTCTATTCAAGGTTCATTAAAATGACACCAAGTCAGTTACAATATGAGGCTTAAGTAGGCCTTCACAAACTTTCATAACTGAATCTTAACTCAATGATCCTTCTTATTACATTTTTAGTCCCTTTATTAGTTTATTAAGACCTAGTCTAATCTAACAACCTAGGACCTTAGGTCTAGTTCACAAACATGGCTTCACTAAGACTCCTAGTGTTCAACAAGGCTCATTACAAGTTTTTATATAGAAATTATGATTCAATGAATACAATAATATATACTAAACAAGACAAAACTACTCCCAAGATTCAAATTAAAATTTGGAGGGAAATTGGCAATTTCAAATTCATGAAGGTCTTGAACTAATCTAACTTACCTAATAGACCTTTTATGACCCCGAAGACTTATAGACTCTCTTAACAATCCAAATTTAGATGTATACCTCATATTTACATATTGAGATTTGATGCTCATGCATCACTTTTCCCCTTTTTAATACTCTTGAAATGGTGAACCTTTCTGCAACACTACTTGAACACACCAAGAAGAGGAGTGATGAGAATTTGGAAATTAAAACACCAAGAACATTGAAAGGTGACTTCCCTCACTAAGAAAATCCTTTTGATTTTGAGACACTGTCACATTTTTATGATCAATCATTCACATGGGATAAATTGGTGCATTTTCTCACACAAACATGATCATGATTTTGCCACTATGGGAGCACTAATGATGAATGAAACGTGAGACCAAATCCTTTCAATTCCAAAGCAAGGGAAGAATAATGAAAAAAAAACCAATTCCATATACATTTTTACTATACACTCCATGTGTGATGAAGGGAAATATCCTTCGAGATAAAAGTTTCATTTTTCCCATTTTGGCACTTTATGCTCACCTTATCGGGAATCCAGGAATTTGCTTGAAAATTAAGGGAGAAGTTCCAATGAGTGCCAGGAAAATTAGATAATATATGAAGGAATTAAATTTGATCATTTTTATCTTATCCTATCCATTTACTATTTTTATAATATTCATCATTATTGCCCCATTTTAGCCAATTTTCACCAATCTTGCCAATTTTGACAATTTTGAGTGTCTCAAACATGGGGAATGAAATGAGGTGTATGAATTTGAATTTTTATTAGAATTAAAATTAATATTAAGTAATCCCATGAAGGATTAATAAAAATATAAATTGGCCTTACCAGCGTCAGATTCGAACGAAACCACTTGCAGAAGTTTTTGTTTTTCATTTTAGGCCTTTGCTCCAATTTTCAAGGGATTTCGATCACTAGATTTGTGTAAATATGATAAATTAGTATTTTTGGCTGAAAATTTCAAGTTTTTATATAAAATATCAGGTATTATTAATGGATTCATGAAAATTCTCCCCTTAAAGGTGTTTTTTCAAGGAACATTCAGTTCAAATCTCATGGAAAACGGAGCAAGGGTTTGTGAGATATGAGAAAAAGTGTGTTCTTGAGCATGAGGGATTTGGGGAATTTCAAGATCATAATAGAAAGGGATGAGTAAATTATGTATTTAAAAACATGAATAGTGGTTGATAAATGAATAATTATGAGTTTTACACCTTCCCTCACTCATAAACCTAGTTAACTCATCACTTGACTCACCTGACCTAACCCAAGTTAACTAGAGACTCATGGGTGGAGAAGTGGGGTTAAAAATTTCCAAATGGGTTTGATATGTCCCCATGTCCCTTACCACATTTAGTAATGGAAAAATTTAAATCACCCCATAAAAAATGCACCAAGGTTTGAAGCAACATGAAAGGGGGCCAAAACAAGTCATGAGAGTGAGTGAAAAACACTTGTCCAACACTTCAGTTGTGCACTTAAGTGATGAAAAAATCCTCCTCCACATGGTGGTGTAATTTGTTCCCCCATGTATCTTTTTAAATTAGAAAAAGGGACATAAAACCTCTAAAAATGTGCCATGGGTATGCTCTTCATGAGGAATGGGCCATATTTAAAACACGAGGTTGAAAACATGCTCTAACCACTTTGTTGGTGTTTCAAGTGATGAAAAATGAACTCCTCACATGGTGGTGCATTATAGTTTCCCCTACATCCCTTTTAGAAAGGGAAAAATTTACATCACCTCCTCAAAATGTAGTGCCCACGTTTTTATAGCTCCAGTTATCTGTTGGTTCCTTTATGCCTAGACATGTTTTGATTGAGACTCTGATAGACTTTGGACATTTTACTATGATATTTTATCCTCATGGACATTATGGCATTTTGGGCGCATAGCGCCAATTGGACTAGATTCGTATATTGATATATTTCTTATGATGTTGATGACACTAACAGGGTTATATGATAGATTTATTGGTTAGATGTTAGTCTCTTGTGGTTGATTTGATTAATGATATAGTGTTCTGGATTTAATGATGGTAATTTTCATGCTAACCTAAGTGTATGTCGTTGCAATTTTATTTGGTGGTGATTCATGGCAAACTATGTGAATAATTGTATGCATTGCACTATCAATTGTTTAATAATGTTAGGACATTATAAGTTAGATTGAATTTGTGATGTGTAGATGATGTTTATTATATTGGACAGATGTGGTTAATGTGTGCAATGAGTGTGTAGGTGACAGGTATAGGAGAGCATGGGTTTCAGGGCAGCTACGCAATTGTGTACAAGCAGCCCATGGGCTGAGTCCTAACCATGCTAAATGTTTGAGGCCTTAGAATAGATGTATTTAATTAGGCACCATGGGTGAACCCTCAATTGTAATGTAATTATGTTTTGTAAAATTAATTAGGTTTAGGGTGTGTTTTATTAAGTAAACTAGCTTAGGGGTTTAATGATCTTATCTTAAGTTAAGTGTTGGTTTTGGGAAAGTGTGTGAGTGTGTTGGTAGAAGGGATTGGGGACCACATGTGAACCTTGGGTGGACCCCACACCCTCTACCCTTGTGCCCAAGCATGCCAAACCCGAAATTGGGTTATTTTGGGCATTTTAGGGACCCCTTTTGAGTTTGGGAGTTCCCTTAGCATGAAAATGGGCCCTTGGACCCTACCTAATAGGTAGGGGGCTTATTTCCAAGGTTTGGAGGGAGTTTCCCTCCCATTTTTCCCTCCTTAGTCACCATCCATGTAAGATGGTTGGTTTGTGTGTTTTTGTTAAAAGTTGCTCCACTTTGTTTTATTTTAGTTTTTAGTATTTTGGGTGATAAGGGATAAAAGGTGAGTTTACTCTTACTTATTTGGTTGTTGGAATCTTTGACTCTTGAGAGGAGAGGGGGTGACACTTGTCACCTTCCCATTGGTGAGGAAACTTTTGGGTTCCTCTTTTTATTCTTCCTCATGTGGAAGGAAGGGGTCTTCTTGGTTCATTTTTTTGGGAGCACTTGGAGAATTTTGGGAGCTTGGAGGTGAGCTTGGACAAAGGGAAAAGCTTAGAGTCTTGGAAAGCATTGTAGAGGTAGGATTCTTAACCTTTTTCTTTCTTAGTTGTGCTTATCTTGTTAACTATGCTTGATCAATGAAATGATGTGTGTGAAATGATGTGTTGTGAAGTTGTATGGTGAATGTAGTTGTTTGCTTGTTCTTGTTGTTTTCTTTGTTTTCTCTCCACCATCATTTGGATTGATGGTTTTTGGAGAATGTAGGGGAAGAGAGGGATTTCCCTCTCAAACCTCATGGTTGTTGGTCAAGCCATGAAGGTCCCTTCTCATCCCCTCATATGGTTTGAGGTGGGAGAAAGGTCATATGGCTTGAACCTTTCCCCATTCTTGGTGAGGAAACCCTTTTGGGTTTGAAAATCCTCCCAAGAAGGATTTCTTGACATAAAGGAGGAATAAGGAGGATAAATGATTTGGAGGTATAAGGAGTTTTGTAAACATGTTTTGTTGGTGCTCCTATGGTTGGACACATTTGATTTGGGCATCCTACTTCTTCTCTTCCCCCTTGTGAGGTTGACCTTGTTATCCTCATGTTGTTGTTTTATCATTTGTAGTTTGTCTAAGTGTTAAATAGTCTTATGTATCTCTTGTGTGTTTTATCCCCTTCATACTTGTGCACTTTGTGGAATTTTATTCCTCTCTCCCATGGTCTAGGGGGAGGCTAGCATGGCTTCCAACCATGGAAGGGCATGTGATGATGCCTATTGGTTGGGTGGTAAACAAATCTTGTCTCTTATTTCGCATCCTTGGAAGAACACTCAAGATTGGAGATAGTTGGATCCTCTTACCATCTTGGTCATCCTCATCTTTTGTGGGCATTACCTTCATTTGTAAATAAATGTGGCTTTGTAAAGTTTCACTCTTGTAGAGAACCATTTTGTACTTATTGTTTCTAGAAAACATTGGTCATTACTAAGAAAGTTTCTTTTTTTGTTGTTGCAAGAATCTTGTAAGATTATCATTTGAGATCATAATGAAACCATGAACTTTTTATTTCAATGTCTTCATTTGGAAGAATTTGTTGTTTAGAAATATGTAAAATATAGTTATGCAATATACATTTGAAAATTGAAATATTTAGTTGTGCATTACATATAAAATCTGAAAATTTAGTGTGCTTGCATTAAAAAAATATGGCACTACATTTTGGTATCAGAGCCGTGGTTCAAACACGCGGACTCTTGGGTAACTAGTAAATGTTTTGGTCTTGCATTTAACAAAAAAATATACATGGATGTTTTTAATGTAATCTCCTTGCATGAAAATCTGAAATATTTATTTAGTTAGTATTGCAAAAATTGAAATACCATTTAGTTAGTTCATTTGAAAGAAAACTTGTGGTCATGGAGTTTTAGGATCTATTTTAATGGTTATATTATCATTTTTTTATAATAGTTTTTGTCTTGCAAGTTGGTAGGATTCAAAAAAATAAAAAAATCAGATTATATATATATATAATGCATATATATATATATTATACTAAATAATACATAGATTTTAAAATATAATTATACATATTTGTTTTTATAAAAAACAAAAAAGTAAAATAAATAATAGAAATAAAGTAAATAAATAATATGTATAGATTTAGAAATATATTTATATACATTTACTTTATATATTTTTTAAAAAATAAAATAAATAAATAAATAATAATAATAAATAAATAAAATATAATAAACCAAAAAAAAAAAAAAAAAAACAAATTTTAGTTTAAACACACACACACACACACACACACACACACACACACACACACATATTTTATATATATATATATAATCATATAAATTTAAATAAAATTAAATTAAATTAAATAAAAAAAAAAAAAAAAAAATATAAACAAAATTCGGGGGCCAACCCCCTGCGCTCGCGGACCCGTGTCCGCTATCCCAACCCCAACCCCACGCACCCTACCTCCCCCACGGATTCCCCAACCCCGGACCCCGTGCTTCTCCCCATGGCCCCGCCTGCCCCCTTCCCACGGCCCCTGCCCTCTTCGCCCCCGCGCACCCGCACCCCGCCCCCTCACGACGCACACCCTTGGTTGTGCCTCCGCACCCGCACAACCCCCTATGTGCGGCAGCCAACCCTTATCCCCTCTACAACCAAAAAAAAAATGAATAAATAAATAAATAAATAAAAACGATGCCATTCACCAAACCGTGGCCTCACAAATTGCCATAAACAAAGCCAAAAAAATAAATAAATAAAAGTATTCAATACTAAAAAAAAATTTTGTTGAGTGGATCTCTTCCACAAAAAAATAAGGAAGGAAAAAAATTCCATAGACACTCCACCTGCAAGAAGAAACAAAAAAAAATGAAATCAAAAGGAGAGAAAAGGATAAGAAAAGAAAAGGAGAAGATAAAGATGTTTAGGGCAAAATTTAGGGCAAACTCAAAATCTAGGGTTCAGATTTGATTAATCCTAAGGCTCACATTAAATAACGTTGGTGGTGTGGGTAAAATTAATAAAAAGGAGACTAATTATTTCTGAGGGTGTAGACTTTTATTTACTTTGCACCTTTTAAGTCAAGTCATTTTATGGGAATGGGAGAATAAGTTTTATGAGGTGTGTGAGCAAATAAATTTAATAAAAGGGGGGAAAGACTATTTATTTTTCTAGGGATGTAGATTTTTTTAATCATGAACCTAGGGAGTTTAATGGAGTAAAATAGTTACATTAATGTTGGGGTAGTGTTATTTTTTAAAAGAATAAAAATAAAAATAAATAATAATATTAAAAAAGGGGTTTTTTTCTAAAAAAAAAATATATATTTTATCTTAGGTTCGAGGATGGCACCCAAGAGGGGACGATCGGCTCGAGGTTCGGGACGTGGTGCACCTACACGAGAGCCACCGGCCCCGATTTTGGGCCTCAAATATTAGAGACCCTACAACAGCTGATAGGTGTCGTGCAGAGTGCCTTCCACCATCACAGGAGCCGAGAGGAGGACATTCAGTTGGGAGATGAGGAGTTGATTGGCGAGGATGCACATTCAGAGCCACTTGAGCACGGTACCCCGAGACGAGAGAGGTCACGCAACCCTTCCATCCTTGGTGAGAGGGTGGCCTCGTTTCGTCACAGCTGATCACATAGCTTCGAGGGACCTTTTGGAGATAGGTGACCCCTCTCACCTGTTAGACCACATCGTCAAGATCGAGACACAGGCAGTGTGATTCGAGACCTTCTTCGCCTTCAGCCACCTATGTTTATTGGTTCGACAGATGGCTTTGGGGTAGAGTCCTGGATTCTTAGCTTGGATAGCTACTTTGGCTTACACTCTCATGAGAGCAACGTCAAAGCCAAATTCTCCATACACCTCCTCCGAGATGCAGCAAGCGTTTGGTGGAGGAATGATGAGCGGAAGCTCCATTTGACTCGAGATACAGTGACCTGGGAGTTATTTGAGGAGTGATTCAGGGCCCGGTATATGTCAGAGAATTTTGTGTAGAAGAGGATCGATGAGTTTCATGACTTGTGATAGGGATCGGCACGGTGGTGTAGTATGAGAGAGCAGGTTCTTAGATCTCTTACAGTATGTAGACTACCTGCAAGACGAGAAATTACAGGTAAATAGGTTCATTCGGGGCCTGAATGCAGATATAGCAGGAGCTGTTAGGATGTTATCTTCTCCCATGCTCGAGAAGGCCATTGAGAAGGCCTACTTGGCTGAGGAGAATAGGACCAAGGCTCAGGAGCACAGAGATAGAAACAAGAGAAAATTCCAGGATAGGATTCAAGTATTTCAGAGTCAGAGAGCACGGGAGCAGTACCCCCCTAGAGGAGGATTTTGGTCTTCTCCAGCAGCATCGAGAGCTCCTCCACACCCATCACAGCAGACACAACATCAGGGACACCAACATCAGAGGGGTAGGCAGACCTCGAGTTTTCAGCGAGGTGGATCTAGAGGTGGTTTTGGTGGATCTAGAGATAGGAGGCGGGTACTCATCACTCATAGCCAGCTGCTCGCAAAGTGAGCCTACTAGGGTTGGACCGGAAGGTTCAGTTTGCCAGAGTACAGGAAGGACCCCATCTAAAAGGGGTATAGGAGGATGTTTTATTTGTGGGGCTCTAGACCATTATGTGCATATGTGTCTGCACAAGCCCACTACTATGGATATGTAGAGAGCTCCTAGATCCGAGCAGACGGTGGGTGACGTGGGATGCGCCCATCGTGTATATGTAGCGGTTGATAACTACCAGGCTGAGCATCAGGCCATAGTCATTAAGATGACAGGTACTATCAGGGGTATTTTTGTCTCAGTACTTTTTGATTCAGGTGCTTCAGATTCTTTTGTATCTCCTTCTGTAGTGGACCAGTGTGGGCTAGTGGTGGCTAGGCAGCCAGATAGTTGGCAGTCGAGTTGGCCTCTGGGGCCAAACTTGTCGTGGACTCGTATGTGGAGAGTTGTGTACTTGACTTGGGAGCCTTCTCCACTACACTTGACCTCCGAGTTATTCCTTTAGGATCCTATCAGGTAGTGTTGGGTATGGATTGGCTCGAGGCTCATCGAGCCAAGGTGGATTGCAGAAAGAAGGTCATTGAGTGTCAGGATGATTTAGGTAGGGCAGTTGTGATTTCAGGGATGCAGAGACCCATTTCCTTACGTATGATCTCGGCTAAGCAACTCAAGTGGAGCATGTGTAAAGGTTTCCAGTTGTTTTGCTATCACTATCAGTGATCATTCAGATAGTACTCCAGAGCATTCACCCCTTGATGATCACGTAGTTTTGAGGGAGTATGCAGATGTGTTTCTAGGAGAGCTTCCAGGTTTACCACTTAGTAGGGAGGTGGACTTCACCATTGACTTAGTGCCTAGATCCGCACCAATTTCTAGGGAACCCTATCGGATGACAACTTCAGAGCTTCATGAGCTCAAGATTCAATTAGAGGAGTTATTAGAGAAGGGTCTCATTCACCCTAGTGTATCTCCTTGGGGAGTGCCAGTCATATTTGTGAAGAAGAAGGATGGTTCTCTCAGACTTTGTGTAGACTTCAAACAACTCAATAAGGTCACCATAAATAACCTTTATCCACTCCCTAGGATTGATGACTTGTTTGATCAGATGCGAGGGAGCTAGAGTGTTCTCCAAAATTGATCTCAAGTCAAGGTATCATCAGTTGCGCATTTCAGATGCAGACATTCATAAGACATCGTTTCACACACGTTACGGGAATTATGAGTTCATAGTGGTTCAATTTTGTTTGACCAATGCCCTAGCTATCTTCATGAGCCTCATGAATGGAGTATTCAGGACATTTCTGGATCACTTTGTTTTAGTGTTCCTTGATGACATATTGATTTATTCTCATTCCGAGGAGGAACATGAGGAGCATTTGAGACAGGTACTTCAGGTTTTGAGAGAGCAGAAGTTGTATGGAAACTTAGAAAAATGCAGCTTCTTTCAGATAGAGATTCAGTACTTGGGTCATATCATATTAGGTGAGGGTATCTCCATAGATCCCTCTAAGATTCAGGCTATCTTGGATTGGCCAAAGCACCCACATCAGTCACTGAGGTGAGGAGCTTCATGGGTTTAACAGGGTATTACTGCAGGTTTGTGCAGGACTTCTCTAGGATTGCTCACCCTATTACTTCCCTTCAAAGGAAAGGGAAGAAGTTCGACTGGTCAGAAAAGTGTGAGCAGGCCTTCAATTTGCTTAAGGAAAGGTTAACCATGGTGCCCATCTTAGTAGTTCCAGACCCGACAGAGGATTTTGTTGTTTGCACTGATGCATCACTAGAGGGTTTGGGAGCAATTCTTATGCAAGAGCATCGGGTGATTGCCTTTGAGTCGCATAAGCTCAAAGACTACGAGCTTAACTATCCTACTCACGACTTAGAGCTTGCAGTAGTTGTTCATGCGCTTGTGCGTTGGTGACATTTCCTTTTGGGTAGACCTTTCATCTTGAGGATGGATCATTGTAGCTTACAACATATCTTCTCTCAGCCGAACCTCAACGCTCGTCAATGGTGTTGGATGGAGTTCCTATGTGAGTATGACATGGAGGTTCAGTATATCAAAGGAAAGGAATTTTTTTTTGCAGATGCACTTAGTAGACGATGGCGTGTGCTTGCTTCTTTGACACTGCAGTCAAATTTGAGAGGCAGGATACTTGAGCATCTTCCAGAGGATAGGTTTTATGAGGGTGCTAGGCAGATGTTGGATTCACAGGGTTCTTTTGAGGGTAGATATTCAGGATGCATGTTAGAGTCAGATGGTTTTCTTGGTTCCATAGGTGCATTTATGTGCCTAAGGCAGGTGATCTGCGTAGTTTCATCCTTACTGAGGCTCATCGAGCCCCATACGTAGCACATCCAGGAGTGAAGAAGATGCATGCCGATTTGAGAGAGTTATATTATTGGCCGGGTCTTCATCGGGACATAGCAGATTTTGTAGCACGTTGTCTTGAGTGTCAGAGAGTCAAGGTAGAGCATTCTCATCCCACAGGACTCTTATACCCTCATGACATTCCCGAGTGGAAATGGGATGTGATCTCCATGGATTTCATAGTAGGACTCCTATGTCCTCTTATCGTCATGATTCCATTATGGTCACTGTGGATAAGTTAACCAAGGTTACGCATTTCTCACCAACCAAGGTTACCTATAACGCACAGACCATCGCCAAAGTGTTCATGGAGGAAATTGTTAGATTGCATGGGATCCCGAAGACGATCATCAATGACAGAGACACCATCTACACATCAGTTTTCTGGACTTCTTTTCAGGAGGCCTTGGGTACACAGATTAATTTCAGTTCAGCATATCATCCAGAGATAGATGGGTAGACAGAGAGGGTTAATTAGGTTCTTGAGGACATGTTGAGGATGTATGTGATGGACTAGCAAAAGAAGTGGGAAGATTATTTGCATTTAGTTGAGTTTTCCTACAACAATTATCATAGCTCCATTGGCATGGCTCCCTATCAGGCTTTGTATGGACGACCTTGCAGGACACCTTTGAGCTGGGACAGACTTGATGACAAGATTATTTTGGGACCAGCTTATCTTCAGGATTTAGAGCAGTAGGTTGTTCTGATTAGACAACATCTTGAGCAAGGCCAGAGCACGCCAAAAGGCGTATGCAGATACCAAGAGGATTGATCGTCACTTCTCAGTGGGTGAAAAGTCTTCTTGAGGGTTCATCCTCATAAGATTCTGATCTATTATGGAAAGGGTTCTAAGCTATCACCTCATTTTGTGGGGACTTTTGATATTCTTGAGGTCATCAGTCCAGTTGCCTATCATCTAGCTTTTCCACCACGCCTTACATGGGCCCACGATGTTTTTCATGTTTTTGTACTTCGTAGATATGTTCCAGATGTTTCTCATGTTTTGGATTGGTCGGCATTATAGGTAGAGGACGAGAGGGTAGTGGAAACTAGAGCCCGTACGCATACTGGAGCACTAGAGGTTGGCCCTTCGGGGTCGAGATTTGGACCAGGTTAGAGTGCAGTGGGACCGATATGATGAGTCATCAGCTACCTGGGAGGATGCTACACCACTGAGGGCTAGATATCCCTATCTCTTCTAATGACTTCCAAGAGGAAGTCTAATTCTAGGAGAGGGGGATGTAGTGCCCATGTTTTTATAGCTCTAGTTATCTGTTGGTTCCTTTATGCCTAGACATGTTTTGATTGAGACTTTGATAGACTTTGGACATTATGGCATTTTGGGCGTGTAGTGCCAATTGGACTAGATTCGTATATTGATATATTTCTTATGATGTTGATGACACTAACAGGGTTATATGATAGATTTATTGGTTAGATGTTAGTCTCTTGTGGTTGATTTGATTAATGATATAGTGTTTTGGATTTAATGATGGTAATTTTCATGCTAACCTAAGTGTATGTCATTGCAATTTTATTTGGTGGTGATTCATGGAAAACTATGTGAATAATTATATGCATTACACTATCAATTGTTTAATAATGTTAGGACATTATAAGTTAGATTGAATTTGTGATGTGTAGATGATGTTTATTATATTGGACAGATGCGGTTAATGTGTGCAATGAGTGTGCAGGTGATAGGTATAGGAGAGCATGGGTTTCAGGGTAGCTATGCAATTGTGCATGAGCGGCCCATGGGCTGAGTCCTAACCATGCTAAATGTTTGAGGCCTTAGAATAGATGTATTTAATTGGGCACCATGGGTGAACCCTCAATTGTAATGTAATTATGTTTTGTAAAATTAATTAGGTTTAGGGTGTGTTTTATTAAGTAAACTAGCTTAGGGGTTTAATGATCTTATCTTAAGTTAAGTGTTGGTTTTGGGAAAGTGTGTGTGTGTTGGTAGAAGGGATTGGGGACCACATGTGAACCTTGGGTGGACCCCACACCCTCTACCCTTGTGCCCAAGCATGCCAAACCCGAAATTGGGTTATTTTGGGCAATTTTAGGGACCCCTTTTGAGTTTGGGAGTTCCCTTAGCATGAAAATGGGCCCTTGAACCCTATCTAATAGGTAGGGGCTTATTTCCAAGGTTTGGAGGGATTTTTCCTCCCATTTTACCCTCCTTAGTCACCATCCATGTAAGATGGTTGGTTTGTGTGTTTTTGTTAAAAGTTGCTCCACTTTGTTTTATTTTAGTTTTTAGTATTTTGGGTGATAAGGGATAAAAGGTGAGTTTACTCTTACTTATTTGGTTGTTGGAATCTTTGACTCTTGAGAGGAGAGGGGGTGACACTTGTCACCTTCCCATTGGTGAGGAAACTTTTGGGTTCCTCTTTTTATTCTTCCTCATGTGGAAGGAAGGGGTCTTCTTGGTTCATTTTTTTGGGAGCACTTGGAGAATTTTGGGAGCTTGGAGGTGAGCTTGGAAAAGGGAAAAGCTTAGAGTCTTGGAAAGCATTGTAGAGGTAGGATTATTAACCTTTTTATTTCTTAGTTGTGCTTATCTTGTTAACTATGCTTGATCAATGAAATGGTGTGTGTGAAATGATGTGTTGTGAAGTTGTATGGTGAATGTAGTTTTTTCTTGTTCTTGTTGTTTTCTTTGTTTTCTCTCCACCATCATTTGGATTGATGGTTTTTTGAGAATGTAGGGGAAGAGAGAGGGATTTCCCTCTCAAACCTCATAGTTGTTGGTCAAGCCATGAAGGTCCCTTCTCATCCCCTCATATGGTTTGAGGTGGGAGAAAGGTCATATGGTTTGAACCTTTCCCCATTCTTGGTGAGGAAACCCTTTTGGGTTTGAAAATCCTCCCAAGAAGGATTTCTTGACATAAAGGAGGAATAAGGAGGATAAATGATTAGGAGGTATAAGGAGTTTTGTAAACATGTTTTGTTGGTGCTCCTATGGTTGGACACCTTTGATTTGGGCATCCTACTTCTTCTCTTCCCCCTTGTGAGGTTGACCTTGTTATCCTCATGTTGTTGTTTTATCATTTGTAGTTTTCTAAGTGTTAAATGGTCTTATGTATCTCTTGTGTGTTTTATCCCCTTCATACTTGTGCACTTTGTGGAAGTTTGTTCCTCTCTCCCATGGGCTTGGGGAGGCTAGCATGGCTTCCAACCATGGAAAGGCATGTGATGATGCCTATTGGTTGGGTGGTAAACAAGCCTTGTCTCTTATTTCAGCATCCTTGGAAGAACACTCAAGTTGGAGATAGTTGGAGCCTCTTACCATCTTGGTCATCCTCATCTTTTGTGGGCATTACCTTCATTTTGTAAATAAATGTGGCTTTGTAAAGTTTCACACTCTTGTAGATAACCATTTTGTACTTATTGTTTCTTGAAAACATTGGTCATTACTAAGAAAGTTTCTATTTTATTGTTGCAAGAATCTTGTAAGATTATCATTTGAGATCATAATGAAACCATGAACTTTTTATTTCAATGTCTTCATTTGGAAGAATTTGTTGTTTAGAAATATGCAAAATATAGTTATGCAATACACTTGAAAATTGAAATATTTAGTTGTGCATTACATATAAAATCTGAAAAATTAGTGTGCTTGCATTAAAAAAATAAAATGGCACTACACAAAAATATGACAAGGGTCGGGTCATCATGACAAGTGGTTAGGCGGGTTATGTGAGTGTAATACATTTTCTAACAACCAAATCATCTTTTAAGTGATGAAAACTTCCCCTCCACTATGGTGGCACATTATTATTTCCCCCAAGTCCCTTTTGAAATTTTTAAAAGGAAAAAATGGACATTGTGGGTCTCCAAGTGTGTTTAGCCAAAAATAGATGCCTGCCTTCACTGAACAAAGCATGAAATAGACACCTAGACACATTTTCTTGCCACCAAATCTAGGAATGGACTTCCGAGGGAAAACATTATATGATTTTGAATCCTAAATGGATGATGATAATATTTTCACCATTTTTAGGATCCAATTCTTCTTGAAATTTGAAATTTACCCCCTTTTTCAATTCTACTCAAGCATGTGCTCTAATGAAAATCATCATCCTTTGAAGTTTATGATGATAAAAATGATAAAAAAACACCTTCGATGATAATAGTGACACACATATGTCACTTTTTCCTTTGAATAATGTCTCAAATATCCCTAGAACTCTCATAATATTCCGTTGCGTATTTACCAGGATCAAATATCTTTACATGTATTTTCATGTCAATATCTACAAATCTGATCCAAAAATATCTTAGAACATTTTGCATTGTAAATTAGGAATTATTATCTTTCCAGTTAGTATCCGATCACTTTATGATTAATCTTAAGGAACCTGAAACCCTTGAAACTTGAAAGGATACTTTTAGGAAAATGCAATCCCCATCACTGAATAGAAATAACCCGGTTTTGAAGAAGATTTTCTTGAGCTTCCAAATATTTCCTAAACATTCCTAAATTAATTAAATACATCATGTATCTCCCTATAAAGCTCCCAGGTGGGTTGCTCCTCAATATTCATCTTTCGAAGGGTGTCCACTATTGTGAAAAACCTAAAAATTAGGTTTTTTTAGTTCTCGAGAGAAATTATTTCCGAATGGTTCTGAATGAATCATGAAACAATTCCCTGCACATAAAACTCACTTTAAAATAATATTATCACATTCCTCCTAGCCATTATGATGGTAACATAATAATTGATTTGGTCGGAAGACATATTCATCTTGACCGAGAAAAGGATTTTCAAATGAGGTATATTTGTCATGACAAACAAATTGAATTTTTCATATAAGACATTTTTCCCGAAAACAAAAATATAAGAATAATAAGAGACAAAAACTAATTATTCAAAGGAAGCAAGAAGAAAAGAAGAAGAAGATGATGAAAAGGAATAAGTTCAAAGAAAGGATATAAAAACACCATCGAGATCAGTCCAAAAGAACCATTTAGAAAAATAGATTATAGGTTACAAAAACATTGGAGTACATACTAGAAGAATATTGGTGAAGGTAGATAGACATGCAAATATGTCCTTGCTATCAAAGATAGAACCTAATAATTTTACTAAAGAAAGTGAATACAAGTATTGGATTGGAGAAATGGAAGAAGAGTTGGATCGGATTGAGAATAATGAAATGTGGGAAATTTTCATAAGACTAAAAGATTAAAAAAATTTGATTGTCACCAAGTGAGTTTTTAGGAAGAAGCTAAATGAAAATGGAAATTTGTAAGAAATAAAGCATGGTTATTTTATAAGGGATACGCACAAGTTGAAGTTATTGACTTTGAAGAAATATTTTCTCTTGTTACATGTTTAGAATCCATTAGAATTTTTTTGGAATTTTTTTATTTTAAAAAATTTAAATTATATCAAATAAATGTTAATTCATTGTTTCTAAATGGGAATTTGGTTGAAGAATTTTTATATTGAACATCCGGAAGAATTCATTTTATCATATGATAATCATTTTGTATGTAAGATGAATAAATCTCTTTATGAACTAAAACAAGCCCCAAGAGCCTAGTATTCAAGGATAGATAAGTTTCTATAGTAGCAAGATTTTAAGAAGGGTATTTCGGTAGAAATATTTTCATCAAAAATGAAGGTGAGAATTAACTATTTTTTTTGTGTATATTGATGATATCATTTTTGAAGGAAGGCATGACAAGATGTGTCAAAATGTTTTTGTTTAAATGCAAAAGGAGTTTGAAATGTCCATGCTTGGTGATTTATCTTTCTTTATTGGTTTACAAATTTCTCAATAAAAAAACGTACGTTTATTTCATAAAATAAGTATGTTAAAGAAATGTTGGATAAATTTAAAATGGATGAATCTAAACTAGTTAGTACTCCTAAGGTCACATGATGTAAGTTGGGAAAGGATGATGAATCTCCTGAATCAAATCAGATTTTGTATAGATCAATGATTGGTGGCTTTTAGTATGTGACAATATCAATACCGGACATGATGCAAGAAGTAGGTAGTATAACATGTTTTCAAGATACTCCAAAAGAAACTCATGTGCAAGCTATCAAAATAATATTCAAATATCTGAAAGGAACGTTGGATTATGGCTTGTGGTATCCTAAGGATGAAGATTTCACTCTAAAAGTGTATACAAATGCAAATTGGGTTAGTTGTGTTGATGATAGAAAGAGCACAAGTGGAGGAGAATTATTTTTGGGAAATAGCTTGGTATCTTGGTTAAGTAAAAATCAATAACCTATTTATTTATCTATAGCTAAAGTAGAGCACATTATAGTAATGTCATGTTACACACAAGTTTTATGGATGAAGAAAAATATATCAAATAAATATATCAAATAATCATGTTATACACTTTAGAATAATTTATATACCCATCAAGTATCATTTCTTGAGATAACAAGTAGCAGAACAACAAGTCAATATAGAATATGTTTCCATAAAAGAAAGATTATGGACATCTTCACAAATCCTCTTCCAAATGAAACATTTGAATATCTCGAGAAAATTTTTAGGTGTGATATAATTTCCATCTAGACACTAAAGGGAATCATAAACTCATGAGGAGCTAATTACTATATTAAATTCATGCCCAAAGAGAAGGATATGTTACATTGTTGTAGTCTCTAGTGCAAATAATATTTGAAGCATCCAAATTTGTTATTCTTGGTTAGCATGAAATAATAGGTAGTGGATGAGACTATATTAAAAGAACTTTGAGGATATCATCCTCATAATTTATTAACTTCTATTGAAAAATGATCAAAAGAGCTTATAGAACTTCAAAATCAAGGTAGAGAAGCTAGAAACAAGCATTAGTGGAAATGGTAAAAGAGGAAAATATGAAACATCGAGAATGAGAAATAGAGGACATGAGGTAAACTACAATTGAAAATGAGGAATAAAATCATGTTATGATTTATATGATGATGTGAGTTAAACAGTGGCAAAGGATTACAGAGAACACACACATATTTATAGAACAAGATGCAACTACACAACAACTTGTTGTAATTAAGCTTGAGGTAAAGTAAACTTGTAAATATGTAACAAAGATCAATGAAAGAATTTGAGATAGGAAATGGAAAGTGAGAAAATATCATGACATAGAATACACTATGCAAGAATAAAAATCATCCATTCATGGGAAGCTAAAATTAAGTCGGAGTTAATCAAAGATAACTTAGAAAAATATTAGCATGGATAATCCTTTTTACCAATAAATCCAAAGGGGGGCTTTTGTAGATTATTTCTATGCAAATGGTAGGTTGCCCTTAATGAAAAAGGGGAGATTTTTGGATTTATTTTCATTGATTTCAAAGGATTTTGTCACAATTTAGCTCATTCGGAGCTCACCACAATGCTTGTCATTCGGAATTAGAAGAATAAATGGTTTGAAGCTAGAAGTATAAATGGTCTGGAGGTTGGAGGACATTGTGAGCTAAATCGTCTGAAGCTAGAAGTATTAATGGTCTAGAGCTAGAAGTAGAAATGGTCTGGAGCTTAGAGGAGTAGTGTAGCTTATCTAAAACTAGAAGTATAAATGGTCCAAAGCTAGAAGTACATGTGGTTCGGAGCAAGGAAAATTTTAGTGGCGAATATTCGTTAATTCATGAATATTCTGGTTTTTGAAATTTTAAATTGGTGAATATTTAGGGTACAAGCTAGGACCAGTTCACCAAAAAAATTTGGGTACAAGTTAATTATAGGGGTTAATTCACCATTCCCACGAATAGAAATTCACAAAATTCACCTGAATATAGTCATTTGATAGCATATTTTTATGCTACTAGTGACAACAACATTTTTATGCTATCAAGCAGACAAGATTTTTATGCTACCAACAGAAAACATTTTTATGTTCTTGAATGATAACATATAGCTATGATGTCATCTAGTAACATAAAAATATTTTCAGCTTGATAAATTTTATGTTACTGCACGACAACATACTATATGTGTTGTCGGATTAGTAGCATAAAAATATGCTATCGATGGGTAGCATATTAAAAAGCTACTGTCTAGTAGAATTTAATAGTGATTTCGTGATGTCTTGATATTTTCCATTTGTGTGAAAACTAATTTTCCTAGATTCACTAAATATTTTTTTGGGACCCAAAATATCATCTAAGTATAAGAAGGTGCATGTGCATGTGGGACCTAGTTGAAGAAGGGCATGCGGGTTGAAGGCACATAAGGAAAGGGTTCTAGCAATATTTTGCATAACACACGGCTCGCTCACACAAGGTAAAACAATTTTTGTACTTAACTGCATTTGGCATCCTAGGTAGCACATGAGAAAAGCATGACCCTTGTGGATAAGGCGCTAGCCTGGCGAATGTGGATCAAAAGTGGAATATTCCAGACATTGATAGAAGGCTCCGAAGACATCATTGCAAGGAATGGAGAGCTCGGATCTAGAAAGGCATGCTTCCATGAAGGACCACTTTGACACTTGGAAACCGATCTGTAACTTCTAGAAGGCATGATGGTGGGTGTTAAGGCTATATATACAAGCACCCAGTAGAAGAAAGGGAGATATTATATATAGTTGAAGGGAGGCAAAGATCTGCAGAAACATAATAATGGATGTTATGGGTTAGGGATTAGGAGAGCTCTGTGAGAAATGACACACTTAGAGGGATGGGTCTTCATATTTATTTGTAATATGATGAACATGGTATAGTTCTAATGCATGACTTGGCTCTGCATAATTATATGAGGATCTGTTATGACCTCAAGGGATGTAATGTGGGTTATTAAATTTGATAGTATGAATATAATTCTCTATTATAAATCATATGTGTTCAATACTTATGCATTTCCTTTCTGTATGAATCATCTTCATGTGTTGCTTTTTATTTCTCTTACTTGCATACAATGAGATGATAATTATTCCTAAGTTCATAATAATGTGGTTTAGCTATTTTCTATCTTGGATTTGATTATCTTTTCTAAGATGATGCATTCTCACAAAACTCACATAAAGGAGAGACTTGGCACCCGCGATGCCTTAGGTGAAAGTCTAGCACCCGTTGGGTGATAGCCTAAAGTGCATGGAATTTTCCTATTCTATTAAGGGTATAAAAATGACTACATATTTTCTAACGATTTTTTTCAGAGGGACCCTTAAAAATTTTCCTCATTCGTGAGCTCATAGTAACATTAATCCAGAGATCACCTACGACATTGGTCATCTCAAGCTAGAAATATATTAAGTTTGGAGCTAAGATTTAATTGATCTAGGGATTGTGGTAGAAAATATTCATATCCAATAGTAATTGAATAAATCTATAACTATACTCATGAATGGTTTGGATCCGTATTGATACATCCGGATTGAAACATTTATCATGTTTTAACAAATATATGACCTAGTTAAGAAAAAACTCATGATCATAAGGACTGTGAGTAATGAATGAATTGTTGCTACTAGTTGTATGGTGAGAGAAATCCAAAGGTTAATTGTTTACATGAATATATGACTGTGTGGAAGGAAATTTTCCATTAATCCTCAAGACATAATTGAAGGATGTTGGACAACCCCTCCTTTTTTTAACATTTATCTTTTTAGCATCCATATTCACAAAATGGGACAACCTATATCTAGTAAGGATACCTAATGTTTGAGAGATAATCATGATATAAAATAGACTAAAACATGAAATTTTAAGGTGTGCTTGCATAAATAAAAAAACAAACCATGATTGTGAGAAGGAAGTGTGAACTGTCGAGGAGAAGTATGAAGTGACTAATGAAGACATCCTTTTGAGTCTTAAGCAGATTTCTAAGTGTGGAGTAATGGGTAATTGCGAAAGATGAGGAAGAGAAAACTCAAGCAGTTGGAAATGGTGAATTGATGAATATGGAGGAGAAAGCATCACATGAGTGAATAACAAAAATAAAAGTGTGGGTAGAGGAATGAAGTATGAATAGTTGGAGTGAGAGATGAAAGTAAACTTGAGGAGAAAAAAAATATACAACATTAGAAGTAGAGTTCTAGAAGAGAGTTAATAAATATATTGAATAAGTATATCTAGGGATTACTATATCTAGTGAGTTATTACTCAAAAATAGCTTGATTAGGTCATTGGCATCAGGGATCGGTGTCTCCAGTGATTCAAAGGCTTAAAAATAGGCTAAGTTGGTGTTTGGCATTGGGTATTGGTGTCTCCAATAGGTTGGTTCTTACAGACATTTTAAAAATTAATTAATATTGTGGCTGGATTTGGATAGTAAACCCAAGAATTTATTTTCTATGTGTTTTATCTCGAAAGGGTTTTTACATAAATGCTATGTTTCATAATTGTTGGATCTTGTATGATTGTTTTTATTGTGGATGTTAAAGTTTTAAATAAATAAAATATTGTATAATATTGATTCACCCCCTCTTAGTATAAGTGGGTGCTCTTCAATTTATTCAAAAATATACAATAGCAAACCATAATCCTTAAGAATACACTAAGGTTTATGAGGATTTTAGGAATCTTCCAATCCACCCTAGTCAGGATCTTATGAGAACTCACTTTTATACCTTCATGAGTAAATTATATGACACAAGTATTCTACATCCCCGACTCAAAAAGAACACTTATAGAGATTGGTATTAAGATGTTTTTCTCTAGAGTGTCTAAAACATTATTGATGTGATGTAAATGTTCCTCCCATGTATTGTTATAAATTAATATATCATCAAAGAATACCAGAAAAGATTCATAGAAATGACCGAAAATATAAAATTCATCATACTCTAAAAAGTAGATGGTTCATTTATAAGGCCAAAAGGCATTACTAGAAATTCATAGTGGCCCTCATGTGTCATAAATGTTATTTTATGAATATATTCATCATGAATTATGCTTTTATGATACCATAATCAAATATCTAAATTGGTAAAATAAAAATACCATGAATCTCATTGAAAAAATCTTCAATGATAGGAATATGAAACTTGTGTATTCATTTATATCCTTTTATTATAGATACATGCACCAAACTTCATCCTTCTTTCATACCATCACAACCGGAGAAGAGTTGGCACTCTAACTATGGACAATATTACCCATTTCTAGAATCTCCTATATCATCTTTTCAGTCTCACACTTTTATAGATAGGTGTACTAATAAGGTCTAATATTGGTTGGTTGGATTCCTAGTATTAAATGAATAGCATGATCATGATCTATTTTGAAAGATGACCATTTTTCCATATCTCCAAATATAACATAGTTATCATTAATAATTTCCTTTAAATATGATGGTATATGACCTTTTGATGTTTGAGCTTATGGTGACAATAGTTGTTCTAAAACCCCATCTACACCCTTCTTAAGCATTTTTATACATTTGATGAGAACTTAAAAATTGTGGATATTTTCCTTCATCCCACAGAGATCAAAATTCCTCCCTTTAGAATAGAACCGCATGAATAAATCTTATAATTTCATCTCAAGAGTCCCAAAATTATTAAACCATTGAACACCTAACATAATGTTTTCATCCTTGATTTAAATGACATACATGGGGCTCTTTAGTAGGTAATCTTCCATAGATAGCTTAATCTTATGGAAATTTCTTGAAAAAATAAATTTACCTCCATCTACAACCATGACTTGAAACTATAGTGCTAGATAAATGAAGTAATTTAAGCATGAGGACAACTTATGATTATTTAATTTATGAGTGCTTACAAATTTAATTTGTACTATCACCCTTTGTTTCTTCATTAATCCAACAATATTGAGGGTTTATCAGGTGTTAATTATTGAAATGACATTAAAAGATATATTTGGATGAGATTATTCAACCTCAATCTTATAAAAATATTCCTCCTCCCCAAGTGCTTCCTCCTCATTAGGTCCCTCAAATTATAATTTTTTTCTCAGAACATGTATGTACCTTGTTCCACTTGCTATCACAATTGTAACATATACATTTAAATCTCTTTCTTAATTTTTTTGAAGAGTCGATTATGTCATTTTGGGAAACAATGGTTCTAGAATCATATGTTCCTTATGAGTAGTGATACCCCTTTGATTTACTAGATAGATTCCCTCCACATGATGAGAAACTATCATTGATTATTATATAAAATGTGGATCAATAATGCACACATCAAATTAGATGTTATCCTTGAGTCCACAAAATAAGATATCATTTATATGATCATCTAAGATGTCATCCACTCATAAGGATAGATTTTTAAACTATTATATATAATCCTTGATTGTTCTTATTTGTTATATCTTGTATATCTAGATAAAATATTTATCTATAACACTCATAAACAAACATAGAATAGGAGACAAAGAGACTCTTATTTTTATTTTTTTCACACATATCTCCCTATCAAAAGAAATATTGTGATTCCATATACAAATATACTATTACCACATTTTTCACGTGGGACTCAATGTAGATAAAAAAACCATCATTTTGTTATCCAAGTGATTAGATCATTCCCATTATACTTGCATATTTCCACTTTTGGAATAGTGATATACAACTAACTATAAGATCCAATAGTTTGTGGAAAGAACCTACCCTATCTATTTTAGTTTGAATCTAAATGGGAATTGATTAAGGAACCCATGTAGCTTGAAATGAAATCATCATAAAAATGTATGTTTGAGATATTATTTATAAAATCCATCCTTAATGATTCAAATTCCATCTTCATTTCACCTTTCACTATGTGTAATCAATTGTATAGTTTTTTCACCATTTCACCCTTCATTAAGTTCAAGCTATTACCAAAATAGTCTTTCAAAATTTTGAGATCATACTTATTCACCATGTTATTCACCTTGTCCTAAAGACGGGTGACTATCTCTAATACCCCAAAATCTAAAGATTTAAAATCCATATCTTCCTTATTTGGAGTTATTCCTATAATGGTTTGACCATTCCCTTGGCCTATAGTTGATATCCTTATCATGATGTATGGTTTTGGTCAATGGGTACAATGATTAGGGTAGTGATTAGGGTTTGTGGTTTCATTTGGTTATTGGTTGAATATATATAATCATATATAATAATCCTTGGCTAAAAAAATAATAAACTTATAAAATTTCAAAAATTGCAACCTATATAGAGAGTTTACGAAAAACCTTGAAATGGATGTAACTTGTGTGAAACAAGTCAAAAAATATTTAACTTTAGAGAGAACCATGATTGATGGATTTTTCCACTTCAATAAAAACATTGTAGAAAAATTTCCCACTAGTTTTGAGATATAGATGCATCTTTAAAATTAGGGTCCTAACCTAATTTTGGCCTGTTGAATATCTAATACCACTTATAATTAAATTAATTTGATAGATTTGAATAGTAGTGACAATATAATACCAAATAACACCAATATATATATATATATATATAAACGATCAAAATATGAAAGTATAATGACTTATCCACTTAGAGGGAGAAACCTCCAAACCATACAATAAGACTCAAGTGCTCATTATGATGATCATATTGTTGGAAATATAATTTTTCACAAGGAAAAATTAATGGATTTTCACCAATGCTCTATGACAAGGTCCCTCCTCTTGGTAAAAAGGAGGCTCCCATTTGTTGAATAGAGAAAATAAAATATCAGGTGATTGTGAAGCCGTGGATCACACAAGAATACTCCACTAGACATGTGGTAAATTTCTTACGCCTAGTGCAAGGGAGTAATTTTTTTAGAGAGAGAAGGTAAATGGGAGTAAGAATGTGGGAAATGAGAATTAATTTCATGGATAAGAACTTGCATATTTCCATGACATTAACCAAAAGATTTCTAAACTCAATTAAAAGAACTCAAATTCAAGAACAAGATAAGACAAACAAATCATAGACAAAGATTTCTATCGATCCGTTTATCAAAGGCACTAACACCTTTCTTGGTTATACAAGATTATCAATTATATGAAGTTGATCATGTAAAGTGATATAGGAAACATAGAGAGAGTAAATAGAAGAATTAAATATTTTACTTTATATATTAATAGTGTAATATATGTCTACTTAGAGACTCACAATTGACATCACTTTACAAAAATACCTTTCATATACCCTCCACGTGACTTTTCACTTACCCTTACAACTTGTGACCTTTCATATTCCTAGGAAAGAAAGAGGGTACCCTTTTATTAATTAAAATTAACTCATTACAATGTTAGATTATAGGTCACATTATAATGAATAAGAAAAAAGTGAAAATTACCTTCCCAACAAAGAATTAGAACATGAGAGAGAAAGGAAGGAGGGGAGAAGAAGAGGAGGAACATATTGTTTCGATGGAGATGAAGCATCCTCTCGATGAAGATTCACCTATTAATGAACTCGGTGGGAGTGTACTTGGAAAAATTTCTTCATTTTTGAACTCCTTGTTGAAGCGTGTTGCTGTAGGTGCCACTTTCTCTACTTGAGGGATGTGAACAAAGCTTAGGGCCTTGATCCAATTTTTAGAAGTAATGCTGATTTTTTTGCATTGTTTGAACCAATTTTGATGATCCTTAGTAGTATTATAAATTACACACTTGATTTTTACAAGAGATTCCAAAGTTTCCTCGTTGAACAAGAAGGGATCTCCTACTTCTTTCCTAACCAATTCCTCAAATGGATTCAGAAGGTCTTCCATCGATGAATTATCACTTACTAGAGGTGCTCCAAGTTTTTGCATTCCATTGCTTATGTTTTCTATAATTTTTGAAGTGAGATATTCATAAGAATCAAGCTCCTTGAGATAATTATTCATCATTTCATATCAGAAACCAATGTTCAAGACCAAATTGGGGACATATTCTCAGTTATAAAGTTGAGCACATTTTTTCCATCTAGCATGAAAATGTATCATCCTCATTTAAGACTTTTGTAAACAGGGAATTTTTTTGTCTTAAAAAAATAATGTTCACTATTCTAAATTCACACAATTTAGAACAAACATTCCTTCCATCACATAACAAGAAACCATATGCGGTTGTAGTGAATCGGTATAAAACTGATCTCTCATTTCATGACTCGGTGTTAAACCGATCTCTCATGTTTCATCATATCAATGTGTATACTAAGTATAATTTTGGTTCCCTTACCCTTAAAGGGTAAATTCAAGTGTTAAATCCTATCCGAGTATCTACATTCGATACTCATATGATATCATGCTTCTTTAGTCTAGGTGACACAAGACAATGCAACCAACAATTTGCAATACTTTGGCCAAAGTTTAAAGACATGTTTTCCATGATTTTATTCCTAGACAACATACTCGTCAAAAGTAATATGTATTTCACCCCACTCAAAACTGTTATCTATATTAGACTTCCTTGACTTCTTCCAACCACTTCTAAGTCCATGTTAGACGCTAAAAATGGATAGCTCACATGGATTAGTGTTGATGATCTACTTATGGTGACTAATGGTAATCCATCGTATTCAAATCAACTTACATCGATTAAAACTCATTTAATCACATTTAGTTAGCATAAGCAAACATCAGCCATAGGTCATATGCCTATCACTATTTAGTGTAGAACAGTGACCAAAATCCCAACTTATGACAAATGTGTTTAGAGGAGCCGAGTGGAATATCGTGCCATAGTGGTTGTTCCACAATATCCACCTAATGACCTACATCATTAAGTGGGTATTGTGCAACAACAACTATATTGTGACAACCCACTGAGTTCCACTAAGTGAAACTATATAACTTAACAAGTTCATTAATTCTTTAATTTGTAGCTTGTTAATTCCACCCAGGTTTATCTTAATCATTAGGTGTCATGTCAAAGGATTGGTTAGGGTTAATTACAGTAATTCCCCTTAGTAGGGATCGAAACGATCTTATATTAAATTCAAGATTGCATAATTAAATGTATATTAAGCTTAATTAATTAAGCATTCATTTCCCATTAATTTAGTTAAGTATTGTGCCCCTAATTTAGTTATAACAATTATAGGGTAACATTAAGATAATGCCTCATTATTTTCATTAATAGGAATAGTGTTCTTACACAAAACTAATAGGTTTAGGTATGTATTATACTTTTATCAAGTATATATTCAATCAAGATAATCAAACACTTTAGCATGAGCTCGCACATATCCTTATTTACTTATAATTTGATTCTAAGTGTTTAATTAAACATATCTTCATTATGTCTCTTAATATGAAAGTATACAAATAAACTTTCATGATTTGAATGGTCTTAAGTAATGTTTGAGTCAAGGTTACCCATTTCTGTCACCAATGGAAACACTTGGTCCTAATGAGCCTTTTCCTTTTCAATTTCATCTTTGGTCATCTTTACCTTTGCAAAGTGGTAGTAAGAATAGACTTAAAAGTGAAATAATCACGGGTAATATATTTTTACCTTTCTTGAGAATCTTGTCAACCCATCAATCATTAGCTCTTCCTTGCATGGTATGACCTTGATATTATATTATTGGTGTGGAGTCAAATCTATTGATAGGAGTACCATATTTGGTAGGGAAAGACATAAAGACAATAAGATCCACGACGACTAAACATAGGAAGAAAGGGTTTTCACATGTTCTTATAATCTGCTCAATTTTTTGTTTGTACTCTTTGTTCCTTGAAAGAAAATGAGCAACAAAATCTTTGAATAAATGTACATCCTATTGATGTGTTTTTGGACCTAGAGAAATTTTCATCATTTCATTGTCTTCCTTATTCATCTCCTCTCTATTTTTGACCACTTTTGGCCAAGAAACTTCTACATATTTATTACTAAAAACATCACTAAAAAACGTCGAGAATTTACCTATGTTTTCTTACATTGTTTGGAATTCACCATCCTTGAGTTGGATTCAAAGTATAGTGCCACTACCTATTAAACTATTCTCAACTACTTATAATAAATTCTTGGATCCATGGGAAGGTATTTGTTGTTTTAATTTTAACACTAGGCATGATTTCACTTTCAGGTTCATGATGAGGGACCACATCCTACACTTGATGAGTTGAATCAGCAGTAGAGGAATATATTCTTAGAGATTGATGTGGAGACAGGGGTTGCAAAGGATCAATTTCACCTTATTCAATATATTCTATGATATCCTTCGAGGCTTTATCCTTCATGTGAAGTTTCATGTACTGAGATCCTTCCATGTCCATTGTTTTCCTCTTTGCGGGATCCCCTAAATGTGTAGAGCTTTTAGTTCTCATAGATGCCTTCAAGGATGATAGATGAGAATATTTCCTCAAGAGGGTTAGAAGACCACATAATTCAATGGAAGTATCCCTCTTTCTTCTAAATCATTCCTTAGACCTCTGGATAACTGTTGTAGTTCTCTCATTGATATCACTTAATTCTCGAATGCTCCATGAGACATGTGGAAGGGATTCAAACTATACTTCTTGATATTATTGATCAAAAAATATGTTCCTTCATCTTCCACACCTTTAATAAACCAATAAAAACTGATGTTCCTCATTTTACCAATAGTCATTCTCATATGATATATTTTCCTTACTATAAAATTATCCAGGTAATTGACCTAATAATCTTCAATCTAGGGAATATAGTGTAGTTCAGGGAGATTGAATGTTTCAAGATTGTTTTAGATGACAAAATTAGACCTAGAGGTAAATGAATAGAGGCATAAGGAAGCAAAAGAGGATTTGATATTTTAGGCATCTGCAAAAATTTTACATGAAAATATTCCAAGGGAAATAGGAAGGGTGTGTCTTTCTTTCTCGTGGTTCTTGTTAGGTTGTGGAGCTCTTTTCATGTGTGAAAGTGTTCAAGACCGTACACTAAGAGTACTATACACTTTTCATGTATCCTCATTGGGGTTCGTGGCCGTGCCGTGCCCCGAGTGGGGATCGGGGCGGTAGCCCCCAGTAGTAGGTTTGGGGCGCAGCCCCAAAAAAAAATTTTGGCGAAATTTTTTTGGCCTCAAAAAATGCACCCGACATATCAGGAAACGTGCTCTTCTCATATGGGTGATATTTTTGACCCATAGGTTTATGGGACAGTTTTTCCCATGGTTTTGATACCCACGGTTTTGTAAAACTCGCTTAAGCTAAATTGTTTATTTATATGGTTTTATGCATATGATAGAGGTATGAAGAAACATTGCAGATGTGCTTTGAATTGGTGTGAATTTGAGTTTTTGAGCATAGCTCCAAATGGATCTGGGGATTGTATTAAGGAGCGGTAGCTTGTAATAAAATTTGAGCAATTGATTCTTGGTGGATGTAGCCCAAATTGGGTGAACCACGTTAAATCTGTCTCTTTGTGTTGTGTTTTTTTATTTTACAATTTTATTTGAGATCTCGTAATAATTTATGCATATTAGTTTCTCTTGTTGCGATTCGTGAGGGATTATTCCACATATTTTATCCCTTATTTCCTAACAATTGGTATCGAGCCTCGGTTTGGTTTGCTGAAGTGTTGAATCGCAGGGAAAGTTTTTAGCTTGAGTGGGAGCTATGGCAGACGATGGAAGATCTAGGGTTGATAAATTCAACGGGCATAATTTCAATCTTTGGAAGATTTAGATGGAACATTACCTTTATCAGAAGGATCTTTATACTCCATTGTCTGAGAAGGTGAACAAACCCTCGAGTATGAAAGATGTGGAATGGGATTTGTTGGATCGGAAGGCACTTGGAACGATTTGGCCGTGTCTTACATCTTTGGTATTATTTAATGTTTCAAAGGAAAAGACTACAAAATATCTAATGGATTCATTAGGGAAGTTGTATGAAAAACCCTCGCCTCTAATAATATATTTTTAATGAAAAAGTTGTTTAATATGAAGATGTCTGAGAATAGTTTAGTAGTAGATCATTTAAATGATTTCAATACGGTTGTGAATATGCTACCTTCGGTTATAATAGAATTTGATGAAGAAGTTAGGGATTTATTAATTATGTGCTCTTTACCTGAGAGTTGAAATAGCCTGGTAATGGCGGTAAGTAACTCGGTTCCAGCTAACTCGAAGTTGAAGTTTGAGGATGTTGTAAGGGTGATTCTAAGTGAGGAAATGCGAAGAAAAAGCTCTGGGAATCTTCTACTTGAGGAATTCTTTGACAAATGGAAACTAGAGGGAGACAGAAGAATAGAGGAAACCGTGGAAAATCAAAAGATCGGGCAAGGTCAAAATCCAAGAACAAGATTGTATGCTGGAATTGTGGAAAGCCTGGGCATGCAAAGAAGGACTGTTGGGAGCTTCGGGATAAGAAGAAACAACAGGAAGAAAATAAGGAGGAAAATGTGGCAACGGGTAATGTATGTCAGGATGCTTTGATTCTTTCTTTGCACAATATTATTGAATCTTGGGTTTTAGATTCAGGGGCTTCTTTCCATGCTTCTCCACATAGGCATTATTTTGTTGATTATGTTCAAGGATATTTTGGGCATGTTTTTCTTGGTGATGATGAGCCTTACAGCATAGTTGGAAAAGGTTTTGTTCAGGTTAAGATGCAGAATGGGAATACTTGGCTATTGAAGGATGTCAGACATGTGCCTACATTAAGACAAAATTTGATATTAGTAGGGCAGTTGGGAAGTGATGGTTGTACTATGATATTTATAGCTAACTCTTGGAAGGTTACGTGGTGGCAAGAGGTAAGAAGGTTGGAACCTTGTATTTAACCACTTATAGCACATAAGAGCCATAAGGGCATGGAGATCATAAAGAAGGATTTTCCTAGATATACGTAAAAATGATTTGGAGTTCGTGAGGACCGCATATATGGGAAACATGAATGAGTAAGGTTTCTCAAGGTTAAACCTACAAAGAAAGAGAGTAAGTTAGAGATGGTGCATTTTGATGTGTGGGGCCAGCTTCTGTATCATCTCTTGGGGTTAAAATTATTATGTTACTTTTATTGATGATGCAAAAAGGAAAGTTTGGGTTTATTGTATTAGAAACAAATCTAATGTATTTGACACTTTTGTTAAATGGAAAGCCTGGTAGAGAATGAAATAGGTCTTAAGCTAAAATGTCTTAGGTCGATAATGGAGGGGAGTATCAGCAGCAATGAATTTGATGATTATTGTTCTAAGAAAGGAATCTGCAGCAAAATATGGTTCCAGAACTCCGCAGCAGAATGGGGTATCGAAAGGATGAACAAAAAAATAATGGAACGTGCTAGGAACATGAGGTTACATGCAGGATTGCCTCTTTCTTTTTGGGAAGAAGCGGTGAGCACAAATTGTGTACTTGATAAAAAGAGGACCCTCAAGTTCTTGGATGGAGGCATACTTGAGGAGGCTTGGTATGGTAAGAAATTTGATTATTCATTTCTTAGATTCTTTGGATGTGAGGTGTTTGTTCATATAGACAAGGATGATAGGACCAAGCTAGAGGCTAAATCAGAAAAATGTACTTTCATTGGTTATGGTGGTGATGAATTTGGATATAAATGTTGGAGTATTAAGGACAAAAAAATCATTCGATCTAGGGATGTGGTCTTTAATGAGAAAGTCATGTATAAGCAACAGTTGTAGGAAAACAGGAAGAATCCAAGAAAGAATATGCAGCGGTAGAGGATATTCCAGATGGAAAAGTGACACATGAATCAGTTCAGGAACCTCCTCAATAGAACCCCAAACTCCTATATTGAGGAGGTCTTCTAGGGTAAGAAGAGAACCTGAACGTTTTTCTCCTTCTCTTTATTATTTATTACTCACTGATAGTGGAGAACCAGAGAGCTTTGATGAAGCAATGTAGGTAGATGCCAGGAAGAAGTGGGAGCAAGCCATGGATGAGGAGCATCAGGCTCTCATGGAGAACCAGACATGGGATTTGGTAAAGCTACCCGAAGGAAAAAGAGCATTACAGAACAAGTGGGTGTTCAAAGTCAAAGAGGAAGAAGGAGGCAAGAAAAGATACAAGGCCCGGTTGGTGGTCAAGGGGTTTGCACAGAAAAAAGGTATAGATTTTGATGATATTTTTTCTCCTGTAGTAAAAATGACTTCTATTAGAACTATTCTAGGAATAGTTACAACAGAAGACTTGCACTTAGAACAACTTGATGTAAAGACTGCATTTCTCCATGGTGATTTGGAGGAGGAACTATATATGCAGCAACCAGAGGGCTATGAGGTCAAAGGTAAAGAGGAGATGGTGTGAAAACTGAAGAAGAGCTTGTATGGCTTGAAACAAGCTCCACGTCAATGGTATAAGAAATTTGATAGCTTCATGATGGAGCAAGGTTATATTAGATGTCATTTTGACCATTGCGTGTATACAAAGAAATTTGAGGATGGCAAGTTATATTATCCTTTGTCTGTATGTGGATGACATGTTGGTTGTAGGTAAAAACATGCAAGAAATAAAAGTACTCAAGAAGCAACTAAGTGAATCCTTTGCTATGAAGGATTTGGGGGCAGCCAAACAAATCCTTGGTATGAGGATATCTTGGGATAGGAAGGAACGGAAGATAACTTTATCTCAGGAAGAGTACATTAAGAAAGTCTTGGAGAGGTTTAATATGCAGGATGCTAAACTGGTTGGGACTCCTTTGGCAGGCCATTTCAAGTTATCAAAGGAGTAGTGTCCTAAGATAGAGTAGGAGAGAAACCAAATGTCCAAGGTACCTTACTCATCAGTAGTTGGTAGTTTGGTGTATGCCATGGTGTGCACTAGGCCCGATATATTTATGAGTGATCCAGGTAGAGATCATTGGTAGGCAGTAAAGTGGATCCTTCGGTATTTGCGAGGGACCATGGGGATATTTTTGTGCTACAGTGGATCAAACACCATCTTGTGTGGTTATGTAGATTCAGATATGGCTGGAGATGTAGATAGCAGGAGGAGCACAACAAAGTTATGTTTACACTGTAGGTGGAATAGCAATAAGCTGTATTTCATGACTACGAAGTTGTTGGCTTTACAACCACGGAGGCTGAGTATGTTGCTGCCACAGAGGAAAGCAAGGAAATGATTTGGTTACAACAATTACTTGAGGAGTTAGGGCATAAGAAAGAGGAAGGAAAGTTGCATAGTGATAGTCAGAGTGCTATACACCTAGCTAAGAACTCTACTTTCCACTCTAGGACAAAGCATATACAATTAAGGTACCATTTCATCAGGACAACTTTGGAGGAAGAGAAGTTGAATTTGGAGAAGATTCATACAGTCATAATCCTATAGACATGATGACTAAGGTGGTCACAAGGGAAAAATTGAAGTTGTGTTCAGCTTTGGTTGGTCTTCATAGAAACTAGTGAAGGGTTGAGAAGCTTGCTCAGAGGAAAACTAGTCTCTAAGTGGGAGATTGTTAGGTTGTGGAGCTTATTTTCATGTGTGAAAGTGTTAAAGACTGTACACTAAGAGTACTATACAGTTTTCATGTATCCTCATTGGGGTTCAAGGCCCGGCCAGTCCTCGAGCGAGGGTCCGGGGGTGGCAACCCCGGGTAGTAGGGGTTCAGGGGCGCAGCCCTCGATAATAGGTTTGGGGGCACGGCCCTCAAAAAAAAAAAAAAAAAAAATTGACGTAAATTTTTTTTTGGCCTCAAAAAAATACACCTGACATATCGGGAAACGTGCTCTTCTCATATGGGTGAGATTTTTGACCCATAGGTTTATGAGATGAGTTTTTCCCATGGTTTTGATATCCATGGTTTTGTAAAATTGCTTAAGCATTTGTCTATTTATATGGTTTTATGCATATGATAGAGGTATGAAGAACATTGCAGATGTGCTTTGAATTCGGCTGTGAATTCTATAGAGTTTGTTGAGTATAGCTCCAAACGGATCCGGGATTGTATTAAGAGAACGGTGGCTTGTAATAAAATCTAAGCAAGTGATTCTTGGTGGACGTAGCCCAAATTGGGTGAACCACGTTAAATATTGTCTCTTTGTGTTCTCGTTATTTTATTCTACAATTTTATTTGAGATCTCAGTAATAATTTCGCATATTATTTTCTACTATTGCGATTCTCGTGAGGGATTATTCTCGCATATTTTATCCCTTATTTTAGGCATCTCGCAACAATTTTACACGAAAATATTCCAAGGGAAATAGGAAGGGCGTGTCTTTCTTTCGTGGTTCTTGCACATGTTATGGACTTGAGTAAGATTCCTACGCAAATCAAACATCACTATCATGTCACTAAGACAACTAGGGATTTTGTGAGGAGATATATTGAATCTCAAAACCCTTATGTAGGAAACACTTGTAAACTAAGTCAAGAAAAACATCCATACCTCTCGATTAGTGTTGTAGCTTAAGAAGATAACCATAGCTTTGGGTTCCCTTCCAGGAGTCGAATAACAAGCATGGTGATTGCATCATTCTCCCTAGAAAAATGGTGGTTTCTATCCTTGAGAGTGAGTTGAGCATACCTTTTCAAGGATATTGCTTTCTGAGAATCATTTGGAGTGAGAATTAGGCCTTTGAATTTCTTTTTGCTTGCGAGAGCATACACCAAATATAAGGTCGTCGTGAACTTTCTTGTAATGAAAAATTATGAAACTGTGAGTGAATGGTGTCACTTATGATATATCCCCAATCTACCACATGGTTTCCCTTAATGGAAACAAGGATGAATTTTGCCATCGAGTCCTAAAAACTCTTTGTTGTCTCTTCACCCATTACCCTTCTTAACAAGATGATAAGATCTGAGTATCCCTCATGGAACTCACTTCTAGAAAAGTTTTTTGTCATACGAGAGGGTTTCCTGCCTTGTATTATCCATGACCCAAGTGCAAGGTCTTGGATTTATAATTCAGTCTTCTCCCATTCATGATATGTAAACCATTTGGAGATTACAACCATATTGTTGTTAGTTAGAATCTTCATACACTGCGAGATACCTTTAGGTGTAAGCACTACAAGATTGGAGTTGTCATCTACCATCACTATTCTAGAATTGGATTCATAATGTTGATCACATGGTAATTTCAATTACATAATTTGAATTGATAGTAGGTCGCCTCCTACTGCAAAACAATTCGTTCGTGATGATTTCACTTCCATAGGCTCTCTTGGTCCTCCGAGCATCCTATATTTTAGGTTTTCTAGATCTATGTGAGTGAAATCACCGCACCCTAGGTACTCAAGAACTAAGTTTTAAATAGGATCCATACCTGATAATTTAAACTTCATGTTTTCAAAAAGCAACAAGATGAGTGAAAATAGAGCTACCAAAATCTTAAACTTTCTAATTTTAAGAAGCATGGTCAGAAAGTGCTATTTTTGGAATTTATGGAAATTTTTCACAATCCTTGTTCTATAAAGCTATTAATATCCTTAGGATACTTCCAATGATGATGATTTTCTATTTTTATAAATTTTCTATTTTTAGACTTCTATTTTTCCCAATCTAGTATTTTTAGAATTTTTCCCGATTGAGCCTTTTTCTGTGTTCCTCACTTTTTCAAGATGTCCTTAAACGTGAAATTTTTCTATTTTGGGAACTATCTATTTTTAGAATTTTATTTTTTAGATCATATGCTATTTTTATTAATTTGACTTATAGGTGTCGATTGCAATGAAACCACCTTCATTATGTTTTGTTTTGCACCAAGATCTCGTGCTCCAAATTTCACAATTTTTTCTATAGACTCTCTTATAAATCAAATGAAATTCCTAGGATTTAGGTTTTCAAATTTATGTATCAAAAAATATAGGGAATCATATGATAGGAAACTACAATCTTCCTAAAGGTGTTTTTGAGACGAGGAATTTGAAAAAGTTTCACCGTGATCCGGTTTTTGATTTGAGAGATATGAAGAAATATTATTTTTAAGGCTATGGTTGTTTTGGAAAAAAATTCCATCATTTCTGGTAAAAATTTATATTTTTCAAGGTTTTATAACGACAAGGAGGTTGACTTGTGTAGAGAAAATAATCCAAAATAATATTTTAAAACAATTTTATACTTCCCAACTCACCATAGATCAAACTCGGGATAAGTGAGAGTTAACGTTATTAAATAATTTTTAATGGTGCAATGTAGAAAAAATGGATAAGCTGTGACAAGAAATTTTTCCTTGGATAAATATTGCGACAAGTGGTAGCACAGGAGCAAGTGAGAATGAGATGGAGGGGATGGTAAAATTTCCTTAAGATCCTAGAGAGGTCATATGAAATTCCTAGGGTTGAGTTTGATCATGAGGTGCACTTTCTTGTCCCTTTGGGGACATAGGGGACATTAGGGACACAAAAGTGTTCCTTGGAGCAAGGAGTTTACATGTGTCATGTTGGGAATTTTTCAAAGTATGGATTTATAACTTATCCCTCACTCACACCCACCTTAACTCAACTCAAAGTTAACTTAACTTTATGTAGAGGGTTTGAGAATTACAAAAATTACATGGGGCGATTACCTTATCCCTATATTCCTATAGATGTAGGGGACCATGGGGACACAAGGATAGTAGGGACAAAGAGGGCAACATGTACTACAAAGTGTGCCTATGGTAGGAGTATGGGGGTGTAATTTTTTATCCCTCATGCCCTATGCCTCGAAGGGAAAATGGAGATAAGAGGAGATCAAAAGTGTACCTTACCATTAATGGAAAGTTATAGTTTACACTGGCTATCCAAAATAGCTTCAAAACTTACTTCTTTCACCCTAGAGGCTTATGATGGTGTTTTGGGGCCAAATTTTATATGAATGTGACTCTAAAACACATTCTAATATGAATGGAATAGGTATTGTACATTGAATATTCCTTCAACTCAAAAAGCCGGCTTTTATTGAGAATGAAGGTAGGTAATGCATTGTTTGGAATGTTTCAAGAAACCATCAATCCTTAGATCAAAATGAATGTTACCACTATGTAGAGAATTCTTAAATATTTTTTTGCCTACTTTTTTTCCTCCTAAATCCTTGCAGAACTCTTGAAATTATCTAGAGAAGTTATGGTTTAATTTTTAACTACTCATTCCTTACATCTAGAAACCCATTATTGAACAAAATTACCCTAAGAGATCAAAACTTTCCTAAATATTCTTATTGCTCCTCAGAATTACACCCTTAAGGTTTGATCATGGAAGACCAAGAAATTATAGACAACATTGGATTGTTTCCAAGTGTGGGACCTTGCAATTTGAAATGATCCTCCAAAGAAGGTTGGTTCCTCGCCTATCTAAATGTTAAACTACTCCTAGACTAAGCCTACTCTAACATATCCATGTAGACAGAGAGAGAGATAAGGGGAAGAAGGATGCATTAATGAAATACTAAGCTAAAAGTGGTGATGGCACCAAGAAAGGGGTTGATCACTCTCCTTTTGAAGTTTCAGAGAAGTAAGGAGGTCAATTACAAGGTAGAAGGGGAAGATTCTTTCCACTTTTCAACACTGCAACTAAATCAGCTCCTAACCATGTTTTGGTTAGACAAAATCAACATGATATTTTACAAAACACCATGAAACACAATCAAAATGGAAAGATCGGAAGGAAAAACACAATAATAGACACAAGGGGCTTATTAAGGCCATAATTTACATTATATTATTATAGTTTGTATACATGGATTGGTACAATCAATCATAGACGTAAAATGATTTGCAAAACACATGCCTAGGTCTACAACTCCTTGGTTATTTTATAATTTTTACATTATGGCATTTCTAAGCCACAGAGAGATCCTTTACAATGGAGAAACTTTCACAATTTATACAATGGAGTAGAGAAGAGGTAACAGAAATATGCCATAGAACAAATGGATTGTTAAACCATGCAACATTACTTTGAAACTACCTCTAACAGTCATCCCATTCCTCACAATTTATCATGATTAAGTTCGCCTTGATATGCAATAAAACTCAAAAAATTGATGAATTCGAGCACATTCTAGAAATCAATGTAAACCCCCAATATTTGGAGATGGATGCATAAAAAATTGCAAAATTTCCCAAATCTTCTTGCACATGTTATTATTGCTCATTATTTTAGTTGGGCATGGAGGAATATGCCACTTGGAGGAAATCTAGAAGATCCCAAGATGACAGAGGATAAAAACTACATTATTAAACCGCTCGGACTTTTTTCCCTATTTTTGCCCTCCTAACATCATTAAACTCTAATTTTGATAATTCCAATGTGAATTCTTTAAATAACCAATTATATGAAAGGAACAAGAATATATTACCTTTAAAAATCAAATAGGTATACTCTTTCCATGTTTTACATCTCTTTATTTCACTATATACAAGTTCAAATTTGTTATGCCCACAAAAACATCAGGCACACAAATACAACAATAAAATGCCAATAAAAATTATGACTTTCATTACTTGATACATGAAACCACATGGGATCACTTAAGATAACTCGATATGACACAAGACATATATACCAACATTGACCACATGTACCATAAGATGATAAGTGATTTGCATCACAAGGAAAAACATCACACATAACCAAGCCTATCTAAGAGGCACACAAAGGGAGAGGTCATCATTAAAACTACCCCTTATCACTCTAAAAAGGAATCCTTGATAGCCTTTAGTTCCTCCAAAGCATACACACGACATCAAATTTGATTGGCCCCTTATCTCTGCATTATAACACATGTTTATCCCTCCACTAAGACTAGCCACGAATTCCTTGGTTCCTCCAAGACAAACACACATTTCCCTTATTCCTCCCTTCACTAGCTACACCTTATTCCTCCAATAATCAATGATGAAACCTCACCCCAACAAAATAAAAGATAACCACATGAACATATGATGCACATCAAAAGGATATTTCCAAAATGAAAAATTACAATAATGATCCAACCACATTACAAACTTATGGATAGGCACTTCCCATGACACGACATTTTTTTATGTTTACACATTTATTACAATAATGTTTCAAAAATTAACTTAAGGATTTAAAATATGCTTATCATGTGAATCATACATTCTCCTTTATATTTCTAGACTAAATTTCCTTTATATCGTTTAACATTCAACTTAAGATGGTTTCATTTAAATTGGTCCATATACCTTATCGCAACTATTTGTATAACTCAATTGTTAATAGGAACATTTATACTCTCACAAGGATACTAGATATTTTTCTAAGGACCCATTTCTAAGAAACATGTTTACTTGATTTAATATCACACTTTAATTATGTAATAAGAACTAGTGTGAGAACAGGAGGTAAAATTCCATCATTTTAAGGATTATGGTTCACGATTCTCTTTTTTTATCCATACTTTAATATTTTATTTGGGTTCACATTCAGGTTTGCACGTGTAATGTGTTCCTTTTATCACAACATAAGAAGGCTTTAAAAAGTTACAAGGAAGATATAATTTCATTTTTCTCCTATAACATCATCTCATGATTACATTTTCAAGGCTAGGCATTATTTACAATTTTTTTAATTCCACAATCAAATCTCAATATTGTATTATAGTAAATCAAATTGAAAACTGAAATTAGGTATGCAATTCATCCATAACCCAAATCCTCAAAAATTATTTCAACATTAGTTTGAATATTTTCCACCTAAACCCCTTCATATTGTTCATGTGTCATCTCAAGAGGGTTTACATTAGTTATTAAATAGGATTCAATTGAGGTATTATCTTAATAAAACACATTCATCTTGTTAAACACATGAATAAAATTCCTAAAAGAAAGACACATACTCAAGATAATGCTTGATCATTGCCATTCCTACCATGGTTTTTTCGCAACAATGTCATTGAACGCACATGCTAATATAAAGCAACTTTAATTTGGGCTATTATTTCCTTAAGCTAGGAGATGTCGTCTAGTATAAGGAACTTGGATCATTCTAATTTTTAGTCTTCTATGGTATGCAAGTTCTCGTAAAATAAGGGTAAATCAGAAAAATAATTTTACTCTTATTTTAACCATTTTGTTTTTCATTCCTACAATTCCAAGTAAATAGTACAATACACAAGAGATTTAATCATTAATTTCACACTGAAATACACTATAAAAGATCAATTCATTTTCAATTAGCATAAACATCCAACCTTTTAACAATACATAATCCTGAATCAATTTAACACCCATGATTAAATGTCCATTTCCCAAACACCCCAAAATTCTAACAATTTCATCCTCATCACAAAATTCAATACTTAAAATTTCTATAGACAACAATATTGTTGATATATCCTTTCGTAATTACATTATTCAAAATAACATGTTAATATGAAATCATCAGTAACACTTCACTTCCTCCATGCCTCAAGTACACTGTAACCACCGCATGGTCAGCACAATTGTTGGCATGAATTCTACCCAAAATCTAGCATAATTCTTGTTTTCATAGTTTTCCATTTACATAATCATAAAACTTCGCACATAGCAAGAAAGAGTTAGAGATACATTTATTTTATTTCACTTCATTTCTTAACTAGAGGGGAGAGAAGGAAAGAGAGGGGGAGAAAACACTATTTTCCTGACAATCAAATTTCTCAAAAAGTAAAAAAATAGAGTTACATACATCAGGTTATAAGTGTTTACAAGTTTTCTCATTGGTTAATTGACTTGACGAGGGTCCTACGACCTTCTTTCACATTTTCCTACTAGTTTGCAAAAACATCAAATTTTAGCTCAAGGGCTAACAAAATGCATTCAAAAACTAGCTTATGATGGCAAACACACAATGAAGAAAATTCTTACACGCTCTCCTATATACCAATAATTCATAGGAGTTGACGGAACTTAGAATTGGCGAATGGGTTACAAATGGTGACTAGTTTTTCTGAGTCACCGATCATAAGTAGACTAGTTTTGCCTGGTCAAACAATGATGGGAGACCTACAAACCCCCTTGGAAATCCTACTAGTGAGGGTTTTTCTCAAGACCAAGGTTTGTAAGAAATTTTCATGTAAAAATACTAGAGGTTTACAGGGCTTATAACCATTCCTTCACCTGTGGGTCCAAACAAAAGCCAAAACAAAAACCAACTTTCAAATTTTAGTAGCTACTTGATGCTGCAAACATGGTTAATAGGGCTCCTAAAGGAGTGGTGAAAAGATAAACAATGGGCAATTAAGGCCGTTTCAAGGCATGATATGACACCCCACATGATAAGGAACATAACAAAACTTGACTTCTCATTTAGGGGTTTGGAAGGGCGTTTTGCAAGTCACCGAAAAACATGTTTTTCTAACTTTGCAAGGTAAACATAAGGTTTTCTTTAGTTGAAGAATCATCTAACTCTCACCTATAAAAGAGGGAGTGAACACCTAGTTTTGATACCTTATTTTAACAATGTATAAGATTGTGGTTGTAAGCATGGTTGTTGGTCAAAGTATAAATTGGGTTACATAAAACACAAGGTGAAGTTTTAATGTTTTGCACTACAAGTCTCGCTTAAAATAATCAGTTGTATAATTATCAAAGGTTTAATATTTCTATTTTGTTACAAATGAATAACTAAAACTATGAAAAATTATGGAAGACAAAGGTATAAAGATCATACATGTAGGAAGTTAAAAACGGTCAAGTTGTGGAGCTAGATTCCACATCTTTACAAGGCATTTCATCAAATAATCCCCGAGCCTATTCTCGATTCTCTCCATTCAATGGTCTAGCAAGGGATAGTAAGAAATGTACATGTCTTTCATTTTTAGTTACTAAGCAATATCCATTTTTTCTAACAACTTGCACGCATGAAGAATGCTTCCACATTTAGCATACATATCTAGTAAGGTATTTCCAATAGCAACATCGATAAAACACCTATTTTAATTATTTTATTATGGATTTACAATCCCCCTTCAAATCTCCCATTTCATTTCCCAAAATTTCATCAAATAGTTTCATGCCAAGTGCAATATTCCACATTTTACATACAACTCTTCCAAGATATTTCAGTAGCTAAAACATCTAACAACAATCTGTTCTCCATAATGCACTAATTTAAAGCTCCCATTTTGGTATAAGATAGAATAAATCAAGGACTCCAAGTGGGGAGGAGTGGGTTCTATCCCTGTGAATGCCTTGTATTCAACACACTTACAACTAAAACAATGTTTTCAAAGCTCTTATTTTGGCATAGGAATTTAGAGGGGGGAAGATTTTTTAAGGCATGTGTCTATCTTTTGCAACTGCCTCATTAATGGTGATTAAACCCTACTCTAATCTCCCATTTGATGGTGGGTGATAAGATGTTGATTAAGGTTGTGGATTTTTATTTTAAACCTATCAAAAGAATTTTCTTGATGGTTTCTCATGATTTTTCAACAATCTCATTGTGTATATCCTACAACCATTGTTGTCATGTGACCACATTTTCTTGAGGTGTTTTTTCAAATAGCAGATGCACCTTGATTTTTCTTCTACATTTTCATCATGTTTGACAAAAATCCAATTTCTACCATGCTTTGTGGATGAGCATGTCTTGTGGCACATGCAAGAGGATTTTGGTCAAAGGTAGATGAATTTGGCTTTACTTGAAAACTTATAAGGCATCCCAAAGAAATGAGTCCATATTGTTTACCTTACAAAACTAGAATTCTCTAACAAGTATACCCCTCTTTTGTTGATCTTACACACCCATCAAAGAAGAAAACTAGAAAGAATGAAAATAAATATAAAAATAAACTTATATTTTGGCACAGAAAGGCGTATGCTAGAAAATGTGAGCTAATCGATTGGGCACCTATTGGCTACATATACTTCAAAGTTTTCATGGCCAATCAAAAGCATTGTAACACCTCAAAAACAAAAAAATCTCACATTTTGGCATGAAGGAGGGAAAGTCAGTCAAATGCATTTTCTTGAAAGCTTCAAAAGTCATTTCAATAATAAAATTTGTGTAGATCCTCCTCCACACACCACCTCCTACACACCAACCCTCTTAATTTCCTCCATCATCCCCACCAAATGACTTCAACAACTTTATCTATTTACTATATTTTTACATCTCGTTATATTTTTCCGTAATTTGCTAAAAAATTATTAATTTTTCTTTTTTTGTTTATTTATTTTATTCAAATGCTTTAGATAAAATATTATTAATTGGTTTATCTTGTTTTTAATTGTTTATTAATCTATTTATAATTATTATTGTGTTCGCGTTTTAAAATAATATATTTTTATATAAATTTAAATATTATATATATAATTACAAGGATGTTAATAATAATGATATTATTATTATCCAACCAAAACGAATAAGACAAATAAATAGCCATAAGTCGAGGATAACATTCGATGTCCAGAGAGGTAATAGTGATCTTGCACAAGTCATGTCGACAACCAATAAGCCAACTTATGCCCCGATAGGAGTTTGAAGCTTATCATATGACTTTACACAAAGCACTCATGGGATCCGATACCTCCCAACTTGTTCAAGAAAATGAAGAAATGCACTATTATACCGACAGCGGGTGTGGAGGTGGAACCCACACCTCCCCGTTTAGGTGCAATAGAGTGGAGAATTACATTCCCCCCCTTATAAAAGTATTTTCCTCAATGTAACACAAAAGTGAGGCTCCAAGAATATTTACGTTAAGAAGTAAATAAAAACAAAACTTGTCTAGGGAAGGGAACTCTATTCTTAAAACGTGACCACGAGATAGAAGGAAATTTTTTCCAATTTCTTAATGTTCTATGAAGATTGGCAGTTCTCTTTTACTTTACACCTTTTCTTAATCTCAAGCTCTTAATATTTCATTTTTTAGGATTTTAGTTGATTTATTTTTGTGGGTTCCCAATAGTAACTAACATCATGATGCCACACAAGGCCCAAACACAACACTAATGGTCCATAAGACATCTTTCTACATACTTTCACAAATGTATCACATCATAAGGCCTCAACCTAACCATGGGAAGAATACATACCATCCACACAACATAGGTATTCGACACACACATTACCCAACACAAAATTAGTTGTATTATAATCATAATATAACCACAAATAATTCTCAATGGTACACATACACATATTTCATGTATCTCAAAACAATAATTTTAACTATAAAATTTCAAGATAGAATCAACATTATATAATCAATGATGAGCATCACCTCAACATCATAAACATCACTGACTCACATGAGTACTCATGAATCATAAATATCAACTACATATACCTACCTTTGTAGTGCCCACATTTTTTCACACCCAAATACAACAAGTAAAATACCAAGAATTTTTTTTTTGACTTACAATGCACACTACACACAGCATAGCAATGGCTCCAAGTAAAGAAAATCGACTCGCATATGACAATCACATAAGTCATCGACTCACATAGACTCAAGAAAACAACATAGGCATGTCAATGCCACACTTCTTGCAATGAACGAATGCCAAAGCAATGACCTAACCATAAGAAACATGACTTCAGGAACGGCGAACCCACAACAGATCATTTCTTTAATTACATCTTAGTTTCGATTAACATTCTAAGAACATTATTGTGCAAGGATATATTTCTCCTTTTTCCATCTACAAAATCTTAAGTTCATTCCACGTTTAATTTACAGTTCATCAATTTTAAGTTGGCTTCCTTTATGCATCACATAAATTCCCATAACTTACTTGCTTATTTGGCACAATTCATATCACATATACAGTACTTAATTATCTTGTTCTTATGTTAAGAATATGCTTCTAAAACATTTATTTAATGTTTAAAATTTAACCTTGCTACAAAAGTGAACCTAACGTGATGACAAGATGAAATCTTGAGATCAATGAAGACATAGATTCGAGATAGCTTTTTCCCCAAGAACATCCTTCGATCACGGAATAGTTATTTCACTACCATAGTTAATAAAGCTCAATAACTTATGGACTCCCATTTATATTTATATATCTTTTGCTTTCTCAAAGTTTGGTCACACCAAGGCAATTTATATTCTTTGTAACGCATGAGAATGTTTAATTAAGTTATAAGGACTCCCATATCTTTGCATTGCAGGATTCCGCATAAGAAATATTCCTTATTCCTTAATGCCACAGAATGACATAACAAGGGATTATGGGACAAGATTTCAATTTCTAAGGTTCACTAAAATCAACATCTTACAAAACAATTTTGTATGCAAAGAGTTAAATTATAGTTTTCTACCCACAAGTTAACATCCTAATCAACTAGGGTTTAGTTTAGTTCCAATTTCCACTTAGGGATTTGCACTCTATTAAAGATTAGATTAAGGTTCAAAACATATTCACCCTATCAACCCACCGTAAAATATCAAAGCACTATAATGTCACTAGCCAAAGATAGTACATATGGCTAAGAGGATCTATTAATTAACAAAATTTTAAGAGATAGAACCACTATTACTCTAGCTCCATGATGTCATCTAGATCCCCCAAGAAAATTCATTCAATGCAGAAGATTTAATTCTAAATCTATCTTTGGAAGACAAGGCAATCCACTAGGACACGAAGGAAGCGTTATCTCTACTTACTTCAGGTCGAGTTTGACTGTGTTGCTCCTATATCTCTAGTTTATGTCGATGTCACTAAAATTACCTACTAAGACGATCAACCCATTCAAGGAATCTTATTTTCCTAAACTAGGATGTTCCATCGAGTGTAAAGGTTCATTTGAAGGTCACAGTTTTCTACACTAAGGGATTTACATAGGTAGGTTAGTTATATACAAATTTTGAACTAGGGTTGACTATTGTGGTTAGGTTCCTTTATTACATTTTCAAGGTAAGAAACACAACACCAATTGTTAAACAAATAATTGCAAAATGAAAGTTCACTACAAGGTATAAATTTCAATTCCTTTTGACAATTGTATTCCACTTTTACCATAACAATTTTGGGATCAAAATAACATCCATGAAAGAAATACAAATTTCTCAAGCATTTATTAATCTAGTGACTTTTACATACTACCAATTTCAACAATAAGTCTTTCAATATAATACCAAAAATAAACAATGAATTACTCAACGCCTTTACGTCATCATTCTTTCATCCTGCAAAAACCACGTGAGCAAGATATCAATGATAAATCACTGGCATGGCATCCACCCTAATCAATCATAATTATCATTTTTCAGTTTCCCATTTACATAAGATAAAAATTACAATTTGCAATCGAAATAAAAAGGTTTAGAGACATGTATTCATTACATTTCATTTTGCTTCTTTTGTAACCTAGGAGAGAGAAAGAGAAGGGTAGAGAGAGAAAACACCGTTTTGTCAAAAGTTCTAATGCACACAACAAGTTACATTATAGTGTTTTAAACAGTTATTTACATGTGTTAAAAGTTTCCATGGTGATTTGGAAACCCTACGAGGGTCCTGTAGCTTTCTATTTTTACATTTTCTCACTAGTTACAAAACGTTCAAAATGGGCTCGGAGGCTAAGAAACCACTTCCAAAAGTTATCTTCCGATGAGAACACACACCACAATTAACTTTCTACATGTCCCCAGATATACCAAGAATTCATAGCAACTGATGAGAATTGGGAAAAAGTGAACGGTTTGTGTTTGGCGGCTAGTTTTCCAGGGCTACTGATCGTAGTTCACCCAGTTGTAAAATGACAAAAGTTAGCTCGAGGGCCCAGAAAACTACGTCCATAACTAACATTCGATGGAGGAGCACACAATGAGACATCTCCTACTAGTTCCCCTATATAAGGAGAATTCATCAGAGTCGACGAGACTGAGAACTAGAGAACCATTTTCAAATGGCAACAAGTTTTCTGGAGCGACAAGATGAAATTGGTCCAGTTTGACCTCGTCAAACTACGACCGGAGGCCTATAAAATGGCTTCACCAAACTATCCCGAAAAGTTCTCTTTCCTATAATGAATGTTCCATGTAATTGTCTAGTATAAACACTAGAGGTTTGCGAAGACGGGAAGTAATTTCTCCATCCAGGTTTCAAATGGCGGTTCAAAACGAAAGCCAACTTTCTAGATTTAACAACTTTCTACTATTGTAAACCAGTGTAACAGGGCTCCTATAAGAGCGTCAAAAGGATGTCATATGTTTGTTTCGGGTCAAACCAAAGGTCAAGGTGACTCCTCGTATACCAAGGTACACGAATGAAACTTCACATCTCGTTTCCAAAGTTACAAAGGGTACTTAGTGAGTCTTCAAAAATGCAAAATTTAACTATTTAAAATAGGTAGAAGGTCAACTTTATCAATGGGGATTCAATTTCATCTGGTCGATAAAACAATATTGGAGCGATCAAGAAGGGTAAGAGTTTTCTAAATCATCTCGAAGTGAGGGTGATAGTTCATGGTTTAAAGTAGGCGAGTTATAATGACTTCGTGAGTTACGACACGACAATTTATTATTTTGCAACGAGTTGAAGGAACATTTAACTGTATTAAAAATCCCATAAATTTAAAATTCTATTTAGTTACAAAAGAGAACTAAAACATGAGAATTATGAGAGGTAAGGGAAGAAGAACCATGCCTAGAGAATGAAGTCGGTTGAAGCTGCAGGCTTCGGTTCAGCATCTTGCTTGGGCACTTTGTCAACCAGTTCACGAGCAACCTCAACTCCACCATTTTCCATACACGTCTACTAGGGAAGTTGCATTGCAAACAAAACATCTTGTTTTCTATGCCTTGATAAAACAGGTTGATGTGCACGCCAAACATACCATATTCCAACGTGTGCAACAAATAAACTCTAATCAGATTGGAAACTTGTTTGTTGCATTGGCTAGGGAGGATCTAAGGCCTTTTAAACAACTCATTGAGGCATATAGAGCAACCAACATTGTCCCTCCAGCCACCTATATACCCTAACACTTACAACTCCAAAAATCTGCCATACGTCTTGTCCCTTCCCTGTTTCAAAGCTCTTATTTTAACACGGGCTAGAGTACGTTGGGAATGAAAAATATCAGGTTGGATACCTGTTTGTTGCCCACACCAAATAGTGTGACTATCCTGCGAGGAAAACCATGTCTCCTCTGACGTTTGCCAAAAATGCATTTCCAAAGAGCTGTTGTCCCATTTTTTCATTTGGTCAAACGCTGTAACAGCGTGCACAGAGCATTGGCAACTACAACATCTGATAAATTCCATCAATATTTTATGCTTTGATGGAAGCCCATGTAGGTCTGGGCACGGGCTGGGAGGATGCTAGCAAAAAGGTTGTGGAGTCTGGCTTAACACGTACCAAAAGCATTTTCTTGAAAGCTTATAAGGCTTTTTCAACAAACTCCTTTTTTTTTACGCATCTTGTCATCATTACAGTCCATTAAACATGTTTCTTTCAGGCATTGTCGAATAGTTCACATGCTTCCACATTTTGCACATTCTCATGTGCTCATCAAACACCAAGCAAACATATCCACACAGCCACGATTTTTTGTAGGCATTTTGTCACACAGTCCATGCGCCTTTTAACAAATCCATTTTGTGCAGATCCTACAACCCTGACGCTCCATGAGACTGTGTTTCTTAGAGGCATTCTAACAACAACCCAAACACCTTTTCAACAAATCCATTTTGTGCAAAACAACTAAAAAAAACTAGTAACATCCCCATTTTGGCGCAGCTTGGGAGGATACTGGCAAATGTAAACTCGTGGGATTTGAGCCTTATTTGTTGCGCACACCCCATTCTTTCATTTTGTCAAACTCTGCACCACGCCCCAAGGCATTGGCAAACTATAACATCTGTCAGCATTCCTCTATCTTTCATGCTTTGGGTGGTGTCCACGCAGGTGCTTGGCGTGGCCTGGGAGGATTTGGTTTTGCGCCGTTGTTGCCTCCCCCAAACTCACCCACTCCAAAAAGCCAATAAGACAAAAAAACTCTAACTATAATTTTTTAGAGCTTCTTTATTTCGCCTTCTATCTCATATAGTTTTATTTTATTTTATATTAAATTATATATGTATTATTATTATTTTATTTTTATTTTATTTTTAAAAAGTGTGAGGCACTACATCTCCCTCCCCTTATAAGAGCATCGTCCTCGATATGACACAATCATCGAAGCTCGAAGGGTAGGTAGGCAAGAAAGTTAATAGTGACCACGTCGTTTCACAAAACAATTTGTATGCACAATGTGACCCCAAGGAAGCAAACTAATTTTGGCAATATCTTAACTTATAACATTCTATAAAGATTGGTAGTTCCCACTTATTTTTTATTTCATTAATCTCTTTCTATTAACATTATTCTTAATTCAAGTTCTTTAAACATTCGTTTTTGTAGAATTTTAGTTATTTCATTCCTATGGGTTCCCATCATGGACTACGGTCATAACACCCTACTGTGGTCATACACAATACTAAAATTTCACAAGCATACTTTTGCATACTTTCACGACCGTATCACATCACAAGGGTTTCACCAAACCATGTAATGACAACAAGTAGACCACATAGCAATTAATTTCCAACAATTACGTCCTAGACATAGATCTAGTACACACATATGATCGATAAAAATCAACATGCTTTGATACATATACAACGGGTATCACAAGCTCCAAAAATCCATGATCGTATCAACATAGTGCCAAGAAAATATCCAATAGTCCATACCAACCAAAAGGAGATTCAAACCTCATACATAACAAGGTGTCAAAAATACTCACACAGGTATACATAACTCACTACACCAATCTCCACACATCACAAGGCACCACGAAACAACTCCAGATATCTCCAAAAGCAACATAATACAACTCCATATATCTCCCAAAGCATCACTAGATAATCTCCATATACCTCCCAAGGAGAAATAATCATAGTGCCAAAACCAAGTCAAGTCACTCAACAATAGAGCCCCCATCAAGAATAACAGGTCACTCAACCATAGAGTGACCTAAGAATAATAGGTCACTCAACCATAGAGACCCGTCTCCTTTCTCCTTTTAAATGAGGCTAGGTCACCCTATGGCCCTAGGCACATAGAGCCCCGTCACCCCCAACCCAAGTGACATAATAACTCGTGGTTCAACAACCCGCTAGTTATCTGTAACTCCTTGGGGCATACCCCCATACAACGAAGCGGGTCCATACGTTCAACCACTCCATGGTGAATCCCATGACCCTATTCCAACACATTACGACATTAGAAACAACATAACAAACCATTCAAATGTCAAGTGGCAAAATCAAAAGCCTTGGTTGTGCTACAAAACTTTCAAATATGAAAAGAAAGTTTTAAAACCAAGAAAAACAAATGGCTAATTAGCCATGGTTAGTGTAAAATCCAACTGTTAATGCAACAATCAAATAAATGCCCAAAATATAAGAACATGTCAATCAAGAAAACGAATGGTTCTAGCGAAAAGAGATAATGATCAATTTACGAATAAAATACGTAATGAGGAAAATAGCACATTACAATCACTATGTGGCCTCTTACCGCCACCAGAAGGGGTACTCATTGAGTTGCTAACACTTGGACATCGAGCCTCAACTCGTAGAAATATACATGTAACCAGATATGAGCATATCCAATAATGTAACTATCATCATCGCTACCGAATCATTCCTCCATAATCCCACAAAGATCAACATAGTCAAATTACATAGGATTATTCAATGAACAATCCAATAGGAAAGAATAGGGGACAAGAGATTGCATAAGTTGAGCCTAAGGCGGCGCGCACTCCACAATATACTGAGCAAGCTCAAAGTATACTAAACAGATAGAAGTGGGTTTTCAGTCTATATAAGACTCCACTTCCTCACTCGTACTCGGCTCAAGATTATAAAAACCTAGTCCACGCCTCCTCTCTCCACACATACACTCTTGACAATTTATCCCTTAGGTTCATCTAGTGTAAGGTTTCACAACATACACATAACTACATCACTAACACAATGGTGATTCACACACAACAACCATAACGTATTACGCATGGTATATATATACAGGGTATAACACACTCACTACTTTCACGGGTTATGATACATCACACTATCACATCCTGCACCCATAGTGCAATCACTATACACTAGGGATCACACTCACCATATGCCCCTAAAACATAACATGAACCATCACATATGTAGCAACCCAAATATTTCACACAAAAACAACATAGTAAAATACAAGATAACTTTTTTTTTTTGACTTGCATGACAAACAACACAACACAACATGTCGTTGCCAAGGTTACAACTAACTCTGTGAACAACTAGGTACATGGATGACCACAAAGGTAACATGGAAACGTTCACACCCATTAAGGGTAATCCACTTTTCTTTTTAACAGGACACATAGCAGTCCAACCACATATCACACTTACAGCTAGGGCAAGCCACAGTAAGACATTATTGAAGGTTATTTATTTTGATAAAACACCCTTTACTCTTAACTTATGTTTTCAGAGAGATTCAAGATATGATTCGCATAATTCGTCTTACCAAACTGAATTATTTTCTTATACATTACAGAGAAGTTCACTTAAAGTCTTCCCTTTACGACAATTAGTTGTTTAGTTCCATTATTTAATAAAGGGGATAATTTAATTCCACAAGGCCATCTGTCCATACTTACGTTACTAAAATTTGCTCATTACCTTGCTACAACAAGAATTCGTGTTCAACATAATCAAGAGGAACTTACAAAGCATCCTGGGAAAGAGTTAAGGAAATAAGGTCAAGTTAAATTCCTCTTTAAGACGTCATTAGTTATTACCAAGGTTTAATTGGAGCTTGAGGTTTTATACGTAATTATTAACGCCTTTACTTAGGCTTCACCGAAAGAGCTTAACAAAAGGAAACTACTTACTTTCAAATAGGCGGAGAGATAAATTGAGTG
>CM031237.1:469237964-469527964 GCA_018340775.1 Taxus wallichiana var. yunnanensis
AAACCTTTTATTACCTTTTTTTTCTTGTTGATTATCAAAGATGCAAATGATAAATCTAGCATACTAACTAAGTTTAAAAATACCTTAATTCCTTTTATCCTATAATGATTAACATCATTACTTAGACGAAGACTAAGTAATCCAACATTAATAATATTCCAAAATCCATATTGACAACATATGATAACCATGTGCAATCGCAAAGGTTCCAGATCTCCACAAACCCCCTTAAAACACTCTATACATTATATACTATTGGAGCTCAATATTGCACCCGTCTCATATCGGGATGAATGGGGATTTGTGGAAACATGGTACCGTATCCAAGTAGTGGGACTTGTGCTTTGAGATAGACCTCTCGGAGAAGGCCAACTTCCTCTACTTATTTCTACCGTTAAAACTAGTCATATGAAGGGAAATCCAGCTACCTATTACTACTCTAATATTCCAAGGGACTCGAGGTGAGAAGGATATGCATACAAATGAAAACCTAAGGTAAGGGGAGTTGATAACACCAAAAAGAGGGGGATGAACACTCTCAGCTGAGTGAAAACAAGGAAAAATGCACACATGGAGGGTAAGCATACGTGCCATAGTGAATCGAAACATCATTCACACACTTGTTTCCGTGGAGCACAATAGAAAAGAAACCTACAAGGGACATACAATATGCACAACAAACAAACAATGCAAGGTAAAGACAAGAAGATGCAATGAAATGTGAACTAAAGTAGAAAAAGGCCACAAAATAAGCTTTTATTGCGTCCAAATAATTCACAATCGATTACAATGGTGAAAGAGGTGGGTATCCACATGAAATGAACCAGATCTGAGGCCTGCAACTCAAAAATTCTAAGTAATAATGATCTGAACAATGCCCTTAGAAAACCAAGAGGGTCCAACCTTTTACAATGAGCATTATTCAACAATATATAGAAGAAAGGGGAAGAGAAGAGGAGGGAAAGAGAGGGAAACTTATATTTTCAAATCTAACCACCAAAAACAAGCAATAAATGCCTACAAATGTGCCTATAACACTATCAGATCCACCTCCCCATGTTAGTTTAGCTTGTAGAAGAAGGAAGGAGACCAAATCTAGTAGTTGAGTCGATTAGATGTGTGCATTAATGACCTGAATCATGTTTTCCTATTATACACACCAAATCCTCCCAAAATATGATTTTAAACACCCTATAGTGTATCCCATGCCATGACTTTCCAACAAGACCAATAGCGCATGAATCCGAGCTCTATAAAAATTTTATGATGATTTGAAATTATGTAGTGTAAGATAAATACATAAGACACGTGTCACAATATGGTCGGCTGGCTATCTATTTGTTTTTTCATGTTTTTCCATGTGTCATACATTCATTTCATGTGATAATTTTGTGCTTAGTTGACATGTTTTAATAGGTTGCATGTTATGCACTTTATCTAACAAATTGATATGTGGTACTCAATGATTGGCGTAGAAGATTACACTTGGCGTGTGTGCAATAGAAAGAGGCATGAGAGGGAAGAATGCAGGCATTTGTGAGCATGCACAAGAGGGTGTGTGAGGAATGGGAAGAAAGGGTGCATATCTGCAAAGATATACAATCATGTGAGGAAGAAGGGAAGTGCAAGACAAGGATACACAAATGAAATTACACAAGGATAATGTGCGAAAGGAAAGTGAGTATGCATGAGGAAGTGCAAGAGACTCAAAAGGAAGTTATGCGTGCAAGGCATGCTTGGGACTTATCAAATTATAAGGAAAGTATGTGGGCACACACAAGGTGGATGCTTGTGCGACCCACTGGGAGGAAAGTGGACGTGCAAGAAGTGTGTGTAGAAGGAGAATGGAAGGAGATAGACTAATAAAGAAGGGTAGAAGTGTGCAAAAGGAAGCGAAGTTAAAGGAAAGCATAAGGAAGAAACATGAATGGTGTGTAAGGGTGCACGCAAAGAAATAAAACCGAGGAAAAGTATGTCAAGGATAAAACCAAGACTGCATGCGTAACCTAAAAACTTAAACACAAAGCCATAATAGAGCTCAGTAAGTTGTCTCGGATAACGGGGTGGTTATTTTAGACAATAGTTTGGCAAATTTTGGGGCCATATATGTGCTAGATGAAAGAGATCAGTGGCCTTAGAAGCATCCATTGGGAATGAATTCTACCTAAAAACATGAAATTTTGATCTACAACTTGAAGAACACCCCTAAATTCACTGGAAGCACTTTCTAAACTCGCTTTAGAATCTATATGAACAATTGTTAGAAAATACTAACTAAAATAACCTCTTTTAACTTGTGATCACAAGGAATGACATCTAGTAGTAACAAAAGAGTGCACATGAGAGAAAATAACTATATAAAAACAAACATTGTGCACAAAGCACACTTGGAGGAATTGAAAATACCCCGCAATTTACAATGATGTGGAAGAAATTAATGGAATTGTTTGGGATGGATCCCATTGAATGGGATTGATAGCACATCTTCATCAAAATGAGACAACTCAAAAGAATTAGTCTTTTTATAATAAGCGATAACATACGAGCAACTCCATAGTGCATCAAAATTTTAATGGTGCCCGATTTAGCTTTGTCAACATCCCATTTCAAGACTAGATCACCTACTTGAAAATTTTGAGCTCTAGCCTTTCACAAACGTCCGCTTGGTTGATCTTTAATGTTGTTCTAACTTGATCATGACATATTTTCTTAATTCTTCAAGTTTGACCAGTATCATTCTTATTTCTCTTTGGTCTACAACCGAGATAATGGGATGTTTGAATCGGTGGAGTCTTGAGATATGCTTGATAGTGCCTCCAAAGGTTGAAACCTTCACCAAGAGCACATCAAAATTGATGAAGTAAAGATGTATACCAAATTACACACCTATGAAATGTATATCTTTCACCTTCTAGTCCCACCAGGGCGTGCCATATAATGTTATCACAAATAAGTAGCACCCGAGATTTGACACTCTGCAGATCTCTACTTTTGCTAACATGGGGTTATCCCTCAAGTTGTGGGACTTGTGAACTTGAGATAACCCTCCGAAGAAGGTTGGATTCCTCTTCCTAATATAATTCTAAACTACTCCTACTCCTAGAAAGGAAAATGCAGCTAACTAAACCTAAACTAACCATGCCAAGGGACAAAGGAAAGAGAGAGAGGGTTAGAAAGATGCATGAAAGGGAAATCCTAAGCTAAAAGGTAGTGATAGCACCAAAAAAGGGGTGAGAGACACTCTAGTGAGGGAGAAAGAGAAAGAAATGAATAAGGGAGAGGCCGAAATAAGTGACACAAACCCAAAGCTTCATTTACCATTTGTTCTCACATGAAACACAACATAATGAACTTTTAAGGAGAAAGACATGCACAACACAATGCAATAAGTAAAAGAGAGGCAAGGTTGCAGCTAAAATGAGAAAGGACAAAAAATGTGTCACAAAACAAGATTTATTGTAATAAAAGTATGCACAGACCATTATAGTTGCAGAGGAAGGCACAATAACACATTGCCAAGCCCAAAATGAAGGTTTGACAGCTCACAATTGCTTTGGAACAAATTTGACAGAGTTCCATTACAATTTTTGAATGTCCATCCTTTCAAAATGAAATATTTTTACAATATATAGCTCAAATGAAAGAGAAGGAAGAAAGAGAAGAGGGAAAAGAGAAGGGCATGACTTTTCTAGACTTCAACCACCAACAGTTTGCATTAAAATCCTCTGCAAAGCACATGGGCACCTTACAGAGCCATCATTCAGTCTATTTCATCCTATAAAAGCAAATGAAGCCATGCCTCATCAATTCGGTGGTTGAGCTACCTGATTTGATCGTTTACGTGCCCAAACAGTCCTCTTCTGCCTCCAAAATATGTGTTTGCCATTTTGACCCACCAAAAGCCACCAAAATCATATTTTGATGATGTCAAATTGAAGGGCTCGATGAGAGCTTTCCAATGATATAAATTTTGTCTGATTTGGAGCTCGGGATTAGAAGATATGGCTATTTGAAGATTTTCATGTCGGGAGGCACATGAATTTGACACATGGCAGCCTCTAATTGGTTCAGGGATCAGCCTCTACCAACGTGTACTTACTTTTCCTTTTGCCAAGTGTCGTTCTCCCATTGGTTCAAAATATCGAGCTTTACTTCCTCTCTCACTATATGTCCTTGTCTTTTACCTTGGCTTTGGCTTTATGAAAATACAGGCCAATAAAACTCTACAACATTCCTTCAGATGTCGAATCTGTCATTTTCCTTTTTCGGCCTACTGTGACACATGGACCAATGAAAGGGATTCATGCTCCTTCACATTTAGAACCTTGTAAGACCCCTAGAAATGCAAGTTAATAAAAAACAACCACGTTTCTTCGTAATTCGCCCCTCGACTGACCATTGCAAAATACGAGCCAATAGAAAGGTTCCATGCAATTCACATGTCAGTCCTTTTGATCTCCAACTTCTGACATCAATGAAAGATTAGCCAATGAGGAAGCTCTATGCCTTGATGTGTTGTCTGACCTTTCTTTGAACCTCACTGACAACTGTGAAACGCGAGCAAATGAGGAAGCTCCACATTTCCATAGTGTCAGAACCTGTCAGTTTGTCTTCTTTGTGTTTGGATCTGATTGGATGGGCCTTTGCATTTGTCGGACTATGATCCCTTCACATCACAGTTTCCAAGTCAGGGGACTTAAGAAATTTTGGCTTTTTTGTTGGTACTAGCTATCTCATGGGCACGGACCGATGAGCTTCGCCATGTGTCCCCGCCAAACCGGCTCTGAATTTGATGGGTTTTGAAATTTAATGGTTTTTATAACCAACCGCTAATATTTTAAATTGCACTCCCATGATTTTTTGAATACCAATGGCCAAAGTGCATTTGGGAAGTGTAATTTGATGGTCGTTTGATCGTCACAGACCTGTAAAAATGGCTAAGTCCATTTTTAAAGATGTTAAAGCCAAAATAACCCTAGGGAGGGTAATTTTGGATAATAGTTTGGTGACCTCTCGGGGTAATCTTCTTATTAGATTAGATTAGTAGCTTTATGCATCCATTGGGCATGGAGTCAAGCCAAAAACTTAAAAATTGATCTCGTAACATTGAAATTTCTTACCCGGGGCCGTATGAAGCATGAAATGAACTTAGGAAGGTCTGGAAGCTTGAAGTTGATCTATGGAGCTCCAAATGAAACTTTGAAACTACTCCAACTATCTGATTTTTCCATTAACATAGCTCAAGCTCGAGGTGAAGCTAGAATTGACCATCTCATTGTGAAAAGTCTTCTAATTTTGATTTTATGAGAGTGGAAAATTGTAAAACTTAATACTTCACTCGTTTACTCGATTTTGATCTACTGAGACAAAGAAAAGCATTTGAAGTTGCCTCAAATCTATTTTTTCCAAGTTTTGGAGAAAAACTGAATTGAATCCTTGAAAAATAATGAAGCATTGCAGAGTTAAGGATCACATGTTGATTTGGCAATGAAATGCATGCAATTGGCATTGTCCCAAGCAGTGAATTTGACCAAGGAAGAGGCACCACAGGCTCTTGACTACAATTGATCTCTTGGGGTCTAAAATGAACCTTAAAGTTGCCCCAAAATCTGATTTGGCCAAGAAATTTTCCCTGAACTGAAATGAACGTGCAACACGCAAAAACTATGTATAAAATATGAAAAAACATACATGTTCCAAGTGGAAACATGCAAAGTGTGCATAATGCACTTGTTCTGCTGAAAGCAAACCTACCTACCCTACTCTAACCAAAACAAGGAAAAGCTAAACAAAGCCTGCAACAGGCAGGGAGAAATAACTTCCCTTCTTTACAAAGTGTGGCCATGTAATTAATTTTGCAATGGACATGGCCTATGATAAGAGTGGAAAACTATTTTCCACCCTACTAGCCAAAGTATCAACATCAAACAAAAAGAATACCTCCTCAAGATGCTCATTATTTGGGTTCTGGAGGCTTTAGTGTTGATCCTTGGTGCTATGAGACTCATCCTCATGCTTAGAAGTAAGCATGACTAGTGTGGCTTCTCCTTTGGCTCCAATGAAGCCAAGTACCTTATGGGGCAAGTTCGATCCTTGAAGTTTTCCCATTGCTATGAAGATTAATGATTTAGAGGTCAATACGGAGGACAAATGTTTCCTAAACTTCCTAGGATTGAAACAATATGGAAGATGACTTTGAGAGCTTTTTGTTGACTATTTGAACGTCGAAAATGGAGTATGTACATGTAAATGGGGTTGGTCAAAGTTGCAGTCAACCATAGGCGGGACCAGGTCAACTAGCGAGTCATGACAAAGTGGCAAAAATGATTGTGTGAAGGTGATATTTTCGGGTTTGTACCTACGGTCTTCATCATTCGACATCATCTTCATATTTGTATATGATTGACAAAAAAATTGCCACATGGTGGGTCCTCAAGCCACCACGTGACCTACCACCACTTAGCCCTTATACCTCCAACTCGGCGAGGTATTTCATTGCATGGGCCGAGTTACATTGCATTGATGGGACGAGTTGTGGATCGAGCTATGACCGAGTCCATTGGTGAGTTCGAGCATTACAAGGGCGAGTTGCTTCTACAACTCGATGAGCTCATCTAGGAGGGGCAAGTTGTCTTGTTTATTTTGGACAACAAAAGGGGAGAATGTGGCCCAAATCCACATGTCTATGACAAGCAACAAAGGCTATATAAAGCCTTATCTAACATATATCTCGTATAATGTGGGATAATCCACATTATAGTGGATAAGGCCATTCGATGCATAATGGAATTGGCGCAACAGGAGGTATAAGACTCGGCTGACATGGATGGCACAAGTTGTGGGCTCAGCAGTATGTAACAAGGATGGGTCGACTCGACACTAAGGGGTTGTAATGAACGATGGATGCAGGCATGTGGATGCACAATGGTCGCAGGTAAAATAGTGAATGCAGGAGTCAGGCACGGATTTGATCCCGTGACTTCCCCTTTGAACATGCACCGGCCCAACCAACTTGACCAGTGAGTTGGTTAGGGTACAAGCTAGCTGATAAGCCCTTTAGCATGGAGCTAGAATTGCCCAAAGGCTATAAATGCCTCTACACTCCTCCATTCTACACACAAGATCATTTGAGCTCTCTCCCATGCCCGAGACGAGGAGGTGAATATGTTGAGGCCTTAGTATTTTTTTAAGGAATTATTATTAAGGGAAATATATAATGTGCCATATAGGCCATTATTTGGAGGAAATTAAGACCTATATATTATATAGGCATGATTATTGTAAAGTCCTATATTTACTATAGGCATATTTTTCAGAGCTAAGGCCTATTATTATAGGCATGTAAATATGTAATTCCTATATTTTTATAGGCATTATGATTATTATTTTTAAGTCCTATTATTTTAATAGGTGAAATATTATTTTGAAGCTCGAATTCTCTCCGAGAAGAAGTACTCCAAGCCCCACCGAGAAGGACAATTGATGTAGTTCAAAGGCATGATCATGGTGACATAATGGAGATGTAAGACCTATTTTAATATAGGCATTACGAGAGGGATATAAGACCTATATTTATATAGGCATTGTCATCATTTTGCGGACCGATATTATTTATTATCCGCAAGATGATATTAAGTCCTATTTATTTGTATAGACATTTTCAGGACCGATATTATTTATTATCGATAAGATGATAAGACATATTATTTTAATATGCACATCATTGTTAATAGGAGTTATTCAAAATATCAATAGGTCACATTTGAGCCACACTTCAGAATGCAGAGCCTGGAGAATCAACTGGGGTGCCATCTGGAAGACCAATCGGTATACCAAAGGACTTTGTGCCTGAAGGAGAATATTGGATCAAATTTGTTATAAGTTGGGGTAGCTACTTGGTGTTTAGGTTCATGTTCCTTTTTGTATTTAGTATTATCTTTTTAGATTGTATTATTCATTGCATTCGTTAAGTAGATAATATATCGGTTCTATTGAAGAACCCAGAGATGTAGGCATTCTGCCAAACTCCGTTATCAACCTGTGTGTAATATTTTAATTCTTGCATTGCTTAAGTTGATTTTAATGGGGTATGTTCGGAAAATAATTTAATGCCTATAGGGGTCCGTGATTGAGTGAAAAAAATTATGTCTCTTTTCAGATCAATTAACTCCATGAATGGATTCATCCTACAAACTATCTTTATGATGTGGTTGTTTGTATGCTGATTTGGAATTGGTATTGTCTCCTCAACAAACAACTTTGTTTCCACTTTCATGGCTGCTAATTTTGCACTTGTTTTTCCATGGCTTTCCCCATTCTTTGTTCCATCTTGATCCTCCATCAAAAGTGCAACAAGCTCTAGACATGCAGAGTAATGAGGATCATTGCATTCCTTGAAGACATCTTGCTCACTTTCAATAAATTCTTCCTCAAGGCCTTGGGTGCCAATAGTGTTGAAAAACACTTTCTCCTCTTCCCCAACCTTGCCAATTTGATTTTCCTTCAAATATTCCTACTCTATTTTGGTGTTCGACCCTTTTCATGCACAATTTGAACCATTTCATCCTCCCAATCTAAATCAGACCAATCTTCAACAAATACAAAATTATTTGAATTGGTTGGAGAAGAGGTATAAATAAGGGAATGTTGACTTGTTTCATGTCTGAGAAGAGATATTTGATGTTCATAAGACCTAATTTGATCAATTGGAGAAACCAAATGACCCTCCAAAACATGCTCCCAACCCTGCTGATCTACACTTTCCAAAACAATTGCATGGTTTTGCCTGAAGTCATGTTGTTTGGAGTATTGCATGGGTTGTTCCCTCTCTCCAAAAGCATAACAGACATCCCTTTCTACCAACCTTGTAGGGTAACTTGGTTTAGTGAGTGTTGGATAGAAGGTAGGGACAACATGTGAAATACCACAACCTCTAAAAACATTAGTGCATGGTTTAGAGAAGTTGGGCGATGCCTTGGATGGAGATGGGAAAATTTTTGTAGAGTTTGGGAATGATTTGGGCATGAAAAACTTGTGAAACATCTAATGAAGGATAAGGAAGCAAAGGAGCTTCCTGATTTTGGCAAGGAATGATGGATTTTTCATTATTTACACAAGGAGAAGGAAGAATTTGAGGTGGTGAGGGAATAATTGCAGCAATGGGGATGGGTTTTCTTTTTCTAGCCTAAATGAGAATCTTCTTAGCTTGGGATGCAATGGAAAAATATTGAGGAAGATTTCTGCCTCCTAGGTATTGGATTAATATAGATAAATTAGCATCAAAGGACTTCAAATAATACAAGAATTCCATACCTTGTGGGGGTCTAAACTCTTAAGGAATTCTATGTCATGTCCTTGTGAATCTGATGTTGAAATCAAGAATAAATTCCATTGGAGCCCACTATATCTTGCTGAGATGTTCCATGAGGAAAATGACATCTACATCCTCCTTGAATTGGTTGTGAAGTTGTTCTCCCAGCTAATTCCATGTGGAAATGGATTGTGGAGCCAAACTGTTGTACCAATATTTTGCTTTGCCTTTGAAAGATGAAACCAGAAGTCTAAGGAAAACATTCTCTCTCTTGACATCATGAATGGAACAATGGTTGGCAATATCTTGAATATGATCAATAAGGGATTGATCTCCATTTCCATAGAAAAGGGGTAGATTTTTCAAGGTTGTTTTTGGGATAACATCCAACTATTGCAAATGGAGTGGACTGGAACTAAAATGAGGGAATGGAAAAGCTCTTTGGAGATCCATGACTGAAATGGAAACATTAAAATGAATGGAAAGGTATGCAACTGAGATAATGGGATGTTTGGATCAGTGGAGTCGTCAGATATGCTTGATAGTGCTTCTAAAGGCTGAAACCTTCACCAAGAGCACATCAAACTTGATGAAGTAAAGATGTAGACCAAAGTACACACCTATGAAATGTATAGCTTTCACTTGCTAGTCCCACCAAATGTGCCAGAACTGTTATCATAAATAAGTAGCACCATGAGATTTGGCAATGTAGATCTCTACTTTTTGCTAACATGGGGTTATCCCTCAAGTTGTGGGACTTGCAAACTTGAGATAACCCTTCGGAGAAGGTCGAATTCCTCTTCCTAATCTAATGCTAAACTACTCCTACTCCTAGAAAGGAAAATGTAGCTAACTAATCCTAAACTAACCATGCCAAGGGACCAGAGAGAGAGAGAGAGGGTTAGAAAGATGCATGAAAGGGAAATCCTAAGCTAAAAGGTGGTGATAGCACCAGAAAAGGGGTGAGAGACACTCTAGTGAGGGAGAAAGAGAAAGAAATGAAGAAGGGAGAGGCCAGACATAAGTGACACAAACCCAAAGCTTCATTTACCATATGTTCTCACATGAAACACAACATAATGAACTTGCAAGGAGAAAGACATGCACAACACAATGCAATAAGTAAAGAGAGGAAAGGTTGCAGCTAAAACGAGCAAGGACAGACAAATGTGTCACAAAACAAGATTTATTGCAATAAAAGTATGCATAGACCATTACAGTTGCAGAGGAAGGCACAAAAACACATTTCCAAGCCCAAAATGAAGGTTTGACAACTCAAAACTACTTTAGAACAAATTTGACAAATTTCCATTACAATTTTTGAATGTCCATCCTTTCAAAATGAAAGATTTTTACAATATATAGCTCGAATGAAAGAGAAGGAAGAAAGAGAAGAGGAAAAAGAGAAGGGGCATGACTTTTCTAGACTTCAACCACCAATAGTCTACATTAAAATCCTCTACAAATCACATGGGCACCTTATAGAGCCATCATTCAGTCTATTTTGTCCTATAGAAGAAAATGAAGCCATGCCTCATCAATTCTGGTGGTTGAGCTACCTGATTTGATCATTTACGTGCCCAAATAGTCCTCTTCTACCTCCAAAATTTGTGTTTTCCCTTTTTACCCATAAAAGCCACCAAAATCATATTTTTATGATGTCAAATTGAAGGGCTCGATGAGAGATTTCCAACGATATAATTTTTTTCTGATATAGAGCTCGGGATCAGAAGATATGGCTATTTAAAGATTTTCCTGTTGGGAGGTACATTAATTTGACATGTGGAAACCTCTAATTTGTTTGGGGATCAACCTCTACCAGCGTGTACTTGATTTTCATTTTTCCAAGTGTCGATTTCCCAATGGTTCACATCATCAAGCTTTACTTTCCTACTAGCCATATGTCCTTGTCTTTTACCTTGGCTTTGGCTTTATGAAAATGTGGGCCAATAAAACTCCACCATGTTCTTGAGGATGTCAGACTGTCCTTTTTCTTTGTCAGTCTCTGTGACATGTGGACCAATGAAAGGGCTCCATGCTTATTCGCATTCAGAACATTGTCAGACCCCTAGAAACGTGAGCCAATAAGAAACAACCATGTTTATGCGTAATTCACCCCTCGACTGACCATTACAAAATGCGAGCCAATAGAAAGGCTCCATACACTTTGCATGTCAATCCTTTTGATCTCCAGCCTCTTACATCTATGAAAGATAAGCCAATGAGGAAGCTCCATGCCTTGATGTGCTTTCAAACCTTTCTTCAACGCGTTCGACAATCATTTGTGAAATGCCAGCAAATGAGGAAGCTCCACATTTCCACCGTGTCATAACCTGTTAGTTAGTCTTCTTCATGTTTGGATTTGATTGGATGGGCCTTCGCATTTGTAAGACTACGAAAGGTGAGCTAATAAAATGGCACCATGTAGCCCTTCACATCACAGTTTCTAAGTCCGAGGGACTTAGAAAATTTTGGCTTTTTTGTTGGACGCTAGTTGTCTCATGGGCCTCGACCGCTGAGCTTCTGCCACGTGTCCCCACTAAATCCAACATTGAATTTGATGGGCATTTGAACATTAGTCAGTTCTTATAACCAATCCGCCAATGTTTTAAACTACGCTCCCATGGGTTTTTGAGTACCAACGGCCAATGCATTTGGGACGTGCAATTTGACTATCACAAACCTGTAAAAATAGCTAAGTCCATTTTTAAAGTTGTTAAAGCCAAAATAACCCTAGGGGGAATTTTGGATAATAGGAATTAGGTATGTTACTTATAATGATAATAATTTAACTTGAAAGTGTATATTGTTCTTGTTTAAAAGTTAGCAACATGTTTCTTATTGGTTCACACATATAAACTGTCATTTATCATTTTGTCTATCTATGATTAACAACTATATATTATATACTTATCTCTTTTGAGTACAATTTCATATTTCCTTGTTTATCTTATTGTTTTCATTACATATTCATTTAAATTATAAAGACATAATATCGGTTATGTTATCACATTTGATAACAATCGCAATAAATACTTTACTACTATACAATGATACAAATATGGCTCAATATAATCTTAATGATCTGAACAATCATTTTAATTTCATAATCAATACATTAATACATATTCACAAAGTGATTATCGAAGATAATCACTTAATACATCGAAGCAAATTTTCCTTAACAATTGCAAGTAATTCTTTGACACTAAAAACCAATACAATATATTCATTACATTCATATGATTTAGTACATTAAAAATCAATGCTTGATGTGTTATCTAGTCCTTTAATCAATTTGTAATACTTTTCAATCTTGTAAGTTGAAACGTAAAATACAATGATTTGCATGGTTAGTTCAACAGAATTGGCATGAAACATCTACTCTAAATCATGTTGCATCATTATGAAAACAAGAGTATAAATTGGTTACCTACTTCCTTCCTTTGAATAACATTAAATCAAATAACATAAAGAAGTCAATCATTGTAATATAGAAATCATAGTATTATTCTTTCACAACAATGAACTTCAATCAAGCAAATCATATAAAATGAAGATACCAAAAAGGCAAGGTCTTAAATTTAAAACCTTTTAAGATCAAGTTCCACCACCCCACTATTTTTGTATAAGACTCAAAGCACATTTAATCAGTATTAAATATATGTTATTCAAATAAGAATAAGAAATAATTGATGTCCACATAAATCAACTCCATTCAAATGTATACTCGGGTTATAACTACCTAACAAGACCAAAATAGGAAAGTTTATGAACCAAGGACTTATACCATAGTATATTCAAGTATCCAATTATATTAAAACAAAATATGTTTAACTCCCATCCCGAGGGAGTGTTTATACAACAATAAATGTTAACTTAGCGAGCTTGTGAGAGCTTCTTACTTCATTACCATATTAAACACAACTAACATGTTTGTATCCTAAAATACCACTAATTAAACACACACACACACACACACACACACATATCATATATGTATACAAGAATCCCTACAATATTATTGCAAATATTTCTAATAAAGTACACATGTCGACCCCAAAGAGAATTCAAGTAACTCATTGTGTACAACCAAGGAGCCTAAAGGAAGTCAAATATTTCCACTAATGAAATAATATAAAAAACAATGAAGTAACAAACATTAATCAATATCCATTTCTCTTATTTGTGTTATTAAAACAAAAGAGTGATACATATTGTCACTATCCTTACTAGTATTGGTCACAATGTGCCATTCATAACTCAAAGTTATGCAAGATTTCACAAACTCTCATATGGAAAAACAACATTGAACAAACCAACATAATATTCCATAATACCTAAACCCAATTTGAATAAAGCCGAATGACACCAGATAAAAAAACTACCCATTAGATGGAAATGCTTAAATCTAAGTTTATCATTCAAAAATGTATCGGTTTTCGACACACACATTTTTATATTCAATAGAGAAGAAGATAAACACTATTATATTCTCTATCTCATAAGGATTCAATAGAGAAGAGTTGATATATTCCATGTCTGCAAATACTCCTGTAAATATTCACCAATATCTCTTGTAAAATCGTTTTATTAAATCTTAAAAGTGTTCTTTTTTGAGATCTTTCTCTATTGCCTTCTAAAAATATCAAAGAAATCGAACCCAATAACTCCCAACTCTTTCCCTAATTTATACCATCATATACCAGAAATAATAACACCTATTTTAATAAAGAAAACCCAAAATAGTTCAAATGTAATTATCCTGTAACCCTTCCATACACCAATCCAAAAGGGATATCTTGAGATCAAATTGGAGCACAAAAATCTAACTCCATGCATGGCTTCGCCCAAAACGGGCTCAACAAAACCAAAAACAATAAAATGAAACCAAGTAATACATGCGATGGTAGTTTATCGAAGAAGCTTCACAAATTCCAAGTAAATTTAATGCCATTTACTCATGCATAGGTGCCACGTAGTGAATAAATTTACTACCACCGCCTCCATCTCTAGTTTCCCTCCCAAAAATAGTTGGAGGTGTTTATACGAGCGGTCAAAGACTATCCCAAAAAAATGTAAACCTTAATTCTTTGCATGGGTCATTTGATGACCAAATACATAATTAAACAATCGATGCCATACAAGTTTGGTGAAGACCAACTCATTATCCAATGATCAAAAGCCACAATCATGGTCGAAGACCATATAGTCTATCAAAATAAAAGGAAATCAATGGTTTATGGTTGAAGACCATAATACCATATTTCAATAAAAGAGAAAAATTTACTTACAACCATCTTAGCTACAAATGTTAATCATAACAATCAAATGCCATCTACAATGGTTTAGAACTCATCACAATCTTAACACCATTTCCATATTAATGGCTTTTAATACAATTAGAAATCCTTTATTTTGCTTCAAGGTCTAAAATCAAACATAATCAATGACGTTGGCCTGAGAAAGGATAGGCTAAGTATGGAGGGTGCATAAGGTCTGGGTGCGTAAACATAGAGCATGTAGGTGCACGTAAGAATGTAGCAAAGCAGGCGCGCCGGGAGCGAGACTTAGCCATTTTTCAGCATGGATTTTTGCACATAGAGTGTGGAACACATTATGATATGAATAATTACAGAGCACGAAAGGCTATTTTGGGATGAGTAGGAGATTGAGTGCCATGCAGAGTTTTGGAGATAATAATAGAATTGTACTACAATTCTATTATTAGATAATCTATTATTAGTAAGCTTACATGCTTTTGAATTCTCATGTAAGGCGCGTGGCCATTATTATCATGTAGCCTATTTTTGAAGGTGCATGGGTGGTGAAGGGAAAGTCCCCACCCCTATAAATATGTATTGATTTGCACAGTTTAGACATTTTAATATTTTTATAGTGTTATGCTGCGAGTATACTAGTGCGCGTGATTATGGTGACTTTATGATGTATGTAAGAAGCTTATGCATTTTACGGTAGTAATATAATGGATATTATTTGCTAGATATTGGTGTTGGATGTAACTGAACATGGATCTATCATGATAAATCTTATTATAGTAATTGTTTAGTTATTCCTTCATATGCTTTAGATCTAGATCTGGTTTATGCATTGTGGTTTAATTGATTGTCTGTTTGGATCTTGGAAAATATAAATTCATTCATGCTAACATCTAGGAAAAGCTTCTCTAAAGAGGGACTTGGTACCCTTGCACGTTTCGGGTGAGCACTCAGTTCAGGATGAGTGATGTGCCAACACGTGGTGGGCTTTTGTGGGTATATTCTAGGCTACATCATTGGCTACTACAACATCACCGGATACATTTTAGAGAGTTTAGTGACTGAGGGGTGCATCTAGGTGGACAAAGGTGACAAAATTACTTGGGGTGCTATTCTCCTTTTACTTGTATTAAGTGAAATTGGTGTGCCTGATGGGCCAAAGGAGAAGGTGTGGGAATTTCCCATGGAAGATACATCTCGACAAAGAAATTTATGAAGTATACATTGCATGGCTCCATATCAAATACCTATAAGGAGCGACAAGAGAAGTGGTTTAGGTGGTTGCGTATATGCATTTGAAGGGGAATGGCGCATCCCATGTGAGCTTCCTACCATGTTGGATGCCCAAGCAAATTTCATCGTTTACCAACATTTAAATTTGGGGTGGTTCTACATGAAGACATGCGAGAAAAGACCCTGGTGTTAGTTTCCTTTCACTTTTACTATGCATTACTTTTAGGATTTTTGAATAGGTTGCATAACGCGCACAAAATTTAGTTTGACGCTGATAAGGTAGACATGGATATTCATATCTGCGCAAGACCTATGTATGGCCAAACAGGGAAGCATATGTAGAAATGTTTGAGACATATAATATTGACATAACTCTAGAGACCATGGCCGTAGGAAATATTGAACTAGCGCGCATCTATGTGTACTTAAGGCCACATTTCAAAGATGGGAAGGTGATTAAAGTTGAGGACATAGCTCTTTCGAGTCCTCTAAAGAAGAAACAAATGTGGGCACTACAAGGCCAGTTGAACCTGCACCTCCCACTCAAGAAGAACTAGTACCTAAAGGGTTGGAGAATGTTTTGGAACTGCAAGAAGAAGAAAAAACTAAGAGCACAAGGCTGGAACATACATGGAGGATTTTGCATAAGAGGCGTACCTCTAGGGATTATGGCACCTGGGACATCACAACTGTCAAGAGGTCACCACGTGTGACACCAGTGAAGAATGATGAATAACAAATGAAGAAGCGTCAAAAATATATACAAGTCAAAAATAGTGAGGAGGAGAAGTTCTCATGTAATAGAAGTACAGGAGGATGAGGAGATAGATAAGAAAATAATATATGAAGAAGTTGGCCTTTGTGTGAGTGCCGGGAACATGTTGAGGATCAAAGTAGCTTTGGTGGAGATACACAAATTATAATGTGTCCTACGTGTACGAGAAAAAGAAACCGAGGAAGGAGAGGAAGTAAAATAAAGCATGGGCACCGATGCCATCGGGGTGCGATCACCGCTACATAAGATATTTTAGGGGGCGCCGGTGAGCACAAAGAAGATGATGTGGTAAGAACACGAAACCTCGGATATACTAATGATGAGATAAATATCATTTGCACTGGTTCCAAAATACTTTTCCTAGGGAGCAGTTATATGGTTGGGACTTAATGGATCCATAAATGGCAACTACACGCACTTGTAAACAACTATCTTGGAGCATGTAGACTCACATGGATGAGCCTAAATTTGATGTTTGTGAGGATTCATGTGTATCATGCAGGATGAAGAGGATTCCACATACCCGCCATATTACCATCAAACACACATAGTTTTCAGATGAGCATGTAAGTAATGCATTGGTTAAGGTGTCTATAGAATTTACATGCCGTAATATTGATAAAGTGACAACTATTCAAGCACTTTTGGATGATAAAAAGGATGCAACTACAGAGATAAGGCACCTTATAGAAGAAAATGAAAAATTTGAGGCGAAACATAGAAATTCCTTAAGATGAATGAACATATTGATGATGAGGTTATGGAGAAAAGGCTTGATTTGTAGGATAAGGTGCCAAAAGAGTTTCAGTCAACTCTTCATTATTTGCGCACAATAGTTCAATTAATTTTAGAGGAGGGGCCCAAGCACATGCCTAGACCAAAGGATGTTGTAGAAGAAGTAAAGGGAGCCAAAGCCACAATTATGCGGAAGATTTCAAGTTATGAATCCTTATTGCAAACATTGAAGGATGAATTGAAGAAAGCATATCATGCATTGACTATGTGCGAGGCACCGAGATGCAATTATAAAGACAAGGACCATTGAAGAAGAAAATGAGGTCCTTAAGACAATGAAGAATGATATGCTTGGGTGCGTGGAGAGGCTTACGTTGATTGAGAAAAAGTGTGATGCGCTTATAGAAGCCCAGGATCCACATAAGGAGAAGCTAAAAGACAATGGTAAACTCATTCACAAAAAATGGATCTCATGGAAGGGATGATCTCTAGCATGGATAACATCATTAGTGTATTGCAAAATGAGAAGGAAAACATGACTCATGATGAGCTGGAATCCATAGTTACGGTTATTCTAGCATCGATAAAACTAGCCAAGTGCTAAGTGATTGGAATGAATTTGAGGTAGAGATTAGGAATGAATATCCAGAGTTAATCCTTCATATAGAAGAGCATGGCACCGAGTAGTCTGTCATTCTTTGTGCAAGTACTACCTTTATTCTTTCATTCTTTATTCATTATTCTTGGAGATATAAGATGGCTTACAATTGCTGAGGGAGGTAATCCAATTAGTGTGGGGTAGTGTTAGGATGAGAAAGTATAGCCTAAGTATGGAGGTTGCATAAGGTTTGGGCGTTCAAACAAAGAGCACGTAGGTACACGCAAGAATGTAGCAAAGCGGGCGTGCCCGGGAGCGAGGACTTAGCCTTTTTCAAAGCATGGGGTTACTTTTGGACATAGAGTACAAAGAACTCAATAATATGAATACTTGCAGAGCATGAAAGGCTATTTTGGGATGAGTAGGAGATCAAGTGCCACGCAGATATTTGGAGCTAATAATAGGATTATACTACAGTTGTATTATTAGATAATCTATTATTAACAAGCTTGTATGCTACAGTATTCTCATGTAAGGGTGCATGGCTATTGTTAGCATGCAGTCTATTTTGGAGGAGCATGAGTGGTGAAGGACAAGTACCCACCCCTATAAATATGTATTGATTTACACGGTTTAGACAATTCAATATTATTGTAGTGTTATGCTATGAGTTTGCTAGTGCACATGACTATGGTGACTTTATGATGTATGTAAGAATCTTCTGAGTTTTACAATATTAATATAATGGATATTGGTGTTGGATGTAACTGAACATGGATCTAGCATGGTGTTGTCGTCCTCAAAATTCCCCTCTTTTTGAAGTCAAGTTTCAAAAAAATTGAGTCAGTACCGTGGAGTATTGGATCACATCGAGCCTGGTATTTTTTTTTCTGTTTTCTATTCCATGGAGAACAATTAGAAATTCAGGGACGTATAGGTGGCATTTTCCTCTTCTATTTATTTCTTCCCGCATTCGGGAATGACGGGCATATCTTTCCTATTAATTTTTGCCCCAGCATCCACGAGTAGTACGTGGATATCTCTGATTAGATGTGACATGGCCATGTTTCAAGCAACAACGAAAGCCTCCACATGTCCAAATTGTCGCAAATCCAAGGGTAGGGCCCAAGGGATAGTCCACAAATAAGCGCAAGATTTCCACGTGTCCAAGGTCCAAAATGAAGACAAAACAAGCCCAAATCGGCTAAGTATGGAAGGTTCAGCAGACGACACCACATGCTTCATCAAAGCATAATTTCAAGGGTTGAAGCTAGGGGCAGTTCTCAAACTTGCGCCAATCCTCCATGTGTCCCAGGTCCAAAAAGGGGACAAAGTTGATTGCTTAAATTGACTAAGTATGAGTGGGTCGGCAGAAGCCTCCACATGCCTCAACAAAGATAATTTCAATAATGAAACCAAAGGGCCAATATTCAAATGAGCATCATCTTGCCATGTGGTCAGAGTCAATGGAGAGATAGATTTGGTCGTTGAAAATTCCAGGACCGGTGGAAGGAGCCACGTGTCACTTGAGCGTAATTACGGGAGGTGTATCCAAAGTGGAAACTCAAACGAGTGCCAGTTCTCCATGTTTCTAGAGGTCAACATAAGTCAATTGGGAAGTAAGCTCGAATTGGCTAAGTATAAAAGAATCGACTTGAGCTCTCCACGTGTTAGCTGGCATGCAACTTCAAAGGTAAAATCCAAAGGTACAAATGAGCACCAACTCTCCACATGTCTAGGGTCAAATATACAGCCCTGCCAAATAAAAGGGAGAAAGTCAAATATCAAGCCCGAATAGAAAGTCAAGGAGGGGAAGTGGGCCGTTAGGGAGATTTGATAATTTGAGCCTTTTTTTTCATTAAAAGGGATTACAAGTAAAAAGTGACCCGCAGCCCCACCCATGCCAAGGAAAAGTCAAATATTAAGCCCGCATTGAAGGTCAAAGTGGGGAGGTGGGCTGGCGGAGCAATTTTTGTTTTTGAGCCTGCATTGAAAAAAGGTAAAATTATAAAAGTGACCTGTGACTCTGTCTCCACTCAAGTAAGGCCACGTGTCAAGACCATATCAAAAGCGGGTGAGCGGACCAAAAATGTAAAAATTCCAAATCTCTATAAAGTCACAAAATGCAAAAGGCATGTCATCCATGCTGCTCCAAGAAATTTCTCCCACATGGATGAATTTGGTTTAAAGTTTGAAAGGCAAGATGAACAGTTCAAATTCAAAGTTACAAAACGAGTGTAACAACTGCATTATGAAAAGTCTGGTTTTTCTCGCCATTGGCGTTTCTTCGAGAATCAAGAATCTAAACAGATGCAAATGATTGAAAAGATTGTAAATCGTTTCTTTCTAACAAAGAATAAGTTGTAATAATTTCTTGCAAGATATTTAATGGCTTCTTCACACTATCGGGGGAAGTAATTGATCTTGTAAACTCACGAGTGCATTGTACTTAGAGAAAGCAAAGCGAGATAGCCATTTTATTCTACTTTCCTCCATTCTAAAATTTCTTCTATTCCCACATTATGTACAACTTTTATTTAAGCATCAATACAAGAAGAAGGATTTTGTAGCCTCTTTGATGAGGAGATTTTAGAAACTTTGAGTTCGCAATCTTATCTCGTCTTGTTGCCATTTGCAGAGTTGTTTCTTCTCACGAATGCATGTGTTGAAGTTTCTAACTAGTGCGTACAGGAATATGATTTTCTACCTGTAACATTAGTTCTCCTACCTCTTTTCTCACTCCCTTTCCACCATTCATAGAAAATTCCCCCTCAGAGTTAACTACAAACATTTTCCGTAGGTTTAGTGGAGTGCCCCCGTTGGATCCCGGCTGAAATTCCACGTCATAAATCCACACTTTCTCGTGCATGCATACACGACAGTTGCACCGGTTAAGTAGAGGGACTTAGATTCCCAGAGCATTGGAAAGGAATTCACAAATTTTTCCACCCAACAAATTTCCTTGCCAACACATGGTAAATCTTGTTATAGTAATTGTTTAGTTATTCCTTCATATGGTTTGGATCTAGATCTAATTTATGTGTTGTGGTTTAATTGATTTTCTGTTATGGATCTTAGAAAATATACATTTATTCATGCTAACATCTTGGAAAAGCTTCTCTAAAGAGGGACTTGGTACCCTTGTGTGCTTCGGGTGAGTGCTCAGTTTAGGATGAATGATGTGCCAGCGCACCATGGGATTTTGTGGGTATATTCTAGGCTACAAATGATAACTTAGATTGGCGTTATGATCGCTAAGAATAAAACCAAACAAATTTTGATCCACCACATAGTGCAATTAATAAATCAATCATCAAATAGAATATTATTTGTGTGATGATCAATATTACTAGTATAGTCAAGTAAGTAATGAAGACCAAATAAAAGCGAATTAATATTTTCTTGTAATAAAAAGAATTGCATTTTCCTTGTTGAGAAAAATATCATTAAACCAACCTTGAAATTTTACCTTGAAAATCGAAGTTTACATGTCCATTGCTAAAATTCATCATATTGCTTTACAATCAATGACCATCATAATGTCAAAAGAGTTGTAACTTTTAATCAATCATTATTATTTCTAATAACTAAAATAAAACATTTCAACTATTTACAAATTTATCATGTATCACAATTCATTAATTTGAAAGCAAGATGAACCGAATAACAATAACATGTACAATAACCAAACTATACACCAATGCATCTAAATCATCACATCCATTAAGGCAAAGTAAACTCATACAACATAACATACCAAGAATAAGTTATAAATGTCAAGTACTCCATGAACGCTTAGCGACAAACGTTGTTATATAGTTGGGATTTTAATCACGCGTAATTATGTATATCCTTTTTAGGGTATACATACGTACATGTAACTGCAAACTCAACTACGTGACAACACTTTCTCCTTGCATTTGTAAACCATTTAACATATTACAAATTGTCCTTACGAAAAACAAAATGAAAAAGCGAGATGTGATATTATCAACAAGTAATATCAAAGACCATATCAGTCCACAAATCATTCATTTCATACCCACTTTTCATCTTATCAAAGAATCAACATTTTGCACTTTGTAATCACCAACGACTATCCTAAATCGACATTAGTCCACGTCTTTTTAATTTTAATCATATTTCTCACATTTGCATTCCATATATCAATCTTTTTTTATCTAATCAATTTGTTCCAAATTGTTTTGCTTGTAGATGATTGTACCAAGTTAGGCACATCTGATTACAAACATCTAATACCTTCTATTGTCTCAAAATCTCTCATTTGGGAAAAATTCAACATTACACATGAAATCAATCTCTTTTCCATCTCCTTGACACCAAACATCGACAACATCAAAAATCAACTTGAAGTTATATGAGAAGAATAGGGACACTCTTGAACATGCGTGGTTCGATTATTTCTCGAAGTTCAAGATTTTCGTAGTCCTTGTTTGGGCCACTAATCATGTGGAGTAGGATCTCTCTATCCCTCTGGATTTCTAATCATCCTTTTATTGTCAATTATCTTACTATCATTATCACTTGATTGTAAAACGATTTGACACCCTTCAAGGAAGCCCTTTTGTTCGGGATTAGCCTTTCTTGAACAACTCATCATATCCTTAATAATCTCTATCTTGTACAGCTTATCTATCAATGTTATTCCTCTCTCATTTGTTGAAATCAGGATTCTCGAGCCTATTTTCCATATTCACATCTCGACATTACATTTTCAACTTAGGTATCATTAAACCCTGTTGTCTTCCACATTTTTGGTGATTCACTATATAATAAGTAAGCCAAAATGCACCATAAAACACAAAGACAATGAAAAGGAAAAATAAATTGATGTCGTGACAAGTGGAAGACATGATGGGAGAATTTTATGAAATTGTTTTGTGTTAGTTTCCTAAAGGGATAGTACACTGTCGGGAATATAATTAATTACATTGATTTTATTCCATGATTATGTTTGCCAAAAAGGTGGCATGTAAGAGGACACCATAACATAATGTGGATATACAGAGGTAAGTTCAAGAGTTGTTTATTATAGTCCTATGCATAGAGAGTATAATATTGTGCATAGCACTGACTATTCTAACACCAAAAAGGGTGGTGAATGAAATATGTGTATAGATTCTAGAGCCATAAATAAGATCGCCATCATGCACTAGTTGTCATTTAAATACATGGATGACATAATGGATTGTTTGAGTGACACAAAGTATATTGGTAAGATTGATTTGAAGAGTGGTTATCATCATATTCAGATTAGAGAGAGAGAAATGAATAGAAGACTATGTTCAACACATAAGAGGGATTGTATGAGTGCCTTGTAATGCCATTAGGATTGAGCAACACACTTAGTACTTTTATGAGACTAATGAATGAAAAGCGTAAACCATTTTTGGGAAAGTATGTGATCATGTACTTGGATTTCATTTTAATATTTAGAAGGACTCATGAAGAATGTTTCTTTCATATAAGGATAGTCTTACAACAGTTGTATGAGGAGAAATTGATGATTAATTTGAATAAGTGCAATTTTGGTGTTTTCTTGTGCAAGATTGAAGATGGATCTAAAAAGGTTTCTGACATGAGTGGAGTGGCCATTGTTGGAGAATGCTTTTGAAAGACACACTTTTCATGGGTTGGAATTTTTTTACCACAAGTTCAATAATAATTTTAGTGGAATGTGTGCACTTATCATAAAAATCATGCGAGGGGATACAATTTTTTTGGAGCTAGTGCACATAGAGAAGCTTTCAAGATTTGAAGCGGAAGCCTATTAAGAAACTAGTGTTGGAATTTCTTAAATTTGAGAATATATTTTAGGTCAATTTTGATACTAATAGTTTAGCCATTTGTGTAGTGATGAGTTAAGAGGGAAGGTTAGTAGTTGTAGATAATCATTTTAGTAATTCATGTGTTGTAATAACATAAATTGTATAACAATTTTACATTAACCCACACTTTCTCAATTTGGCGGATTAGGCTATCCCTAACTATATCTCTGTCATTCTTGCTTACACAAACAACCTATTTGTTCACACAAATCTCATATTAATCCATCAAATCAAATTATACCCTCATATATTATAATCCCAATTTTCAAATCACTTGCATATGTATTTAGGACCATAATGCCTTGAAAGGGCAATAATGCCCATAAGTTATGGGTCGACCTAGCCACTTTGGTCCCTTTCCTCCACTGGTACATTTTTAAATTTTAATTTCTTTGGTAAAATTATAGTCGTATTTGTAGTCATTTTTACTCACATTACAAAAGGAAGGAACCCCATGCGCACTGGCCTATCACCCAGCAGAAGTTGAGCGCTCACCCGAGGCACGCGCGGGTACCGAGTCTCTCTTTTATGTGAGTTTAGTGGGAAGAATCATCTATGATTAGTGCAAGATTTTTTAGGAGGGAGTTAAGACATACAAGAACCATAGGGCTCAGAATGGCCTCTATATCCTTACAATCACTTTAGACCGAGTGCTTTAACAAAATCTAGAACATATATTATAACAAAAAAATTATACAAGCATTCATACATAGCATGAAAGGAAGGAGAACTCATAAGAGAGAAATATGCATTAAAACCCTTGATATCCATGTCTATATTATATCGGGTAACCTAATTACATTCATTGATTCATTCTGAGTGTCACGAGAGAGATGCAGGCCGTAGTCATGCATATCACTAGACTTGTGTAACTAAGCTAAAAGAAAAAAATTACAACTCCGTGCCTAGTACATTCTCTCCTGAATGCAAATATCCACTCACGGTAATTCCACAGAGCTCCACCCATGTTATCTCTAAAACTCGCTATGTATATCAAACTCCTCTTTCGTGATATCTTTTACTTAGTAATAACTTGTACTTATAACTCTCCTACACTTGCCAACTCGCCTTAGTGCCCTCGGATCCGGTGCCAAGTGTTGAATGTGGTCCTTCATGCAAGCATGCTCCTCCAGGACTGAGCTTTCCACTTCATCTCATGATGATCTTCTAGAAGATTCCATTGTAGGCATGCTCCTTCCTGGGCCAGCCTATCACTAGGCTAGCATCTTATCCACGCACAACCGATCACACTTTTCACATGTTCTGCCTTGGGCACTCAAATTGGCTAAGTCCCAAACCTACTTTCACGCGTCGTGCGTGTTATGTGCTTTCTTAAACCTTTCTCTCACGTGCTTTTTCCTTGCATGCCTTTTCATAAGCTGGGACCCTACGTGCATTCATACTTGGTTAATATTACAGGAGTCCAACATCACCCCACACTACGCCTATTCTCTGTCCTCAGAAACACTTTACTTAACCAAGATGCATGTTGTCTAGGGAACCAATGAATAGTCTTATACTTTATAAAGAATAAGGAATGAAAGAATCGGGGGAAAGAATGAAGAATGGGGGAGCGTCAATTCAACAAGCTAGGAAAATATTTTCACAAATCTGCCTCTAGCTTATTCCACACTTCGACTTCGCCTTGTGCCTTCTGGCAGAGGTCGCCCACCAGGGTGCTCACTTCATAAAAACTCAAGCCAATTCCCTGGGTGCCCAAAATGTCCACAATCTGCTCCATCTCTTTTCCCGGGTCCTTGAGTTTATCCATCCTCCTAATAAATGGGGTATAGTTCCTTTAGCCGAGCCTTAATTGAGCTCCTTAAAGCCTCAATTACCTCTTATTTCTTTTCTACTTTGGTCAGAACCTTGTCCCTCTCTATCTTGTTCCCCTTGTTCTTTTCTTGGAACTCTTTTAACTCTACTTCAAGTGTGGCGACCAAGGAGCTCACCACCTTATCTCTGTCTACGCATGTATCATACGTGGCTTCTGTAGATTGGGCAGTGACCTTAACCTTTGCGATTACTTGGCTATACTCGGCAACGAGCGCTACCACCTTCAATATGTTCTCTTTCAAGCACGCGGCCACTTCTTTTGTAGATTCTAGGGCCAAGGGTCGTCTCTCCATAGTGAGGATGCGTGTTAGATCTTCTATACACTCCAGGAGGGATGAGTACATCGTGCGGGTGGTGCTAAGTTCGGGTGCTTTGAAGGATGGTACCTTTGATAGAATACATTTTCTTGTACACTTCCTGCGCCTTTATCTTCTCTTCCTTTAACTCGCACCTTAACTGTGTGTTAATCAGTTCTTCCTGTTTCAAGCTCTTGGCCTTTTCCGTCCAGTTCTTCTTCCTTCTTCCCTAACTTTCCCTCCAAAGACTCTAATCATGTTGTTGCGCGTGAATAATCTCACCTCGCCTCATTGCGACCTTGTTAAGTGCATTGCAGACTTGCTCGTCTGAGAGCTCCTGAGCATTCACTAAGGGATTAACCCCCTTAGATTCTAGCAATGTGATGAGCGCTCCTTGGTAGACTTTGAAGTTTGGCTCATCAATGTGGGACTTGAACGCCCAAGAGAGCATCTTCTTAGTTCTGGGGTACGCGCCATCCTTTTCAAAAGACCCCATGGCTAAGAGCCTTTCTATGGGTATAGTGCTTTGGAATCACACGCGTAACACCTTCTTTATGTCATCAACATAGCCCATTACCCTGTCTATGTTCGCATCAAGAGTTCTCTGCTCAAGTGCATGCCTTTGGGGAAGCTTCTTGTCGAGAGCGGGGCCTCCCAGGTTGTCATGCTCTTTTTTGATGTTCTCCTCCTTCCCTTCCTTCAGCACTATGTGTCCGCACTATGCTCCAACCCTTGGTCTACTAGGGCTTCAAGAATTTTCTTCGCTTCTCTCTCTACCACCTTAGTGATCTGCTCCTTAGTAAAACTTATAGCTCCTTGTTTCTCCCCTGGCATCCTCTTCATTCCCCTTTAATGTCTTTGGCATATTCCTCATCTTGTGCACCCTTACGTCACGTGAATACAAACTCTTGCTTCCCATCTCCACTCTTCTCTTTCAAGTCATAGATGCTAAACACATGTGGCTTCTGGGCTTTCTATGCCTCTTCCTCCTTGTCATGATCTTCTTCACTCTCATCCCCTCTTCCATCCATGTACTTTTCCAAGTGTCGGTCACCTCTCGAGTCAACTTCCTCATCCACCCTCTCGCTTTTATTGAGAGGTGGCTCTGATCGGGGATTCGACCTTATCTTCTTCCTCAGTGATTCTTCCTTGGTGAGGGGTTGCCTAGGCACCTCTACCTCTGGCGTCTTCTCCTTCACCTGAGACTTCTTTCTTCATACGTAAGTGCTTGGTTTAACGCTTGTTGATGGCATGCTCACTATCTAAGTAGTCTGCACACTTGGTGCTTCTTCTTCTCCTCTCCCTCTTTTCTTAGACGTTGGCTTCTTCTTCCCCAAGGGGTCTTTAGGTATGGAGACATCATTCTCTAAATACACGCCCTTCTCAAACTTCGGCCTTATGCGCGAAGCACATGCGTTCCGCGGACCCTCCGGTGATGGGTAGTTTCATTGGCCTTGTCATCTAGGTCTCATGTGACACGTACATGCACTTATTGCGCTGAGGTATTTCAGCTTCTTTCTCATCTCCCTATGTTCCTGGTTTAGACTACCTAGTTCCAACCTTAGCTTCTTTGACTCCTTAAATCTGTTCACTCCTACTTGGAAGTATTGAGCAGTGAATGCGAAAGGGAGCTTGCACCAAGGGCTCCATGATTCCTCTATTAGCTTGAATCTGCCCAAGCGAAGTGTTGATAGACCGCAAATTTGGCTTCCCCCTCAGTGGTTGCTGTGAGTTGTTCAGGGATTTTCCACTATGCCCCGAATGTGTTCCTCAAAGTGCGTGTACCATTTTTCCAACCACACCTTGTGGGGTGTTGTCATTGTATCACAAGCATACTTTTCAAAGCTCTTCACATGTGAAGGATCCTCGGTGGGGTACTCCCACACAAACTTGTCTGGTGCATCAAGCACTCCAATCACCGCGAATATAATGGTGAGCAAGACATTTCCGAAGAGGATCATGTTCCCTTCGCGCACTTAACAATTTCTTCTTCGCGATGTATGCGAGATAGGTTATATATGGTTCCTTCTGCAATCTTCCTATAGACATGTAGCCAAGGCTTGTTGACCTGTGTCCACCTTTCCTAGCCATTCAACTTAGTCACCAAATGCGTGGCCATTTTCATTACGGGGTCCTTAATGTCTGAAATGTCATAATATCGCGACCCCTTCTTGTAGGCATACTTGGTGATGGTCTCTTGAATAGCCTCCTTGTCGCCAAGGTCATCTTCCAAGCTATCTCCCTCACATATGAGGCCTGTAAATTGTGAAATAAGCTTGGGAGTCACGCGCATCTTGCACCCTACAAAGTGGAAGTAATCTTTGTATACCTGCGACATCAACCATTGGTACATGTGCTCTGGATTTCCAAAATAAGGCAACTCATAGAGTTGCAACAGCCTTGCCTTCTCCATTTTAACCTTCGCATTATCATCGTATATCGACAAACCCTCTCGGTGTTCATTTCCTAGTGGGGCGTACTAATTCCAGTGCCATTTCCTTTTCTATTGTGTTTGTGCGGTGATTATAGTCACAACTTGGTACACTTCTTAGGTGGTATTCCCATTCCTTCCCCATCATCACCCCATTTGGGTATTCGTCTCTGGATACCATTCTTCATTTGTGTCTACCTCGGGTTTTGGTTGTTTGGCCTTGCCCTTGCCCTTTCCTTTCTTGGGTGTCATTGTCAGGTCCTCTTATCACTCCTACTCTCTCCTTGTTACTCTATTTTACTTCTTCCAATCCTCTGATCTCAGATCCACGATATAACTCTTCTGAACCCATGCCCTAGTTTTTCAAACCCTAACTGGGATAAAATCTTCACAAGACAACGCCTCTTCAACTCTTTCTGTAAACCCTAGTTCACAAACTCAAACTAGGTACTTTAATCTCATAGATCTTCCTTCACTCGATCGAATCTAAAAACCCTAGTTTATAGAACTCACTTATATCTCAAACTCCTCTATTTCACAAAGTAAAAATGAGAGTGCCCCGACCCTTTACTTATAGTTTTTCTCTTTTTTGAACATTAAATGCTACTTCACCTACCATCATACTTTGTTCATTTAATGTGGATTTTTCAAACGAAGCTTTGTCTTGGCGCCTTCACTTACGCCCAACCTGCGCGAAAAATCCTCCAACCTTCTAAGACGTAACCAATCTAACTCGACAGAGACTCTTGCGCATGCGTAACCCACACCGAAGGAACTTCTTCTATCCTGATCCTTTCTCTCGCCTACCTCGTGTTGCTTTCAAATGCACTTTCTCCTCCTTAGTACGTGGGATCTACAAGTAGCTTTACCCTGACACCAACCGTTCTTTTATCTTTTCTTTTTATATACCTCTTTCAACCTGGCTACTTAATAAGGCTTTTCCACACAACTTCCTTGGTACTTTAATCATACACTTATTCAATTTTATCCACCCCACACTTAAAGCGATGTGCGGTCCTCTGTGCACTCATAAATTCTCCAAAAATAGCAATAAGGTTACTGGCACCCAAGGCACAAAACAAAACAACAACGTGAAAGGGAAACATAAGAAAGGGAAAATGCATAAAGGAAACTTCTAACTTAACTAGCAAAAGCGCCTTATTTATAAATACCAAGAAGACTTATTCATAGTAGGGCTTGACTACTCCCATGAAGTGTCCAGGAAACTTCATCCCATCCATTGCATGTAGCGACACGCGCGCTGAATCAAGGATGTACGAGATTGTGTAAGGACCCAACCAATGGACTTCAACTTCCCAAGATGGCACAAAAACTTGGAATCATATAGTAAAACCATCTACCCAACCTCAAACTTCTTGTTTCTAATATGGCAATCATGCCAAGCCTTTTGCTTTGCCTTTTTCACTATTTGGATCCATTGGGTGAGTGATCGTCTCTCATCCAATTTCATTAACTCATCAATTCTTTCTTCCAACGCTTGTTCATCAACTAACCCTCCTATGCGCACTATTCGTAGAGAAGGCAACATAAATTCAACTAGAAAAATAACTTCCGCACCAAACACCAATTGAAAATGTGTGGCTTTGTTTAGCCTTTTATACGTTGTCCTGTAAGCCCATAATATTGCCGATACTTTGTCATCCCAATCTTGTCTTCCGACATCACAAATTTTGGTCAAGGTATGACTCAAGTATCTTGTTGAATGCTTCTGCGGTTCCATTTTCTTGTGGGTGATAGGCGTAGTCTTGTGATGAGCCACCATGAACTCTAATAACAGGATCCTCATGGTCTCATTTAAGAAATGTGTACCCCTATCATTGGTTAAACTCAAAGCAGGCATCCATACCTCATGATAATGTTTTCCCACAAAAACCTTGCCGTTGTTGTTCTTTGTGTAATCTTTAGTTGGGGTTACCTCTGCCCACCTTGTCAGATAATTTGTGTAAGTGATGACATAATGTGACCTAGTCCTACGCGCTACCAGTGCTGATAGGCCCTACAAAGTCTATCGCCCACTTTTCAAAAGGCTCCGCGCTAGGAATAGGGCACAAAGGTGTTTCATCTCTCCTTCTGGTTTGCCGATGCCCGACAATGGTCACACGCTTTACAATGGTCACACGCTTTACGATAATCTCTACAATATTTGTACTGAGGTTTCTCACCACAAACCTTCCATTAATATCTTGCGCGTGGTGGCATCACCTACATAATGCCCACCCGCACTTCCTTCATGTGCTTCCTTCATGAAGGTCAGGCGCTCATGCTCTAAGACACATCTGCGCAAAAATTCATCATGTCTCAACTTGTATAAGTCTCCATTGATTAACATGTAGGGCACGACACATATGGCCAATTGCTTCTTTTCCAATGTCTTCATTCCATCCGGTGCCACACCTTATTTTAAGAATACTACAATCTCCTCTAAATCCAAGGGTGCGTGTCGTGTAACCTAAATAGTTGCACGTATGACATTATTTCCTCAATACTCTGCGTATCCTCCCTGAATTAATTCTTGAGATGATTAGGCCCACGATTGATTTTTCCGGGCTTTACTACAACGGTGAATTAAAACTCTTGAAATAAAAACACCCATTAACATATGCGCCCTTGTAGAACATCCTTGTTCACTAAATAATTTAATGCCATGTGGTCGGTGTAAAACACAAAGGTGTTACCAGCAGAATCTTTGTCTAAACTTGAAGAGCACGTAGATCATCGACAATGCCTTGCGCTCGGTTGTGGTATAATTCTATTCTGATGGTGTCGACTTCCTGCTTGCAAAACAGAGAGGATGATCAACAATCCCTTCACCTGGCTATGCAAGCACTGCTCTAATGGCGGTCCCCGAGGCATCTACATGGACATGGAAGGCCTTGTCCCAAGAGGGAAAATGTAAAATAGGCACGGTGATAAGCCTATCTTTTAATGTATCAAACGCCCTTTGTTGCGTCTCTCCCCAATGGAAGGCACTTTTATGTCTAAGCAACTCCTCTAAAGTTGAGGCTATCATGGCATATCCCTTAATGAATTTTCGTAATACCCCATATGCCTAAGGAATGCACATCGCACTCGACTAGTAGGCTCCTTAACGCCACAATAAGCCGCAACGTTAGCGAGATCTACCAAAGCAAGCCCTCCTTACATATGATATGCCCCAATAAAGTCCCAAAGGGTGTAGGAAACACAGACTTCTTAATGTTGAGGGATATCCTCAACTACCTACACCTTTCAAACATTAATCTCAAGTTATCACAATGGTCCTTAACCAAACCATATACTGTCCAATCATCTAGATAGACCTGAAGAAACTTATGGATGAAGTCTTGGAATGTGTGCACCACTATCCATGAAAAGATAGATGGTGCATTCTTCAACCCAAAGGGCATGACCATATATGTAAAACTTCCCCACTCGGTGGCGAAAGTTGTCTTCTCCTAGTCTTCCTTTGGAATCTGGACTTGGTGGTACCTTGAAAATCCATCCGTAAATGAGTAGATTTCATGCCCAGCGACTCCTTCCAAAATTTCTTCAGTGAAGGGGGTTGGAAATGGATCAATGACACAAACTACATTCAATTCCCTATAATCCACACAAATTCTAATCCTCCCATCCTTCTTGATGTTGATTACTATTAGACTTATCCACTCTGATTCTTCCATTGCCTCAATGATCCCAGAAGCTATCATTTTGTCTATCTCCTCCTTGACCTTTACACGCAAATTGGGATTCATCTGATAGGGCCTTTTTCTAACCAGGCGTGCACCATCCTTCAGTTTTATCTTCATCTCCCCAAGGAGTGGTGAGTGCCTTTGAGATCATGGTACCTACATAGGAATAAATCCTCAAATTCGCGCAGCAGATCAATGATCTTTGATACTTGCTTCTCTATCCAGTAATCTCTAATAATAGCTTCCTTAGGTTCTTCTCCTAAACCGATGTTAACTTTCTTCATCTTTAAAGGCTCATGGTAGGCACACACGCGAGCATCTGCACTGTCCACTACCTTACGCATTCCTATAGAATGGCTAACATCTAAGCTTTCCGATTCTTCTCCATCAATCACATATACCAACTTTCCCTTCTCCTTTTCCAAACACGCACGCTCAAGCTATGACTCTTCTATTTCTTCTACTTCTTCAAAGCTCGCCTTCAATCTGGTTCACCTACTAATTCTAACAGACCTATCTTTGTCCTAGCACTATCCCCCATGGTAAGGCGCTTGATACCCTGCAAGGCCTTATCAATTGATGGCTTGGTACTCCGATACTCAAAGGTTTGAATAAGGTCAGCCATGAGCTCTTGCCAATTCCTTGTCTGGTGGCATGTCTCCGAATAAATGTACCATGTGCACGTGCAACCTGCAGTGTAGAATACAACTTGTGCACCCAGAGGGATGGTGGAAAATCTTCCGTGCCTTCCCTCTAGACTCGTTCACACTCTTGGATATGGAAAGAGGTGGGCTCCTTCCCATGGTACTCCTTGATGATGGTGGGTACATTACTCCTAGAAAATCTAACAGAGAGAGCAATTCTTACCTCGCGCCACTCTAAAAGGCTCTCCTAATGTGTGGCCCACCACCGAGCTGATGTCTTTGAGCAAGACATAACTTAACATCTACCTTCGTTTCTTCACATCCTTCCACCGAGCTTCTACGTCCTACGAGAAAGATCTCGGGGAAGGCTCCTCTGATTACTTGGGCGAGTTCTTTTCCTCCAAGTTGCCTAACCATGCGCACTTTGTTACCTTGGTCACCGACCCTCTCAACCGCCATCCCATTAATTTTTAAGCTACATGCGCCCAATTGTCACAAGATAGATTGGTGGTATCACTCACTGACTGAGCATCTTCAAACTGGATAACCCCGTTAGTAGGGTGTATCATCTCGGTGGTCTCTCGATTGAGTGCACATAAATCTTGTCGAACCTCTTCTCCCAACGGTTCAATATAAGGCATCGACTTCCTATCAACCATGGGTATAATGACGTGTTCTTCCTTATTCTCGAAGTGATGTACCCTTTGTTGAACTAAAGGTCTGCATTGTTCTTGTAACACCAAGAGCACCTAAGTAGTGTTGGGAAATTGTCCGCCTCGGTGAGCGCTAAGACTTCAAAGTCCCCAGTAAACTTGGCTCCCTAGATAGTAATAGCTGCATCCTTTAAGACACCGATGGGCATTGCCTTAGTCTTGTTTACCATATACAACACATTCGAAGATGGCTGTAATGCAGGTCTTCCCATCTGATGCCATACATCCAAAGTTAGAACATTAACCTCCGTACCTGTGTCAATGAGGATATTGCTGAGGAGCCATCCATCTACAACTGCATTTAATGTAATCTCCTTGTCATAGTAGAGGCTGTGAGGGGGAAGATTCGTGTGCAAGACTGTCTCTCGTGCTCTTCTCTCGGCGTGTGGTACCTTCTCTCTACACCAAGATCTAGCAAGGGAATGATATTCTCTGCCTTAGCATTTTACACACCTCCTTGACCTCATCTAGGTCATCCTTTGCACCTCGGCTCTCCTTCCTTGTTCCTCCCTCCTAGATTTCTCCTTTGATAATCTTTGGATCTCCCTTGTAAGCTTTGAATAACATCCATGGTGTCCTGATATATCTCCTTTTGATGCGCGGGGTTTGGATACTTTCCATGAACGACCTCCTCCCTTGAAACTAGGGTCTTCTGTCTTGGTACCTCTCTTACGCGGGTGGCTTTCGCCCTTGTTGTTGCAAGACAGTTCCAAACCCGCATCCCATGTTACCCGAGGCATCCACTATATATTTGCCTTCTTGATGTTGACCACTACAGTACCCTTGTCCTTCCAAAGCTCTTACCGATTCATATGCTCAAATAATTTGGGCACTCCTCATACCGATGCTTCTTTTCGCACCATGAGCACTGCAATAGGTTCGGGCGATCACGTTTGTAATATGTCAGAGATCCACAGTTGAAACATGTTCCACGCGAGAACTCACTCCTTCCTCCTCCACGGTTACCTCGACCACGGAATCCTCCTCGAAAACCTCTTCCACGTGTGCCTCCATCTGCACGCTCCTCATAATGCAGTGATCATCACCTTTAGAACCACTGGCAATGCTGGTTTGGCACACCCCATGATCAATGGCCTCATGGATCTGATCAATGAGCCTACAGTCCTTAGTATCATGGGTTGTAGAGGTGCAAATTTTGCAATAACAAGATACATTCTTCCTGATCATGCGTTGTAGCAAGGGACATCTACTTGCATCATGGTCCCCATGAAAAATATCACATCATCTTGTCACAATGCGTCGTCTGTCGTCGTGGGCAATTATCCTTAACGTGCCCCTCTATTTCACAATCTGTGCACCACAAACCACTGGGAATCTCATGGGTGAGTTCGCGAGATAATTTTTCCAACTATTTGGCCATAGTAGTAATATGAGCCTCCAAGAATGGACTAATGCCAGTATTAATACTACCAATAGCCTCGGCGCGCAAGGCAGCTTCCAATGCTTCACGCGGTCTATAAAAGTTTTATGAGACAAGGCCCTTCTAAAAGGGGTGATCAATCCTCCAACTAACCATTGTGCATGTTGTGAAGGGTGAATATCATATGATAATTTAGACAAGAGAGTTTTAAAATGTTCATCATACTCTCACACACTCTCTACCATTCCTTGTTGAATCTCCTTTAAAGTGTTAATGCTCTTCTACTCAAACTCAGGAATGTGGAACTCGTCAAGAATGTGTTCTTTAAAGCGGTGTAGTCCACCCTTTGTTTGATGAGGGTCATACTTCTTATACCATCTATGTGTGCGCCCTTGTAATGTGGTAAAAAGCGAGTAGCCTTCCGTTCGGGGTTGTGATACCCTTCGCGCCATGCAGATTCACACTTGTGAACATGTTCCGCAACATCCTCAATGCCCCCTGTAATATGGAAAATGCAGAGACATTTCAAATAATACTTGAGGTGGTGGCTAGGGTCCTGTCCTCTCGAGCCAAAGCCTTAGTTCCCTCTAGTGTTTCCTCTGTCACTGACCCACTGGTCCACCGGGTCCTATGCCTCGAGCCACCGGAACCACTTTGGGTCCAATAGGGCTTTGTTATCAACTAATTTTGACTTTACAAAATTATAATAAAATGAAGAATTTGAAATTTTTAAAAAGTGTTACCTTGCATGGTTCATTACCCTCATTGTGATCGTCTCATTTTTGTGATCGTTTCAGTCTTCGTTTCGTCCTTTTCGGGCAAGAACTCTTCCCGCTAGGCTTTAAATTGTGTTAAAATACATTAACATTAATTAATTAATATTTAATTGATTGATTTATCCTTGTTTGATTAAATTAATTTTTAAATCACTTGAGAAGTATTTAATTAAATAAATATAAATTAAAAGTTTGTTCGACAAATTTTAATGCCGAGGAAGTAAGCTTACGCTTCCAATTGTCGGGAAGCCAATGCCTAGATTTCCCCTTTCCTGGCAATTTCCTTCATCTTTCCCGCACGTGGGATTTTCTCCACCAATTGCCAAATCCTGGATTGGCTAACGGGCAAGAAATTCCCCAATTTCCCACATGGGGAAATTGAATGGGGATTGCCAACCCACTTTGCCATTCCCATTGGCAATTGTCCGTTGCTTTCCCCATTTCCCCCTGGCACTTAAGCCCACTACCGGGAAGAGAGGAAGTTGAATTAATCCTCGTAACTTCCTCCATCAAACCCGTTGGAAAAATTCATGTGAAGCTTTGCTTCCTATTTCTTCTGAAGGACACAATATTTTGTCACATCCAACAATCTTCCACGCATTTGTCTGTAGAGAGAAGGAACAACCAAGATCTAATAGCTTTCCACGCAGCCAAGGAAGTAAGAACAGTCCGAAGAAATTTGTTTTCTTTACAAGTTTTCATGCATTAGAGGAGGCACACAACATTTTCAAGTAGTTTTCCACACATTTGAATAGAGAAGACAGCGAAAGGACTAAAGGAAAATACGCGCGCCCAGGAAGTTCGCCCACCATGGCAGCCGAGTCATTTAATTATAAGCCAGCGTAGCTCAGACACAATGCTGGTGGCGAGTTAGCTAGTAGAACTCAGAATGCACTCGGGCCCTGGTTCGACATAAAATAATGGACAACACAGGCCGAGCCATAAAATTCATCTCAGAGATTGGCCAAGTCAGCATGGAGTATGGAGGACAGCGAGTTGTTCTCATGCGTGGCCAAACCATCTTTTTACTCAGGCGTAATGACAATGGAAATGGTCATTCAAAGCTTGGTCAAGGCGAGACCTAGCTCTACTTTTTTTTGGTGAGCTATTGAAATGTTGCATTATGCAAGAAAGGTCGATACATCCCCGGGGCAAGCTGTTAGTATTGACTGTGGTCGCGTGTTTCAGGGTCGCCAAGTTTCCCCACGAGCGAGTTGTCAAGACCAAGAACGAGTTATACAGGTGCTCGGACGTACTATGGACCACCAAGCTCAAATGATAAAACATAGTGCAAGACTGAACTGTTTTGAGCATCCTGCAACGAGTTACAAGGTATCAAGTCGCAGTTATGCCCACCGAGCTAATAAACTCAAAGTGACAGGGTCGCGGGCCGGAGACTTGGCATTGAACGAAAGAAAAGGAGTTCCGTGGAAGGGGATTGCGAACGAATCGGTAGATCAGGGCCCATAAGGCCAAAGAAAACTAGGGCCTTGCATGAGTCAAATATCCAAAGCACCACTGCGGAGCTGCATGGGACACGAAGGAGCTTGGGCCAGAATGTGAACGAGGTGGAATGAAATAGGTCTGGGGGAGGTGTATGCCCACAACGCACAGGCTTGAGGTTGATGAGTCGGCGATGATGCCGAGTTGGCATGGAAATAGGGTAGTGCAACGTGGACCCTTCCCCGAGACGGAGTGATAAGGTTGTAAGTAGGTTAGTTTCACATGAGGTATAAGGGTATTCATTGGGTGTTGAAAAAGGCTCGAGGAGTCGTGCAAGCGGCCAACTCGGGGATTCAAGTACCCACTAGAATGAGTGTTTTAAAATCTTGAACCCCTCACATTTTAAAATGCAATTACCGATGGGTCCCACAATTTTTAAATACCCTAACATTGTAAAATCTCAAAATAGCTGCATATGCTCAAAAGCTCATATCTTGAGCGTTTCTCAACAGAATTTTGTAAAATTGGTTTCATTGGAATCGTGGTTCCGAGACCTATGCACAAAGATCTAGAAATTCTGAAATAAATGAAGATTTGATGGAAAATTCTGCATAAAACGATCCCAATTTAGTTTGGTAATTACCAGGTGGTTGGGTGAACATTAAATGGGCATGGGGAGCCAGTTTCTTGTGCTGCAAGTTACAAATCAGCATGGGGAAGATTTTCAAAATTAGATATCATCATTTTCCCTCATTTATCATCACTTTCATGGATGCACCACGAAACCTGCATAGTGTGGCGATTCAACTCCAACGGCTCCAAAATGGAAGCAACCCCTAACTTCCTCATTATGCGGTATAAGTCGTAGCTATTGGCATTGGTCTCTTCAGAGTCAAAATTCATTGTTATCGGTAGAGATCAATAATGGGAGAATCTTGTCTACATCAATTTTTCACTTGATCATTGTGGCGGATCTATTCATCAACAAACCAAAACCAATGACAAGTGTAATTGTGCACATCATTCAATTTTGTCCCTGTCAGCTCTCAGTTAGCAACGCGCACAATACTTCATCAGCCAGTCTTTAAGTTGTTCTGTTCTCGAATTGGATGATCGTGAGTGAATTAGAATGCCAACATTTTGAGATGGTGACAAAGATAAAAGACATAACTCTAGGAGGTGAATTGTAATTTTGGCTCTTGGAGATCTTCTCAATGGCGAAAGACCAAAAGCTAGATTCTGACAAACCAAGGTGGCGTAACGACTACGGTCTCACGACAAATGAATAATTCACCATGGAAAGGTACTTGGAGCATGTGGAGAATTGTGAATGTGAATACGAATGAAGACAAACTTTCTCACACCAGAATATTGCTCAGACGGAGGGGTGGATGAATTGCTCAAGTTTCAAGCTCAACACTCTTGTCATTTGGAGGATTATAGAGCACGGTCAATGAGTTCATTCCTATATGATCGGGATAGGCGGACTCTTGGCCCAATGGATAAGGCACTAATCCTAGGTGTCTTGATCTAGGTGGTACATTGCTGACTAGGATGTCTATGTGTGCATCCAAGTCATTTAAGTGAAGTCCATGTGTGCCCATTTCTTTTATGACTTTTTAACTTAAGTGGTTTCTATTTTTAGTCACTTTTTAAAAGTTGGTTGAAAAGTAAAAGTCACTTAAGTGCCCTATTTAATGTGCATTTAAAACCCTAACTACTTTATAACCAACTTTTGGGTTATAAAAGGAAGTGAGGGGCTCATTTGTAAAGGGTGACTTTGAGAGAGGAGGAGAAAATACTTTTGTGCAAGCTTTGTTTTAGGAAGAAACTTTGTGTTCTTTTGTGAAAAACATTTTAGAGTTAATGAAATACAAACTTTGTGTCTCATTCATTATCTCTTGTAACATTTGATGTTCTTATGTTCATTAGATGTTAGGTGTTTGAATCTTGCATGCAAATATTATCTTTGATCTTATTGTCAACATTATTAATCAATTTTTCTAGTTCACAGTGATCAAGCTCTAATTATCTACTTGCTCATGTGTGTTCCCTTTTACACATTCTTGTTTGGCTAACTCAAACTTCGTTTTATTTGTGTTAGTTATTCATCTTTCCTCTTCATGCAATATTAGGCTCTGTTTTTACCTAACTCTTGCATGTTCTTTCAATTCATTCCATTTCACTCTTTTCCTTCTTTCCATTCCATCTCCTTCATTCACTTTTCTTTCCATTGATGTTCCAAAACACCCCCCACATACAATTTTGAATGTATAGATGTAAATATAGTTTTGGTTTTCAATAAAGGCAACCTCACCTTCATTGAGGAGGGACTTCGTTCCCACACTGTTGCATGTCATTTGCATGCGTGCAAATCCATATGCTAACAATTTTTGGCGACTCCGTTGGGGATTCAGAAATCGTTAACCAATGCTTGGTTAAATCTTTATGACTATCCCTCTGCACAAGCTCCAGTTCTTCAACTGAACCTTGTGCCCGATGAAGATTTCTAAGGAGACATTGCTGCCAACCTTCGAATAGTAGCTTGGGAAAACCGTGAAAGCTTGCAGCAATTTGTGGCTGTTGATAGAGCCATTGACAAAGAAATCTACATTGAAGACCTTAGAAGAAGAGCACCTGCACGTGTTGATCTCTGCTCACCGACGCGGTCCTCTTCCACCAAGGTAAAAAGTTGTAGGACTATTACAGGTAACCCACCTATTTTGCAACCAAATCTTGTTTTTACAGATACTCAGGAAGACATATCATCAGATTTGAGGTAAGCTATTTGGGAAAGGCACATGAGTAACCATCATTTTCATCTCATTGCATCAGTACTAGATAACGAAGAAGAGAAAGCCGCGAGAGTTGCTAGAGTTATTCAGGCGTAAATAGCTCAAGAAAGAGAGCGAAGAGAAAAGGCTAGAGCCGGTCGAACATGCCAGTAATCCCTTCACCATAAATATTCCAAACTCGAAGGAAAGAGGTTTACGTGAGGAGAAAAAGCTAGAGGTCGATCTGACCCCACTTTTGACTTTCAAGGAAAATTTGGTTTCAAGTTATCTTATCCGAAGAAGAACACACCTCGTAGATCTGCAAGCCTTGCATCAAGTCCTGAAAGAGCAAGCAAGGAAGGAATCACCACAAGTCAGGCACTTGTCCTTGCTCACGTTGTTTTACCTTCGCATACCACCTTTCCTCAAATGGCAGCCAACGTACCATGAGGAAATGCCATAGGCCTATTGGCCTTCCCTGCTCGACATGAACTCCCATGAGGATCAAGAAAGATTCTTCCCAACTTCGATGGAGATGGGAAGACGTCACCAAATGACCATATTTCTGCCTTTTTCACTGCATGTGTTGTTTTGTTGGTAGAATATGAAGATGTTTCTATTTGTCTCTTCATCAAAACATTGCATGATGTTGTTGCAAATTGGTTTCATCATCTGCCCAATGGATGTATCACGAATTGGAATGATATGAAAACTAAGTTTGAAAATCAATTCAAAATGGCAGAAGATGAACATGCTCTTCTTGCCCAACTATCTTAGGTGAAGAAAGAGCCAACAAAACCCATGAGGAATTTCGTGGCAAAATTCAACAAAATGGTGAACAAAGTTCCTGCCGGGATTCGTCCAAACCTTGATGGACAAAAATGTTTCTTTATTAACACACAACAACCAGAAGTGTGCTATCAACTGAGAAGGGCTAGGGTGGCTACTTTGGAACTTGCTCAATCTTTGGCCATAGAAATTGAAGATGACTTAATCATGGTAGGAAAATTCAAGAAAAATTCCCTCAAAGGAAAGAGTCAAGAAACCCCAACGCTTCAGAAACTATACTCACTAAGTTGGCTAATGATGTGCTGGCTTAGAAAAAGCAAGTTGCTCAAAGTAGTAAACCTGCTCCTTAAAAAGACATCCCGAGAAAAGGATACATTCCCAACAAAGCCAAGATTGCAGGTGCTCCAACGAGGCTTGCTATTGAAGCAGCTCCCGCAACTAATTCCAAATGTGATTTCATTGAAGAAAGCGATGATGAGATTGAAGTCATCGAGGTTGATGAGGAAGAGCCGGATTCTGAGACATTTGAACCTAAAGTTGAAGATCCTGAAGGCGAAAGTAATAATCATTTCTTTGAGTACCGTTCCGATGAGGAAGACGAATATGAAGAAATTATAGAAGATATGAATAGTCAATCTTTCACCATTTTCACACGATCTCATAAAAAGAACCAGGATACCACTAAGGCGGGTGATAAAGAGGTTTCCAAGGAAACTCCTAAAGAATCCAAGACAAACGAGGCTCCTAAAGAGTCCAAGGCGTTTGAGGTTTCAAATTTCAAGACTATCTTAAAGAAAGGAGGGCTGTTGTTAGATCAATCGGTTGGTAAACCAACTACGAAGAAAGTTCCTTCTTCCACATCAATGTCAACCAAGCCCGAGGATAAGGTCAAAAGTGTGCCATCATCAAGTTTGAAAGAACTTGTATCTGAGACTTCAAGTATGATTACTTTGCCTAAATTTGATATCATTGATCATATCAATAAAACAAAAATCTCCATGTCACAGGTAGAGTACTTGAAGTCCAACAAGGATCAACTCGAGAAATTGGTCTAGTTTATCAAAGGTGACTCTATTGTTCATTCCTCCAAAGGAATTCTAAAAACCCCTAAAGATGGGAAAACTCAAAATATTGTGGCGGCCACTACACCTTCAAATGAAAAGATCGAACCTTTCTTTGTGTCCTTTTTGATCAACGGATGCAAATTAAGTAATTGCATTATAGACTCTGGAGCCTCGGATAATGTGATGCTAGAAAAAGTAGCACATGCTCTTGGTTTGACTTGTATGAGAACATTCGGATCATGTTACTCCATGGAAACCAAGCAAGTTCCTCTAATTGGGTAGATTAAAGATGCCCAAATGGTTTTATCCCAATTCCCTCAAAAGCGAGTTAAGGTAACTATTTTAGTTGTTGATATTCCCGCCTCGTATGGAATGTTGTTAAGCAGGAAATTTTGCAGGATTTGGGTGGTGAGATTCAAATGGATTGGTCTCATGCTATGATTCCTATCAATGGAGAAATGAAAAAGCTTATGCCGGAAGCTCAAGCAAAGTTCACGGTAACTAAAACCGAAGATCCTCGCGCACAAATCCTTTTCCAAGGCTCAAGTATGGGTAATTATATGATGACTGCAGAAATTCATACCCCTGAGATCACTTGCCAAGATTCCAATGAGATCTGGACTCTTGAGTTCGATGGAAGTTGTTGCTCAATGGGCTCTGGTGCAGGAGTGGTGCTCATATCTCCAAATGGTAAAATATTTCCTTTTTCCTACAAACTTGAATTTTCAAATACTAATAACACTGTAGAGTATGAGGCATTAATCCTTGGCCTCCAAGTTACAAAGGAGAAAGGGATAAAAAATTTGGAAGTCTTTGGAGATGCGGAATTGATCATGAAACAGGTAAGAAATCAGTTCCAAGTAAAGAATGATCGTTTGAGACACTACAGAAATAAAGTGTGGGACATAATCGAAGTCTTCAATGCCTTTTCCATAAAATTTGTCCCTTGTGAGAAGAATGACAAAGCAGATTCTCTAGCAGTCTCAGCGTCATTAATGATTCCTCATTTAGAATTTGATCAAGTCAAATACACCATTGAAATGGTCTTTAGGCCGAGTGTTCCTGACAATGCAGAAAATTGGCAAGTATTTAATGATGATCAACAAATTATTGCCTTCTTGGAAAAGAGAGAAAATTTTGAACAATTGTACTTTGAAGGAAGTGATTCGGTGTTTCGTGAATCAAATACCTCACCCATTCAGGAAGGAGTTGAGAATGAAGATCCTGGTGATGGCATCATTCAAATCAAAGGAAATAAAATCCCCAAAGGATTGGTTTCACTTGAGGAACTTTTTGACAAACATGACAAGTTTATCAAAGAGAAAGAGCAGGTAGGACATACAAATTTTATTGACTATGAGCAAGTTAATATCGGTACTAAGGATAAACCTCACTTGATCAATATTGGTAAGTGTTGCTCACCTGAGGAGTGCAGGAAATTAATAAGTCTACTTACCAAATATTCTGACGTTTTGGCTTATTCATACGAAGACTTGAATTCTTTCCAACCCAAGGAAATGGAGCATGCCATACCCTTGAAGCCTGGTGTAGTTCCATTCAGGTAGAAGCAAAGAAAATATAATCCCAAGATTGCAAGGACAATATTTCATGAAGTTCAAAAGATGCTAGATGCACGAATAGTGTTTCCTATTCGACATTCGACCTGGATAGCTAATATTGTACCGATTCGCAAGAAAAATAGAGAAATTAGGATTTGCGTGGATTTCCACAATCTTAATCAGATTCCTTGAAGGATAACTACCCACTACCAGTCATGGACCATATTCTGCAGGTAGTAACTGGATCGGAAATGCTATCTATGCTAGATGGTTTCTCTGGCTATAATCAGATTGAAGTGGCTAGAGAAGATCAACATAAAACCACGTTCACTACCCCCTGGGGTACGTTTGCATATAGAAGAATGCCCTTCAGTTTGATCAATGCCAGCGCAACTTTTCAAAGGGCCATGGATATGGCGTTTGCATATTATAAAGACAAGATCATTGTGATATACCTAGATGACTTGACAGTGTTCTCCAAGAAATGAGAAGATCACCTAAGGGATTTGGAGAAAATATTGCAAAGGTGTAGACTTCATAAGATTTCTCTGAATCCGAAAAATTCCGTGTTCAGAGTTATAGAAGGGAAACTCTTAGGTCATATTGTTTCTAAGGAAGGAACTAAGATCAATCTGAACGCGTGCCTTGAGAAAATCAAGAGTGCTATTGCCAAAGCTCCTACATTGGTATGTCCTGATTTTAAAAAGGATTTTATAATCTATTGCTATGCTTCGCCACACACAATCTCTACCATTTTGACTCAAAGCACAATCAAGAGGGGATCGAATCTCCTATTATGTTCATGAGTTCGGGATTCAAGAAACATGAACTTAATTACACTCCTCTTGAGAGACATGCGTACATGGTGGTAAGAGCCACGGAAACACTTTAGGTATCACGTGTTGAATTCTCACACCAAAGTATTAGTTCCAGACACCACGGTGAAATCAATTTTGACACAACAAGAACCGGGATCTAAGAGAGGTAATTGGGTTTCCACATCCTCTACATGAACCTCAACTCCTTCCCGCAACATCTATCTCCATAGATCCATCACACTAGTAACCTCACGTCGTCTCGGCAATCTCCCTTTCACGCACTTCACTATACTTGAGCCATCTCTCTTCCCTCTCCTTCTTTTCGTGATATCTGCCATCTTCCTCCACCCAAGCTCCCTTACCCAAAGACTCAGAATGGTTTAGCCGGCCATTAGGAGTGCCTCTAAACTCATGGTAACCATCAATATCTTCATAGCTAGAGGAATAGCACGTAGAAACATTCCTCTAGGTTCTCACAGAAATTCAAACTCAGCAACCTCTAGACAAGAATACGTAGAAATGGCATACTCCAGAGTGTAGCTAGTCTAGTACTCCTCTCCACCAATGATCTACAACATGGGTCCACGTTAGATCTACATCCTGCAACCTTTGGTAGTCTTCTTTGGTCCATATATGTGATCCATAATGCCAACTTGATCTAGATGCATAGGTTGAAAGCCATTCATATAGTTCTACTAGGAAGTAGTAGAAGAAGGTCTCATATAGATCATGGTAGAGGTTCTCTTCTACCCATTTACGTGCATTCAATTTAGGTCCTATCTTTGAATCTATGAGAAAATTCATCCTTCGTGCTCTTGAATCGAGATTCAAAATTTTCCAATGTCAACCACTTTGTCATTACTCATTACATAGATCATGATGTATGCTATATCCCACTACAACTTTGAAAAGAGGTCCGGAAACGGAACCAAGATGTAGTCATTTTTACTCCCATTACAAAAGGAAGGAACCCCATGCACGCCGGCCTATCACCCAGCAGAAGTTGAGCACTCACCCGAGGCACATGTGGGTACCGAGTCTCTCTTTTATGTGAGTTTAGTGGGAAACATCATCTATGATTAGTGTAAGAGTTTTTAGGAGGGAAGTTAAGACATACAAGAACCATAGGGCTCAGAATGGCCTCTAGATCCTTGCAGTCACTTTGATCGAGTGCTTTAACAAAATCCAGAACATATATTATAACAGAAAGAATTATACAAGCATTCATACATAGCATGAAAGGAAGGAGAACTCATAAGAGAGAAATATGCATTAAAACCATTGATATCCATGTCTATATTATATCAGGTAACCTCATTACATTCATTGATTCATTACAGAGTGTCACAGAGAGTAGACCGTAGTCATGCATATCACTGGACTTGTGTAACTAAGCTAAAAGAAAAAGAAAAATTACAACTCCATGCCTAGTACATTCTCTCCTGAATGCAAATATCCACTCGTAGTAATTCTACAAAGCTCGCCCATGTTATCTCTAAAACTCGATATGTATATCAAACTCCTCTTTCGTGATATATTTTACTCGACAGGCACTTGTATTTATAACTCTCCTACACTGCCAACTCACCTTCCAGTGCCCTCAGATCTGGTGCCAAGTGTCGAATGTGGTCCTTCATGCGAGCATGCTCCTCCAAGACTGAGCTTTCCACTTCATCTCATGATAATCTTCTAGAATATTCCATTGCAGGCATGCTCCTTCCTAGGCCAACCTATCGCCAAGCTAGCATCTTATCCACGTGCAACCGATCATGCTTTTCACGTGTTCTGCCTTGGGTGCTCAAATCGGCTAAGTCTCATACCTCCTTTCATGCGTCGCGCGTGCTATATGCTTCCTTAAACCTTTCTCTCGTGTGATTTTGCCCTGTGCACCTTTTCATAACCGGGACCCTACGCACCTTCATACTTGGTTAAGATTACAGGGGTCCAACAGTATTTATCCAAATTTTCTAGATCTAGAACACATATATAAACAAGTTATTCATCTCTTATTAAAGGAGGGAATTCTATCTACTTGACACCTAGCACTCCAATGGGAAAATACTAAGAACAATCACAAGAAAAGATAATCCAAGACACCCTTAAGATTTATATACTTTGCATACTAATTCATCCACTCATATTTGTAGGAACAAAAGGCACATTATCAAATTCAAGTCAATCTAGGGAAAAGGTTCAAGTACAATTACATTATTGTAAGACCATGACTATCGACATGGTTACATACATTACTGAGATATCACATGTTAGGTGAGAATGATGTGTGGTTTGAGCCCTCTTTAGAGTAGTAATGACATTGGCGGTATGCGGGGTTCCCACAACCCAACTAATGTTTGTTTTACAAGACTCCTTGACCATCTAGGGTTTTGAAGATTCAATCAGCTACACAACAAGAATCACACAATGTCAAAGTTTAAAATTACAAAAAGGAGTAGATCAAGAAACTATTGGAGGTGACAAGGACTGAGAGGGGGTGAATAAATACCTAATAAAACTTTCACACTTATGCTTCAAACCCTAACCACAAAAACTCATGTAAAACACATATCAAAACATATAGTCTTCACAATGAAATATACTCAATGCAAGGATCACAATGATAAACACATAAAACCATTTATATTGATAATCAATTCAAATCAACACACTTATATAGATATTCAAATCAGATCATAATGAGTAATGTCTTTAAAAATGATCAACAAGATACAACCATGAGCTCTCAAGACAATCACCCTTGTCTCATGAATACATATGAAGATATAATACTTTTGAACATGATTACAACTCAACATCAGATTTGAATTCACTTCCAAAACATGGAAATAACATCAATATGATATGAAGATAACATCTAAACATAAGGATCCAAATATTCCCTCCTTCTTCACTCGCTCTCAAAGAAGCATCACACACTTTTATTTGCTCAAATCCTCCTCATGAAAACACAACGGTGATGTCCTAGAATGGAATTCTAGGGATTTTGGACTAGTCCCAAGGGGTTTTTCTTTGTAGAAAAGGGTTCCAAAATATTAGCACCATTGTACCCAAAACTCCATTTTATAGCCTCTCCTTGATTCAAATTCAAAAAGTCATCTCCAATCATCATAAATTCATCACCATACCTCAAACTCTCTAGCCATTAGGACTTACATAGTCAGGTTCTAAGGATTTACATTGTAAATGCAAGAGATAACTTAAACAACCTCAAAACACATCATATAAACACTCCAAATAGTCCTAACATACTTGATACATCATGATACAACCTGAAAACATGCATCCATGAGCTCATGTAGCTCCAAAACGCAATCTCACACCTTGTGACTACCATACCCTGCTCCAAATGAGCACATGTAACATAGTGAATCACTTGTATTTACATCATGTAAACATGTTTCTTAAGCATCCAAGAAGCTCATACCATCATGCAACATCACCTAGGAACTTGAATAGGCTTGTAAGAGCAAACAATCCTCACTCTATCATGAAGTACACACTGAATCATCATGCCAACATCATCTGACCCTAATCCATCATCCAATTTGTCATTAATGTGGTTTTGCATCAATGAAAACCCTTATAGGACCACATGCCAATAATATCCCCTTTGTCATTGATGAAAAACTACTTGAACTTCTCCCCCTTTTTACATTAATGACAAAGGCATACTTGTTGCAGCACATTTTCCACCATCCACAACTTCATAACATCAACCAAAGATCTCATTCAAGCTCAAAACCTTGAAATTTACCTCAAAATCTGATTTTTCCTTCATCTAAAGCATACAACCACCATAGTACCCTTGAGCCAAGAATATCAAACAACTAAACATCATCAATAAATCATAAACAAAGCACAATATAGATATGGTTCAAGCATTTGAATTACATAACCATGACTTTGAGTATTTAAGAGCTTAAATGATAAAAAGTACGATGGTGGTGTACCCTCGAAGAGGATAGACAACTTCTAATGAATGCGGTAGTAGCACAAGAAAATGAATACAATTTGTAAAATAGGATGGTCAAGGGACTAGAGCCACAACCTAAACCAAAGATAACTATCCTAACTAATATCCCCAATAATGGACCAAGGAAAGACATACCCAACAAAGGCCTTTCCAATAAGCCAAGTTCCTCAACCAACGCTCAAGCACTAAAGGGCCTCGTCCCACGAGTAAAAGGAAACCAATTTTCCTCCTAGTACTAATTTTTCTAACTACACCCCTTGTGATATGGCTCAAATTTTAAGTCGATCAAAGTTATTGTTACTATTATTAAGCTGCTCATGATCCCTAAGCATAGAAGGAGAGTATTCAAATGCACACTTTGAGGACCACAATATAAAAGACAGTGTAAAATTGTAAAGTGTTGGTTCCCCTTTGGTTATGATGTTTCATGGAGCATGTTCTAAAACAGACAATGGGGATGGAGTGGTGCTCATTTCCCTAGACAAATAAACATTTAATTTTTCATTCAAATTAAAATTTGAGTGCACCAAAAACATTGCAGAGTATGAAGCATTGCTCCTAGGTCTAAGAATTGCATGGAAATATGGGATCAAAGATATTGTTGTCAAATGATATTCTGAATTGGTAGTGAAGCAAGTCAGGCAGATGTATGCAACAAATAATATAAGAATGAAATGATACAAGCATGCAGTATGGGAATTTAATGAAATGTTTGATTCCTTTAAAATTTTATACCATGAGAGATCTTAGAATGCACAAGCCGACAAACTTGTTTTTCTTCCATCCCAATTTGATAATTGCACGGTTTCCCCTTATTGTAGCTATGATGTTGAAATATTATGTAGACCATCTATGCCTAACAATGTTAAACACTAGCAAGTATTTGAGGATGATGCTTAGATATGAAGGTTCATGAAAAATGAAGGTGAATTTACAAATCAATACATGGATCTTGAGCTAATGGTTTCATTTTGTGATGGGAAGGAAACCTTTTTTGGGAAAGACATAATTCAACTGAAAACCAATATAATTCCCAGAGGGTTAGTTTCCCTTGAGTCTAATTTTGATAATGTTGATAGGGTAATAAATATGCCCATCTTTGCTTCAAGAGAAGTTGAAGAATACAACTTAGGAACCCTACAGAAACCCAAGAAGGTTTGGTTGGGATGTAATCTGAGCAAAGAAGAGAAGCAAGCTTATATAAAGCTGTTGAAAAAATACCAATATTTGTTTGGCATGGTCTTATTCAAAGTGAAGGCTTATAGAGAGGATTTTTTCCAACATGAGATACCTTTGGAGCCTCATACTAAGACATTTAGACAAAAGAAAAGGCCCATTAACCCTCTTCTCTCACTCAAGATGCAAGAAGAGTTGAAAAAGATAAGAGAGGGAGGAGTAATACAACCCACAAAATATTCAATTAAAGATAATTATCCATTTCCGAATATGGAAAATATGTTACAACCGGTCTTTGGATCTAAATTGCTCTCAACATTAGATGGATTCTCAAAGTGTAGAATCAGGTGGTTATGAAGTAATTTAAAATATTTAAAACTACCTTCACCACCCCTTGGGAACATATGTGCATGTTAGGATGCCATTTTGGCTAATGAATGTTGGAGCTACTTTTCAAATGGCCATGGATGTGGCATTCTTAGGATTCATCAATGATTTCATAGTTGTGTGCCAAGATGATGTGACTGTATTTTATAGAAAAATATTTGATGACTTGGGGCATGTCGAGAAGATGTTAATCAGATGCCGGGAATATGGAATTTCATTGAATCCAAAGAAATATCACTTTGGTGTTCAAAAAGTAAAATTGTTGGAGCATATTGTGTCAAAGGAAGGGGTCATGATAGATCCTAAGAGAGTGGAAGCAATTGTTAAGGTTCTTATCCCCAAATCAAAAAAAGGAATTTAGTAATTTTTGGTCAAATAAATTTTATTAGGAGGTTCATCTCCAACTTTGCTAAGATAACCAGTCCTATAACAAACATGATGTTGAAAGAGTAATTCATCAAATGGGAAGGAGTTGTTCAAGCTTTACTGGAATAAAGGAAATACTCAAAAATGCCCCAAGATTGGCGAGTCTTGACTATAAGAAATATACTTAAATATTTTATTTTGCATCCAAGAATACCATTGCATCATTATTATAGAAAGATGAGGAAGGAAATGAAATCCCCATTGCTTTTTTCAGCAAATCCTGCAAGGTACCGAGTTGAAATACACTATCATGGAAAATTAGACTTTTCTTTGGTAAGAGCTACTAAAATCTTTAGGCCTTATATATTGAGCTCAAATATTATAGCCTATGTTCCCCACACAATGGTCAAGGATATACTGTCTGAGATGGAAATATCTAGTAAGAGATGCCTCTAGGTAAATAACCTCCGGAGTATGATATGGATATTCAAACTACTAAACTGGTTAGAGGATTGGGCCTAGAAAACCGATGGCAGAAAATAATTTTCAAGTAATGGAAATCAATGCAATTGAGGAGGGAAATTTGGACCTCCAGGACAAAATGACCAATTCCATTTGGTATAAAGATGTAATATATTACCTGAATAATTTGGAATGTCCAGGGAATCTAGATAAGAATCAAAGAAGGACACTTAAGTTGAATTCCAAGAAATATGTTATGACTGATTATGGGTTGGCTTGGAAAAACCTAGAGGGAATTTTGTTAAGGTGCATCACAGAGGAAGAGGCCCCCAAGATTATTGCAGAGTTCCATGGAGGAGTGTGTGGGGCCACTTTGCTAGAAGAGTAACTGCTCATAAAATTTTGAGAGTAGGATATTGGTGGCCCACATTATTCAAAGATGTAACAATATTAGTTAGAAAATGTGAAATTTTCCAAAGATTCTCTGGGAGGTTGAAATCCTCAGGGGCCCTTCCTTTACAACTAGTATCAATTGAAGCCCCTTTCAAGCAATGGGGTTGGAATTTATTGGGAAATTTCATATTCCTCAAGTGCAGGACACAGATGGATATTAGTAGCTACAAATTATTTTACTAAGTGGGTTGAAGCCATCCCTATTAAGAAAGAAACTCATCAGGTAGTTATGGACTTCATTTTTAATAATATCGTCTATAGATTTGGGGTACCTCAAAGATAGTTGTTGATAATGCCATGAGCTTTAGAAAAAAACCTTTAGTGGCTATGTGACAAGAATATGGTATTAACTTGACTTATGCTTCTAATGAAAACCCTCAAGGGAACAATCAAGCTGAATCTAGCGACAAAAAATTGCTCAAAATACTCAGAAGGACATTATAAATTAAGAAGAGAAAGCGGGGCAAAAACTCAAATTTGCTCTATGGGCGAGATAGAGTTATTACCAAACTAGCCATTGAAAGATTCCTCTTGAATTAGTTTATGGATTCTAAGCTCTTTTACCCTTGCATATGCAATTATCATCCTATAAGTTTAGGCAACAACTTGAGGATGAAGGAGAAATAAACCCTTATGAAGCCCAAATTAATCAAATACTTGAGTTGGATGAAAAAGAAGGAAATCCCACCGAAGCACCTAACATTTAGATAAATAATGAAGAAAATATTTGATAAAAATGTGACTCAAGGGCATTCAATGTTAGAGATATAGTTTTATTGAGGATAGTAGGCATGAGGACAAGGGAAAACATGGAAAGTTTTATGCCTTATTTATGGGACCATACTCAATTAACATAAGAGTTGGTGAACATACATTCTTCGTAAAAGATCCGGATGGAAACTTGTTGGAATTTCTGTTAATTAAAGTCATCTCAAATATTTTTGGACTAAGCCCACATGATTAGGTATGAATTTTTGTTTAGTGTACATTTTTGTTATTCGTTTTTTTTTCCTTTTTGTTGTTGTCTCGGGTCTACAGGTGACTAGTTGTTTTGGTATCATGGTAATTTTTTATGCGTATCTGCTCATGAGGCCAAGTGTGTGTTACAAACTATTTCGTTGCCCAACAGATTAAGGTACTTGGTCAAGTGTGTCGATTCGTTTGTTTGGTTCTTATGGTACTGCAGGAGGTGCCCATTCCCGATTTAGAGTCGATGTTGGTTCTAGTTTTCATCTCACTTCTTTATTTCAAATGTGCCTTCAAAAATATTTCATGTCTTGTTTGTTAGAACTTTGAAATATGCATGTTTATATGATAAACCCATGTTAAACCAAGAAAAAATCCCTTGTTTGATCATAAATCTAGTATGAATCCTCTTTTTTGGTTGAGGAAATCATAACCATGTTGTTTAAGAGAAATATCTAAGAAATCATTGTCGAATGATCGTGTTAATCCTTGTAAATTTCCCATGTGTGTCGTTCCTTTTATTTTCAATGAAAATTGCATTTTCTTGTTTGATGCCCGAAAATATATGGTATGATTTAATTGGTTGTGCTATATTGGGTTTTATTTGCACAATTACAAAAGTTACTTAATGGCTGCAAAGTGCAAACGAAACTCCAAAACCCAACAAAATATTCAAAGGAATATTTGAGTCGTAATGCAAAGTGCAAATATATCCCTGAAGTCCAATGTGGAACACGTGCCAACTTCTCGGCCAAAGTCGAGAGTTGATTTTGGGTCAAAATTGCAATTTGACACTTGTTCAAAGAAATATGAAAAATTTAAGTAGACTCCCCAACCTCACAATGTCTCAGATTAAGCCACGTGGATGGCTCACATTCAAAAGGATAAACAAATCGAAAGGTCAGGATTTAAAGAATTAATAGTTACCACCATAAATGTATGCATACATATCAAAGTTTGAGTTTTAAAGGCTTTTTTATCATTTCTAGTTTTCACCTTGCACACGAGAAATTTAGATGCCCTAGCAGTGTTAATTCACGAAAAAAATAAGAACAAGCAATTGTGACATGGTGAAATCGAGCAAGGAACTCGAGTTATGGAAGAAGGGAAAATTTCACGAGTTTGTAAAAAAACAAGTAAGTCCATGTTTAACCTTTGTGTTCTCGATACCTAAATTAGGATTAAGAGGAATTAAGAGGAAAGATCAAAAACCACAAGATGAGGTCCTTGGAATCAGGTTTCCATGTAACTTCTAATATTTCTAGTGATTTAGACAATGTCATGGATACAAAATTACTAAATGTTGATCTAGATGACTTCTTGAGAAGACTTCATGCTCCAAATAAGAGCTAATGGATGGTGGTCATTAATGTCATTCATATTGCCTTAGCAATTGCGTTTCCACCATCTATACACTCTCCCAAGATTGTATGGTTGTGTGCTAAAAATTATGACCCAGAGAAGGATGGAAGTGGGGAAACAGTAATAAATGTAACACCATAAAATATTAGGAAAATATCGGGGTTACCAAAGTTGGATCAACCAGTAATTGCTACCATTGAATCAACACAAATTGATTATGACGCAAGACATGATGAATATGCTGAAATGTTAGATACACAATGGTTAAAAGAAAGGAATCCATCTGTCAAATGGATCCCCAAGAAATTGACTAAGGCCATGTTTGTTGAAGAGGTCAAGGAACTCATTGTAATGCTAAGTTTGATGGCAGGGTTAGAAGGGGTTAATGATTTTAAAGAGTGGATTTCCCTTCATAATGGTTATCTTGGAATAAAGGGAAATTTCGTAGGGCAATATTTTATCAACATCTATTCATGCCCAACTCATAACAATAACTACAAAAATTAAGACAGTAATCCAGTTGATATTAAATTCTATATGATGTCTTACCTCATCTATAATATTGCATACTACAAATCATTCCCAAGTCTCCCACCACCGGAAAGTTTTGAAAATCATAGGGTATACGATGTATATTCACAATTAATATTGGACAAGTGGAGAGGAAATGTCGAGACGGGTAAATGATGTCTTCATTGCCCCTATAAATTGCATTTCCAAACTAGAAAGGGAACAATACCGATTATCTGTTGGTGTTAGGTCTGCAATTATGGAATATGATTACATCTTCATACAGTAAATTTTTTTCACATATTTCAGGGTAAGTGGATTTGAAGGACAACCCTATAAGTTACCTAGATATGTGAATGATAAGTGGGTCTTAATGGAAATTTCAAGACAATTGACCCTTGTACATAAAAATATTGTAAGGAGACATAAAACAAACATAAAATTCCCTCTCAAAATTGGGAGATATTCCTTCCCAACAATAGTAAAATCTAGATTAATGGATGAAGAGATGGAGAGGTTTCAAATGGATAAATTTACACCAAGAAATAATTATGAAATTTAGTGGGTTAAGACTGGTGAGCATGAACCCCATTTTGAAGAATACTAGATGAATTGCGTGGACGAGGAAGAAGTTAGACCGAGGGATTATTATAAAATGACTTTAAGGAAAGTTATTGACTTAAAAATCGTTGTAATTCCTTAGGTAATAGAAGATGATAAAAATTTGGTGGGTCGGTATTACCCTTACCAAAATATGAGATCAAAATAAATCAGTCCTATCGATTGGAAAAAGGAAGAATTATATTATCCTTATGAAAGAATTACATATGTAATGAGGAGAACATTGGCTTGGCTGATTGGGAAGGGTCTAGATTTATCCTTACAAAATATAAAATTACTAAAGGAGTTTTGAGAATTGAAGACTTTGAAAGAAGATATCCCTCCCCGAAAGAGGGACCGAGATAATATGGACCCCTTGAATGGACAATATCTTCAATTACCCAGTAAAAAGAAAACCAATGAGACCATTGATGAATGGGCAACCACAAGTAGGACTGGAAATTTAAAAGCGCCTTGACTCGGAAGGTAGAGGGGATACTCTTGAAGGATATCCAAGATGCACCCATTACTTGATAGTTCCAATAAAATTCAAGGTGATAAGTTTGAATACATCAAGAATTCCCTTAGTGGTATTACTAGGGGCATCTAGTGCACTAAAGAAGATGAGGGGATCTATGTCAAATGTTGACCCAAAACCTATAGTGCAAAGTGCTAAGGGAAGGGAGGGCCTTGAACCTAGGTGTTTTGAAAGAACTGCAAAAAGGGATAAAGTAATATTGCCTTTGGAAAGGGATATATGTGGTCATGGTGCAAAGAAACAAAAAAGAAAGGAGCCTAAAGTAATTGATCCTCCTATCCTAACTGAAACTCAAAATAAAATTGTTACTTCATTGGCTCATCAAGCAATGCCATTTCAGACTCCTGAAGGTATTCATTCTACTCTAGTTGTACCACCACTAGTTGTAACCTCATCTTCATCCCCAACTGAAGTTATTGTAGGAATAGTTTGTGGTGCCGATGTATCTAGTCAGCCAAGTGATGTTGTGAACAGAACAAGTGTAAGATAAACTACATGTACAACCTGAGGAACAGTCAAAAGGACCTATTGAAATAATTGATTTGGAGTTACTTAAAGAGATTCCTAGACTTGATATGGTCGATGTAAAAGTTGAAACTTATACGTGAGAGGGTGCAAGTGTTTCCAAACAAGAAACACATATGCAAGATCTTGATCAATCATCAAATATCAAATTGGGGGCTCAACCCCAAGGTATTAAAATTGAAAGTACAACCCATGTTGTGGAAAGTGAAATGGTGACTCAAACAATTATGGGTGAAGCACCTGTATCAGATGTTGTCTATACTGAAAATCAGCCACCCAAGGATTCAAAGATGATGAAGGAGAGTGAAGTTTCTTGAATTACAAGTAATATAAAGGAAACTACAAGCGAGATTGTAGAAGAAATAAGAATACCCACTTGAGATAAATACTAAGGAAAGTACACATACTAATAATAAAGGTAAAAATTAGGAATTAATCCTTGAATTTCAGATTAACAAAGCAACAAGAAGAGGATCCAACAAAGCAAAAACTGGTTAAAGAGAAATCCCAAGGAGATTTGTCTACTAAACAACCACTTATAGAGGATAAATATATTTCAAAGAACAATGAGCCATTTGAGGTTCTAATTTTGGGTAGGGAGACTCAAAGGAAGCTATAGATGTAGTGGTCACTTCAATAGAAAAATTGAAAGAAGATACAAGTGCAATGGCCACCCAAGATGAAAGTTCAAGGGAAACAATAAGTGTACTTGTAATTTCTGCAGAAGGTAAAGGTCAAGGTTAGAAAACAATGGGTAACAAAGAGTCGAAGATAATAACCAATCTTCGATTCGAGACCAAATTAAATAGCAACTATAGACTGTGACACTAGAAAGTGAAATTTTTTTGGTGAAAGTGCAAGGAACACACAAAGATATGTGAGTACCTCAATATATGCAAGGAACATCAACAGAATTAGTGTTGTACTCTAAAACTCCACACCTCACACCAAAAGGAGTAAATATGGGTAATTCCCCTATGACTGGTTGGTTGGGAGCACTCCTTCAAGAGAAGGAAAATAAAGTTGTTCAAAGACGAGTTTTAGATATCACAAGCATTGCCTTCCCAAAACCCAAAAAAATCTTAAAATAAAGCAAGGATTATCACTAAAACACATGTATATCAAAGCATGGATTCGGGACCACAGAGATTGCAACTCCCCATCGAGGTAAGTCAAAGGATAAGATTACAATAAGTGATTATGATGTCAAGCACATCCAATTGGGGAAACCTATCGGGAAACATTAAAACAAGATGTCACAATAGTAGTTGAAGGCTTTTTACAAAAGGTCGATGAAGACACAATATCTAAGAAGCGGTTGAAGGAGAAAATAATGACACTGTCTTCATGTTCATAGAATTTGGTAGAGCCAACAGAAGAAATCCAAGAAGTTTCCACTACCATTACTCGAGAAATCTTAGGTAAAATAGAAAATGCTAGTGAGAATGTCATGGCAATAGATAAATGGGTGGAGGATTTATCTCAAAAGGGAGAAAAATCATTGAGAAGACAATTAAAAGGTATGTAGAGTTAACCAACATGCTTAATGACATAAATGAATTAAATGATCAATGTGAAAATGAATTGTACCATTGGGAAGGGATCCTTCCCAAACTTGACACTATAAACCAACTTGATGAGGACTTAGTAGAAAAGAAAGGAATGTTGTTTCTGAGGAAAAAGGGTTTTAGTACGCACTTGAATATTTAGCCAAAATTAGGGTAGAATTTGTGAATCAAGTCAAGGAAAAGCTAGAAATAGAGAAGGATTAGATAGGAAAGGGTATTGATATTATAGATAACAGGTTAGAAGAGATGGTATGTGACAAAGGAAAACGTACTTATGGGAACTTGGAGATTGATATCATGATTCAATATTTTGATCAATACATCAAAGAGGAACATTAGTCCTATGAGGTCATCAAGAGACTTATCTTTGTGGAAAACAAAAATTTTGAGTTGAGTAAAAAATTGAAGAGTATAAGAAAAGGATGGAAAAATGTGTTGAGGTGTTGAATAGGCATAACTTAATATTCAAACATCACACGAGACATGATGAAGAGGATTTGATGCAGTTATTCCAAATATTTGATGCTTACATGGACAAGCGACCTAACAAGGAGGAAGACAATAAAGAAGGAGATGATGATCATGTTGAACCGTGAGCAAGCTTAGGATTGTATTTTCTAAAAAAATTTCCTTTTTCAGTTTCTACTTTCATTCATGACAGTTGAATATTGTTTTAAATTATGGATTTCAATTATGTATGTAATGTGGAACAATGTAGTAGGATTTCATTATGTTTTAATAGAATTCTATATCTATTATTAACATGAAATTCATTGTAACATATTAAATATTTTTAATTTGAAAAGAAAGCAAAATCAAGTTGTATAGGGACCCTAGCCCAAGAAAATTTTTACATACATTCTTGACATTATCCTGAAAAAGGACTAAAGGAAAGATACCTAATCTTCTACTATTAAGAAGTCCTATCTAAAAGAAGGAATTTTATTTAAAATCCTATTCTTCCTAGATACAAATTCTTGATCCCAATTGCCATCTATAAAAATAAAATGTCCCTACCAAACTATAAAACATGCCCAGAGCCATGAGATCATCAAAATTTTCCCTAGGACCATCCAACATACCAATAAACTCTATTTTCTTCTTATAAAAAGAAACCCACACTTGAAGATCCAAACCACCCTCGGAAAGTTCTTTCTTCCCTGATGATTTGAAGGTAGAGGGTGGAATGGAAGTGTTTTATGTGGTCGGGAGTGCAATCGGGATGATTTTGGAGTAGATAGAGCATGACATTTAGAGCTAGACTCGCCCCTACATTTCTTCATAAAGAGTGATGTCAGTTGTTGGGGCCCCTAAAATATTGACTACGTACACAAAGGCACATGAGCATGCAAGACTAAAGTTAAGAAATGGGCGCACAAGGAGAAGGTGCACAAGGTAAGGTTCTAGGAGGGTCTCAGTAGAACATGTGATGCGCGCCAGCAGACAAGGTATCGGGACTTAGCCATATTTGACGTATCGGGTAAGACACAAGAAAAGTGTGACCTGAATGTGCATGCGGAGTGGATAAGGTGCCAGCCTGGCGATAAGTTGGCCTAGGAAGGAATATGCACTGTGATGGAAGCTTCTAGAAAACCATCATGGAAAAAGTGGAGAGCTCAGGCCTGGAGGAGCATGCTTCCATGGAGGACCACATTCGAGATGCTTGGCGGTCCGAGGCTGCGAAGGATGAGTTGGCACTTCGGGATGCCTATATATACAAGCGCCCACGTAAGTAGAGGGATATACGAGAGAGAGAGGAAAAGGAGCAGATATCTCGAAATGCTTTGCAAAGGAACTCTGTTTGGGTTGGGTAGATTAAATATAGGAGAAGGATGTATCAAGGACTTGGGGTTATAAAATTTCTTTTTGAGAGCTAAATGATATGGATCCAGTTATGATGCATGAATTCGGTCTTCCATAATGTGGTGTTTTGTAGTAAGCCTAATGAATGTAATGAGGTTACCAAGTTAATTGAATATGATCCTTCTTGGTTCGGATTCATACATGATTCTTCATAGTTCCTTTTCATGTATGTTTATAAGATGAATATGAATTCCTATGCATTTTCCTTTCTGTTTTGTTTCATTTCTTTAAGTTTGTTAAAGTATCTCTATGTCTGTAATGACTACAATGATCTAGAGCCGTTCTGAGCTCTATGATGTTTGCATGTTTCATTCCCACTCACTTCCTTTAAATTTTGGATCATAGATGATGTTTTCCCACTCAACTCACATAAAAGAGAGACTCGATGCCCGCGTGTGCCTTGAGTGAGCACTTAGCGCCTGCTAGGTGATAGGTCAACGTGCATGGGATTCCCTTGTTGTTTAGTGGGTGTAAAAATGACTACATCTTGGTTCCGTCGCCAGACCTCTTTTCAAAGTTGTAGTGGGAAATGGCATACATCATGATCTGTGCACCTTTGAGTGATGACAGCGTTTAACTTTGGAAAGTGTTGAATCATGGTTTAAGAGCACGAAGGATGAATTTTCTCAGAGATTCAACACTGGACCTGATTTTGATGCACATAGATGGGTAGAAGAGAACCTCTACCATGATTTGTATGAAACTTTTTTGTTGTTTCCCAATAGAGTTGTATGAATGACTTTCGGCATATGCGTCTAGATCAAGATGGTATTGTAGATCGTGCATGTGGACCCAAGAAGAATTTCAGAGGCTGCAAGATGTAGATATCATGTTGACTCGTGTTGTGGATCATTGGTGGAAAGGAGTAATGGCTAGCTACACTCTAGAGTACGCTATTTCTAACTATTCTTATCCAAAAGTTACTAAGTTTGAGTTTCTGTGGGATCCCAGAGGATCATTTCTAAGTGTTATTCCTTTGGTAATGAATATCTTGATTGTTACCTTGAGTTTAGAGGCATTTTTGATGGCCGGATAAACTATTCTCGAGCACCGAGCGAGGAAGCTACGGTGGAGGAAGATGGCAAATAATGCGACAAATAAAGAAAGGGAGGAGAGATGACTCAAGTACCTTAATCTTGGGCAACGAAATAATTTGTAACACACACTTGGCCTCATGAGCGGATACGCATAAAAATTACCATGATAACAAAACAACCGGTCTTTCAGAGACGTAACAACAAAAAGGAAAAAAAAAAACGAATAACAAAAAATGTACACTAAACAAAAATTCATACCTAATCATGTGGGCTTAGTCCACGAAATATTTGAGATGACTTTAATTAACAGAAATTCCAACAAGTTTCCATCCAGATCTTTTACGAAGAATGTATGTTCACCAACTCGATGTTAATTGAGTATGGTCCCATAAATAAGGCATAAAACTTTCCATGTTTTCCCTTGTCCTCATGCCTACTATCCCTCAATAAAACTATATCTCCAACATTGAATGCCCTTGGAGTCACATTTTTATCAAATATTTTCTTCATTATTTATCTAAATGTTAGGTGCTTCTGGTGGGATTTCCTTCTTTTTTCATCCAACTCAAGTATTTGATTAATTTGGGCTTCATAAGGGTTTATTCCTCCTTCATCCTCAAGTTGTTGCCTAAACTTATAGGATGATAATTGCATATGCAAGGGTAAAAGAGCTTAGAATCCATAAACTAATTCAAGAGGAATCTTTCCAATGGCTAGTTTGGTAATAACTCTATCTCGCCCATAGAGCAAATTTGAGTTTTTGCCCCAGCTTTTTCTTCTTAATTTATAATGTCCTTCGAGTATTTTGAGCAATTTTTTTTGTCGCTAGATTCAGCTTGATTGTTCCTCGAGGGTTTTCATTAGAAGCATAAGTCAAGTTAATACCATATTCTTGTCACATAGCCACTAAAGGTTTTTTTCTAAAGCTTATGGCATTATCAACAACTATCTTTGGAGGTACCCCAAATCTACTGCACGATATTATTAAAAATGAAGTCCATAACTACTGATGAGTTTCTTTCTTAATAGGGGGAGTTTGCTTCAACCCACTTAGTAAAATAATCAGAGCTAGTAATATCCATTTGTGTCTTGCACTTGAGGAATATGAAATTTCCCCAATAAATTCCAACCCCCATTCTTGAAAGGGGCTTCAATTGATACTAGTTGTAAAGGAAGATCCCCAAGGATTTCAACCTCCCAGAGAATCTTTGGCAAATTTAACATTTTCTAACTAATATTGATTCATCTTTGAATAATGTGGGCCACCAATATCCTGCTCTTAAAATTTAATGAGCATTTACTCTTCTAGGAAAGTGGCCCCACACACTCCTCCATGGAACTATGAAATAATCTTAGGGGTCTCTTCCTATGTGATGCACATTAATAAAATTCCCTCTAGGTTTTTCCAAGCCAACCCATAGTCAGTGATAACATATTTCTTGGAATTCAACTCAAGTGTCCTTCTTTGATTCTTATCTAGATTCCCTGGATACTCCAAATTCTTCAGGAATATATTACATCTTTATACCAAATGGAATTGGTCATTTTGTCCCTGAGGTCCAAATTTCCCTCTCAATCGTGCATTGATTTCCATTACTTGAAAATTATTTTCTACGCCATCAGTTTTCTAGGCCCAATCCTCTAACCAGTTTAGTAGTTTGAATATCCATATCATACTCCCGGAGGTTGTTTACTAGAGGCATCTCTTACTAGATATTTCCATCTCAGACATGTATATCCTTGGCCATTTTGTGGGGAAGATAGGTTATAATATTTGAGCTCAATATATAAGGCCTAAAGATTTTAGTAGCTCTTACCAAAGAAAAGTCTAATTTTCCATAATAGTGTATTTGAACTCAAGTACCTTGCAGGATTTGCTGAAAAAAGCAATGGGGATTTCATTTCCTTCCTCATCTTTCTATAATAATAATGATGCAATGGTATTCTTGGATGTAAAATAAAATATTTAAGTATATTTCTTATAGTCAAGACTCGCCAATATCTGGGGCATTTTTGAAGTATTTCCTTTATTCCAGTAAAGCTTGAACAACTCCTTCCCATTTGATGAATTGCTCTTTCAACATCATGTTTGTTATAGACTGGTTATCTTAGCAAAGTTGGAGATGAACCTCCTAATAAAATTTATTTAACCAAAAATTACTAAATTCCTTTTTTGATTGGGGATAAGAACCTTAACAATTGCTTCCACTCTCTTAGGATCTATCATGACCCCTTCCTTTGACACAATATGCCCCAACAATTTTACTTTTTGAACACCAAAGTGATATTTCTTTGGATTCAATGAAATTCCATATTCCCGGCATCGATTAACATCTTCTCGACATGCCCCAAGTCATCAAATATTTTTCTATAAAATACAATCACATCATCTTGGCACACAACTATGAAATCATTGATGAATCCTAAGAATGCCACATCCATGGCCATTTGAAAAGTAGCTCCAACATTCATTATCCAAAATGGCATCCTAACATGCACATATTTCGAGTTCCCAAGGGGTGGTGAAGGTAGTTTTAAATATTTCAAATTACTTCATAACCACCTGATTGTACCCTAAGAATCCATCCAATGTTGAGAGAAATTTAGATCTAGTAACCAATTGCTGTAACATATTTTCCATATTGGGAAATGGATAATTATCTTTAATTGAAGCCTTTTTTAGATTCCTAAAATCTACACAAAGTCTTATGTCTCCATTTTTCTTTCTCACTAGTACCAGATTAGCCACCCATGAAGAATATTTGGTGGGTTGTATTATTCCTCCCTCTCTTAGCTTTTTCAACTCTTCTTGCATCTTGAGTGAGAGAAGAGGGTTAATGGGCCTTTTCTTTTGTCTAAATGTCTTAGTATGAGGCTCCAAAGGTATCTCATGTTGGAAAAAATCCTCTCTATAAGCCTTCAGCTCTGAATAAGACCATGCCAAACAAATCTTGGTATTTTTTCAACAGCTTTATATAAGCTTGCTTCTCTTCTTTTCTCAGATTACATCCCAACTAGACCTTCTTGGGTTTCTGTAGGGTTCCTAAGTTGTATTCTTCAACTTTTATCAAGCGAGAGATGGGCATGTTTATTACCCTATCAACATTGTCAAAATTAGACTCAAGGGCAACTAACCCTCCGGGAACTATATTGGTTTTGGTTGAATTATGTCTTTCCCAAAAGGGTTTCCTTCCCATCACAAAATGAAACCATTAACTCAAGATCCATGTATTTATTTGTAAAATCACCTTCATTTTTCATGAACCTTCATATCCGAGCATCATCCTCAAATACTTGCTAGTGTTTAACATTGTTAGGCATAGATGGTCTACATAATATTTCAACATCATAAGCTCTACAATAAGGGGAAACCGTGAAATTATCAAATTGGGATGGAAGAAAAACAAGTCTCTGTTCGGCTTGTGCATTCTAAGATCTCTCATGGTATAAAATTTTAAATGAATCAAACATTTCATTAAATTTCCATACTGCATGCTTGTATTGTTTCATTCTTATATTATTTGTTGCATACATCTGCCTGAATTGCTTCACTACCAATTTAGAATATCCTTTGACAACAATATCTTTGATCCCATATTTCCATGCAATTCTTAGACCCAGGAGCAATGCTTCATACTTTGCAATGTTTTGGTGCACTCAAATTTTAATTTGAATGAAAAATTAAATGTTTCTTTGTCTAGGGAAATGAGCACCACTCCATCCCCATTTCCTATTTTAGAACATGCTCCATCAAACATCATAACCCAAGGGGAACCAACACTTTACGATTTTACATTGTCTTTTATCGTGGTCCTCAAAGTGTGCATACCCAATAAAGTGTGCATACTGTGGTTTAAGACTCTCCTATCAAAATTTTCATATGACATTCACCCTTCACAACATGCTTAATGGTTTGTTGGAGGGTTGATAACTCCATTTAGAAGAGCTTTATCTCATAAAACTTTCACGAGACTAGTGCGCGGCGTTAGAAGCCACCCTACGCGCTGAAGTTGTTGAAAGTGTTGATACTAGTGTTAGCCCATTTTTGGAGGCTCAAATCACTGTTATGGCTAAGTAGTTGGAGAAGTTGTCTATGAACTCAACTCATGAGACTCGCAGTGGAATGTGGTGTACAGATTGTGAGGTAGAGTGGAATGTCAAGGATAATTGCCCCTTAAGATAAGATAGTACATGTCGTAAGTATCAATCAGTAAGATTTGTCATGGGGACCATGATGTAAGTAAATGTCCCTTGTTATAGCGTGCAATTCGGAAGAATGTGTCTTGCTACTGTAAGATCTACACCTCTATAACCCATGATACTAAGGATTATAGGCTTATTGACCATATCCATGAGGCCATTGATCTTGGTGTGCGCCAAACTAGCCTTGCAAGTAGTTCTAAGGGTGATGATCACCGTTATGAGGAGCATGCAGATGGAGGTGCACGTGGAAGGGGATTTCGTGGAGGATTTTGTGGTCATGGTAACCACGGAGGAGGAAGAAGTGAATTCCCACATGGAACTTGTTTTAATTGTGGGTCTATAGACCACTACAAGCACGAGTGCCCAGACTTGTTGCAAAGTGCTCATGGTGTGGGAAGAAGCACAAGTATGAGGAGTTCCCTGAGTTGTTTGAGCACATGAATCAACAACACCGAAAAGACAAGGGAACTGTAATGGTAAGCATTAATAATAAGGCTAACACACAATGGATACCACGGGTGACACGTGATGCAGGCTTGGAACCTGTTATGGTAACAACAAGAGTAGAGGCTGCGTGCGCAAAGGAAATGCCAAGGTAAAAGAACCTGGTTTCAAGGGAATAAGTGGTACATGGGAAGTACCTAGACCCTGCGCATCAAAAGGAGGTATATCAAGAAACCATGGACATCATTTAGAGTTTACAAGGAAAATACAATGTCTAAAGGAGCAAGTCTAGGAGGGAGGAGAAAAGAAGGAAGGTCGAGGCGCCAAAAGATGACCTGGATGAGGTCAAGGAAGTCTATAAAATGCTTAGGCAAGAGAATATTATTCCCTTAATAGGAGCATGGTTAAGAGAGAATGTACCACGCATAGGAGAAGAGCGTGAGAGGCGGGTCTTGCATGCGAGCCCTCCCCCTCACGGCCTTGACTATGATAAGGAGATCACATTAGATGCAATGTCGATAGATTTCTCCTTAGTAATATCCTCATTGACACAGGTGCAAAGGTCAATGTTCTCACCTTGGATGCATGGCATCAGATGGGAAGACTTGCATTACAGCCATCTTTGAATGTGTTATATATGGCAATCAAAACGAAGGCAATGCCCATTGGTATCTTAAAGGATACATCCATCACCATTCAGGGAGCTAATTTTACTGGGGACTTCAAAGTCTTGGTGCTTGTCGAGGTAGATAATTTTCCCAAGACTACTTGGGCACCCATAGTGCTATAAGAACAATGTGGATCTTCGGTTCAACAAGGGATACATAAGCTTTGAAAATGAGGAGGAACGAGTCATCATACCCCTAGTTGATGGGAAATCAACACCCTATACTGAACCTTTGGGAGAAGAGGTCCTGGATAGAATATATGTGCGCTCAATCAGGATCCAGAGATAATTCATCCCATAAAGGAGTGATCTAGTTTGAGGATGCTCAGTCCCTAAGTGACACCACTAGTATAGCATGTGATAATTGGGTGCATGGAACCTATGAGTTAATCAGACGACATTTGAGGGGATCTGGTGACAAAGGTGCATATGGTCCGGCACCAGGAGGAAAGGAGCTACCTAAGTACTCAGGAGGAGCCTTCCTTGAGGTATTTTTGCAGGAGATGGAAGCTCAGTGGAAGGAGGAAAATGAATGAAGGGGATGTTAAGTTACGTCCTACTCGAAACTGTTGCACGCTGGTGGGAAATGCATTGGGATAATCTCTTGGAATGGCATGAGGTGAGAATTGCCTTCTTTGTAAGGTTTTGCAAGAGCAATGTGCCCACGGCTATAAAATATTACCATGGTAAAGAGACCGCTTCCTTCCATATCCAAGCATGTGAGACAACCTGGATGGGAAGTGCAGAAGCATTGCCACCTTCATTATGGGTTCATAAGTTGTATTCCACCCTACAAGGTTGTGCACGCGCATGGTACATTCATTCTAAGACACGCGCCAGATGTGGAATTGGAAAGAGTTAGCGGCTAATCTCATTCAAACATTTGAGTATCGGAGTACAAATCCCTTGGTGGATAAGGCATTGCAGGTTGTCAAGTGCCTTACCATTGGGGATAGTGTCATGGTAGAAGATAGGCTACTGGAGTTGTTAGGTGAACCTAGCCTAGAGGCGCACTTTGAGAAAGAAGAAACAGAAGAGATACAACTTGAGCACGCATGTTTGGAAAAAGAAAAGGGGAAGATGGTGTATGTTATTGATGGAGAAGAAGCAAAGAACTTGGATGTTAACCACTCTGTAGGGACGTGCGAAGTCATAGATAGTGCTGATGAAGCAGGTGCACACCTATCATGAGCCTTTAAAGACAAAGAAGGTTAACATCGGCTCTAGACGAAGAGCCTAAAGAGGCTATCATTAGAGACTATTGGTCGGAGAAGGAAGTCTCCAAGATCATTGATCTTTTACATGAGTTTGAGGATTTATTCCCGCGTGGGTATCATGAACTCAAAGGTGTTCACCATTCCTTGGGGAAATGAGAATTGAGTTGATGGAGGGTGTGGACCCGGTCCGGGAAGAGACCATACCAAATGAATCCTAACCTACACATGAAGGTCAAGGAAGAGATAGATAAGATGATAGCATCGGGCATTATGGAAGCTGTTAAAGAGTCGAATGGATAAGTCCAATGGTAATTAGCATCAAGAAGGATGGAAGGATAAGGATCTGTGTTGATTACAGGGACCTGAATGTAGTATGTATCATTGATCCTTTCCCAACCCCATTTATTGAAGAAATATTAGAGGGAGTGGCAGGACACGAGGTCTATTCTTTCATAGATGGATTCTCGGGCTATCACCAGGTAAGGATCGCAAAGGAGGACTGACTTTTGCCACTGAGTGGGGAATTTTTTCCTATACAGTCATGTCATTTGGGTTGAAGAATGCGCCTGTTGTGTTCTCGTGCATTATGGTACAAGCTTTCCAGGATTTCATCCATAAATTCCTTCAAGTCTACCTGGATGATTGGATAGTATATGGGTTAGTAAAGGACCATTGTGACAACTTAAGGCTGATGTTTGAAAGGTGTCGGTAGTTGAGGATATCCCTCAACATTAAGAAATGTGTCTTTTCTACCCTCGTTTGGAACATTATTGGGGCACATCATATGTAAGGAGGTCTTGCAAGTAGATCCCACAAAAGTTGTCGTGATTGTGGGATTGAGGAGCCTACTAGGTAAAGCACAACTGCGCTGGATTTCTTGGACATACAGGGGTACTACAGGAAGTTCATCAAGGGATATGCCAAGATCGCCGCACCTTTAGAAGAGTTACTTAGACATAAGAGTGCCTTTCATTGGGGAGAGGCACAATAGAAGGCATTTGACACTTTGAAGGATAGGCTTGTCACCGCGCCCATCCTACATTTCCCTTCTTAGGATAAGCCTTTCCATGTTCATATGGATGCCTCAAGAACCACCATTGGAGCAGTACTTGCACTTGCACAACTGGTGAAGGGAATTTTGACCATCCCTTGTGCTTTGAAAGCAAAAACCGACACCGTGAGCAAAATTACACTACGACTGAGCATGAGGCATTGTCAATGATCTACACACTTCATAAATTCAGATAGTATTTGTTGGCAACCCCATTTATATTTTACACTGACCATATGGCATTGAAATACTTGGTGAACAAATCCCATTCTACAAGGGCGCATATGTCGGTGGGTACTATTGTTCCAAGAATTTGAGTTCATGGTGGTTGTCAAACCAAGAAAAATTAATTCTGGACCTGATCATTTGTCTAGGATTGATTCAAGGGAGGACGCGCAGGGCATTAAAGAGACTCTTCCAGACGTGCAACTATTTAGGTCGGCAGTGCGCGCGCCCTCAGATTTGGAGGATATTGTAGTATTTCTCAAAATCGAGTGTAGCGCCAAATGGAACGAAGGCCTTGGAGAAGAAGAAGTTAGCCATACGCATCACACTGTACATGCTAATTAGTGGAGACATGTATAAAATGGGTCCTAATGAGGTTTTGCACTGTTGCGTGCTAGAACATGAGCACATTGCAATTATGGAAGAGGCGCATGGTGGGATTGCAGGAGGAAACTATGTGGGAAATGCAACCATGTGGAAGATTCTACTCGCATGGCTTTGGTGGGAGACCATTTATCAAGATTGCATTGAGTTTTGTAACACCTATGACCATTGCCAGTGCCTTGGCAAACCTAGAAAAATGGATGAAATGCCCTTGCGATGAATAGCCAGTGCAGAGCCATTTGAGAAATGGGCTATCGACTTTGTCAGACCAATCTCGCCAGTGGCGCGAAGGACTAGTTCACGTTATATCCTCACTTGCACTGATTATTTGACAAGGTGGGCGAGGGCAAAGCACCTACAAAGGATTGTACAAGCAACTACCGCTGCTATATTTTTATGGGAAAACATAATCAGCAGGTATGGATTCCCATTGAATTTAACAAGTGATAGAGGTACGCACTTCCTTAATGAAATGGTCAGGATTCTGCTATCATAATTCATGGTAGCCCACCACAAAACTACCCCCTATCACCCTCAAGCAAATGGAACTGCTAAGGCATTTAACAAAATACTTAGCCACATATTGACTAAGATTTTTATGTTGGTAGACAAGATTGGGATGACAAAGTATCAACCATTCTTTGGGCATATAGGACAACCTACAAGAGGTTGAATAAGGCCACACCATTTCAATTGGTGTTTGGCGCGGGCTGTCCTACTAGTTGAATTCATGTTACCTTCTCTACATATAGCATATGCAGGAGGATTGGCCGATGAACAAGCGCTAGAAGAAAGAATTGACAAATTAATGCAATTGGATGAAAGACAATCACTCGCTAGGTGGAGCCAGAAGATGGAAAAAGCAAAACAAAAGGCATGGCATGATCATCACATTAAGAACAAGAAGTTTGAGGTTGGGCAGATGGTGCTACTATATGATTCCAAGTTTTTGTGCCATCCTGGGAAGTTAAAAGTCCATTGGTTAGGTCCCTACATCATCTCGTACATCTTTGATTCAGGCGCATGCCATTTACAAGTGTTGGATGGGACGAGATTGCCAGGACACTTCAATGGGAGCAAGCTGAAGCCCTACTATAAATAAGTCTTCTTGGTGTTTGTAATAAGACAATATTGCCGTTTAGTTTAGGATTTCCCTTAATGCACTTTCTTTTCTTGTGTTTCCCTTTCTCATTGTTGTTTTGTGTTGCGCCATGGGCACCGGTAATCTCATTACTTTTTGAAGGTTGTAACTTTGTAGAGGACCACACATAATTTTAGTGTGGGGTGAAGCACGGTGGAATAAATTGAAGTGTAAAGCGCTAGGAAGGATTGCATTGGAAAGCCTAGTTGAATGGCCCAATGAAGGAAGTACATGCAAAGAAAGGTGGAAAAGGATGGTTGGTGTCAGGATAAGACTACATTATGGATCCACGTACAAGAGAGTAAGAAGTGCAAATGTAACACGAGGTAGGTGAGAGAAAAATCATGGCGAAGAAGTGCTTCTTGCGTTGGTTACATGCGCCCAAGATTCCCCTATCAAGATGGATTATTTTTACACTAGAAGGTTGGGGAATTGTCTGCGCAAGGTTGGGTGCGTGAGTTAAAGCGCTAAAGTCAGACTTTGTTAAAAAGTCGCATTAAGTGTTGAAGTACGGTGGTAGGTAAGATAGAATTTAATGTTAAAAAGTAGGAAAAACTATAAATAGAAGGTTGGGCACTTCATTATTTACTTTATGAATACAAAGAAGGAAGAGATTTTGTGAACTAGGGTTTCCAGAGTTGATCCATGTGAAGAAAAATTGGAGGAATTTAACCATGAGTGACTAGTTTGGATCTGCAAACTAGGAGGGAAGTAATTCACGGGTGTGGGAAGAGTTGTGGAGAAGCACCATCTTGTGAAAAGATATTCCAGTTAGGGTTTGACAACTAGGGCACAAATTTTTAAAAAAGAGTATTCTTCGCAGGTTGGAGATTTGAACTTGGAAAAGATAGAAGAGTAGAGCTAGGAAGAGAAGTTGAAGTGATAACCTACACAATGGCACCCAAGAAACCAATAGTAACACCTAAGAAGGGCAAGGGCAAGGGCAAACAACAAGAGACTACCGCAAGTACCAATGAGGAATGGTATGCAGAAATGCAATACCCAGATGGGGTTTTGCTCAGATGGAATGGGAATCCCACTTGAGAAAAATGATAGTAAGTGACTACAATCATCGCATGAACGCAATTGAAAAGGAAATGGAGTTGGAGTTAGTGCACCCGACTAACCAAAGAACACCTGAGGGGTTACCAATTTATAGCGATGAAGTCAAGGTGAAGTTAGAGAAGGCAGGGTTATTGTAACTCTATGAGTTGCCCTACTTCAAAATCCAAAGCACCTCTATCAGTGGCTAATGTCACACATACATGAAGACCACTTTCACTTTACAGGGTGCAAGATGCGCATAACCCCTTAGCTAATTTCAAGATTCACAGTGCCTTATCTATGAGGGAGAAAGCTTAGAGGACGACCTGTGCACAAGGAAGCAATTAAGGAAATAGTGGCCACGTATGTGTACAAGAAGGGGTCAAGGTACTTTGATATCGGGGATATCCAAGACCCAATGATGAGAATGGTCATGCACCTAGTAAAAAAACTCAATGTGCAAGAAAGATGGACACAGGTAAACAAGTCCTAGTTAAATGTTTGTAGAAGAATATCAGAGGGCACCATCTACAATCTGTTCCGCATACATTGCAGATGAAATTATCACCAACACATAGGAAGGAGACAAGATTCTCTTTGGTAATGTCCTCTTAACCATTGTGTTCTCATAGATCGACAGATAAGTTCATGTGGGAGTATTTAGAGGAAGACCCTCGCCTACAAAAAGATTTGAGAAATACACTTGTGATAGCATGACGCCTGTTCACAAGGCACATCTTGAAAAGTGGTATACGCGCTTAAGGAATGCGTTCGGGGTAGAATGGAGAATACTAGAACAACTGTCAACACTTACAGTAGGAGAAGCTGAGTTTGTTGTATACCAACACTTTTGTATTGGTAGGTTCAAGTTGACTGATGAAAACATGAGCCCATGGTGCAAGCTCCCATTCACCTTCATAGCTCAATACTTCTAGGCGGGAGTTAACATATTCAAGGAGTCCAAGAAGTTAAAGCTTGACCTTGGAATTTTGGACCAGGACCACAGGGAGATGTGTAGGACATTGGTCTACCCCAACAAGCGCATGTACGTGGAAAAGTATGTGTCACATGAAGTCCAAATGGTAAAACCCCTGACTCTAACTATTACAAGGAGGTCTCATCGCATGTATACCTTCGAGATAAGGCCCAAGTTTGAGAAGGGTGCTTACCTTGAAAATGAGATAGCTATACTCGAGGACCTAACAAGTAGGAAGAATACCGTGCCTAAGAAGAAGGAAACGAAGGAGATAAGGAAAAAGGCACCAAGTGCCCAAGATACATAGGAAATAGGCACCCTAGAACAAGCACTAGAACAAGTACTTACACATGCAAGAAGAGGTCTCCAGTCAAAGAGGAGGCACCAGAATAGGAAAATCTTATCGTAGAGGAGAAATCACTAGAGGAGGAAGAGAAAGCAGAATCTCCTATACTGGAATCCCTAGTTAGGAAGAAATAGAAGGTGATGGAGGAAGTTGACTCAGAGGAGATAGAGAGCTTGGAGAAATACATAGGTGAGAGGGATGATGATGAAGAAGATGATCCTAAAGGGGACCAAGAGCCACTTGTTTTCAGTATGCACAATTCAGAAGAAGAGGGCAGAGAAGAAGAACATGAGTTCCTTTTCATGCGGCGCAAGGGTAGCCAGGAGGAGGAAGGTACCTAGGACATGGGAAGAAGTGAGGAGGTTGGCACATAGGATCAAAAACTCCAAGCCTCATGAAGGAGCAAGTAAACGAGGTGGCAGAAAGAGAAGCAATGAAAATCATCGAGGCCTTGGTAGAACAAGAATTAGAGCACAGTGTTGATATAGTGATGGAAGAGGATAAGGAAGAAAGCGCAAGGAAAGATCACGGTAGTGTGGGAGGCCCCAATCTATCGGTAATTGTTCCTAAGGGCACGTGCATAGGGGGAAAGTGCATGGAGATCCAGAGGCAAGGAATGAGCTACATTAATGATCCCAAAGCAAGGTGTTACACATGCGCTTCCAAAGCACCATCCCAACATATCAACTCATGGCAATGAAGTCATTTGATGAAGAAGGTGCATACCCTCAGACGAGGAAGATGCTCTCTTGGGAAATTGAGTCCCACATCGATGAGCCAGAGTTTGAGGTAAGCCAAGGGCACTAATGAAAATGCTTGAGTCAAAAGGAGACAACCCCTTGGTAAATGCTTAGTAGCTTTCAGATGAGCAGTTATGCAACACACTCAACAAGGTCTTAGTTGAGGTTGAAGCTAGGCTCTTTGGATGAAATGACAGGATAAAATTTCTAGAAGTAGAACTAGAAAAGAAGGAGGAAGAACTAGAAAAGGGGAAGAGCTAGAAGAGAAGGCCAAGGAATTAAAGCAGGAGGAGTTAATTAGCGCTCAGCTAAAGCGTGAACTTAGGGAAGAAAAGGCAAGGGTGCGCGAAGTACATAAGAAGGTAGAATCCATCATAGATGCCATTGTTTTGAAGCATCTGGACTTAACACCACCCGTGCAAAAGTATGGATCTTCCCTTGAGTGCCTTGAAGACCTAACGCGCATCCTCACCATGGAGAGGCAACCTCTAGCCTTAGAATCGCATAAGAAGTAGTAGCATGCTTGGAGAAGGAGGATAAATTAAAGGTAGTAGAAATCATGGATGAATACAACAAATTCCTTATTGATGTAAAGATTTCTGCCCATACCACTAAGGCCGCATATGACAACTGTGTAGACAGAGATAAAGTGGCGAGTATTCTGGTCGCCAACTATGAAGCAGAGCTTAAAGAGTTCCAAGAAAAGAACAAAGGGAACAAAGCAGAGTGGGATAGAATCTTGGCCAAGGTTGAAAAGAAGTCAGAAGCTATTGAGGCCCTAAGGGGTACAATCAAGAACCGGCTAAAGGAGCTATACCCATAGATTACTAGAAGGATGGATGCACTTGAGGATGTGGGAAAGGAGTTGGAAAAAAATTGTTGACACTATGAATGCTCAAGGAGATGGATTGAGTTTTGGGGAGGTAAGTGCCCTAGTCGGCGACCTCTGCCAGAGAGCACAAAATGAAGTCGATGCCTGGAACAAGTTGGAGGCCGACTTGTAAAAATATTTTCCTAGCTTGTTGCAATAATGCCATCACTTCCCCATTCTTTCTTCTTTCCTAAATTCTTCATTCCCTTATTCTTTTCCCAAGACATTAAGTCTATTGTGATTCTTTATTCATGAAGAAGTGTTCCTATGGGCGGAGAACAAGTGTAGTGTGGGGTGATGTTGGGCCCCTAAAATATTGACTAAGTACACAAAGGTGCATGAGCGCACAAGACTAAAGTTAAGAAATGGGCACGCAAGGAGAAGGTGCGCAAGGTAAGGTTCTAGGAGGGTCTCAGTAGAACCCGTGATGCGCACCCGTAGAACAAGGTCTTGGGACTTAGCCATATTTGGCGTATCGGGCAGGACACGAGAAAAGCGTGACCCGACTACGCATGCGGAGTGGATAAGGTGTCAACCTGGCAACAGGTTGGCCTAGGAAGGAATATGCCCTACGATGGAAGCTTATAGAAGACCATCATGGAAAAAGTGGAGAGCTCCACTGGAGGAGCATGCTCCCATGGAGGACCACATTTAGACACTTGGCACTAGGTTTGAGGCCGCAGAAGGATGATTTGGCACTTCGGGATGCCTATATATACAAGCACCTGCGAAGTAGAGGGATATACAGAGAGAGGAAGAAGGAGTGGAGCTCTATAGAAATGCTACAAAGGAACTCTGTTTAGGTTGGGTAGATTAAATATAGGAGAAGGATGTATCAAGGACTTGGGGTTATAAAATTTCTTTTTGAGAGCTAAATGATATGGATCCAGTTATGATGCATGACTTTGGTCTGCCATAATGTGGTGTTTTGTAGTAAGCCTAATGAATGTAATGAGGTTACCAAGTTAATTGAATATGATCCTTCTTGTTCTTGGTTCAAATTCATACATAATGAATATGAATTCCTTTTCATGTATGTTTATAAGATGAATATGAATTCCTATGCATTTTCCTTTTCTGTTTTGTTTCAATTCTTTAAGTTTGTTAAAGTATCTCTGTCTGTAATGACTGCAATGATCTAGAGCTGTTTTGAGCTCTATGATGTTTGCATGTTTCATTCCCACTCACTTCCTTTAAATTTTGGATCATAGATGATGTTTTCCCACTCAACTCACATAAAATAGAAACTCAGCACCCACGCGTGCCTCGGGTGAGCACCAGCGCCCGTTGGGTGATAGGTCGACATGCATGGAATTCCCTTGTTCTTTGCTGGGTGTAAAAATGACTACATTGCCCCCGAAGGTTGTGAAGGAAAATATTATGTTGACCTCTTCTCCAAAGTAGAAACACGTTTCTCTAACTCAATCACCTTGTGAAAAAAGTAGGCACAATTTATGTAAAAGCTCTTTCAACTACACGCTTCACAACTAGTCTTCTCTTGAGCCAAAATGGCTTCAACACCTCAGAGTTTTTGATGCTCCCACCTAAAAAGTTGAAAATACATCATTTGGAAAGTAGAAAAGATGGGACTAATCTTGATTAGTCTTCGAATTAGATCCACTCAAACAACCTAAGCTTTCGATGGCCCATCATAGTCCTCTAGATCTTCAATTCCAAATAGCATTCTTATGAATGCTTCATCTGGGCCCGACAAATCAAAAACTAAGTTTAAATCCTCGGAGGAAATCTCTTTCAAACTAGATGTTAATGCTACTCCCACCATATTGCAAACAAATAATTTCACTAAGCTTCTCGTACTTAAAAGAAGGGATGTGAGTTTGTAGAAGAAATGGTGGGAATTTATAGTGAAGATGAGGTTGGTGAGTTGAGTTGAGAAAAATCATGGTGAGTTGATTGTTGAGATTGTCTATGATATCTCTGCACGAGGAAGATAAATGTGAAGCAAACTGATATCATAAAAAGGAGGTAATTGGCCTGATGTAACATAACACATGTGGAAATACTCAACTTAGAAAGATATGACAATAATTGTGTGTGTTTTGAGGTAGATTCCTGTAATTCGGAATGATTAACATCAAATAAAATTATTTGAGGGCACTCAAACATCTTTAAAAAAGGTTTCCTAACCCACCCGAAAAGAAACGACCAAGTTGATGATGTCAAATGAATGACATAGGAATCCCATTCATCATAAGGGAACTAAACATACACATGAAAACATTTGTTAAGATCTCTCCACATGGCACGAAGGGAATAAGATATTTTCAAAGTGATAGAATCGATATTGTTCCTTAAGAATATTCCTTGAAAAGATTCAAAGTTTTGGGGAAAAATCAAGAAAAGAAAGAATCAAAGATGGTATAGATATGAGAGGCATGTTCTCATATCTGGGGGTTACTTTTTCTAAAATTTTAGAAGAAACATTGTAAAACTGATAAGCATTCTTGAAAACCTAAATTGAATTTATTCGCATGTGATTTGTTTCACCTTTTAAATCTTCTTATATCAAGATGGTTGCAAGTGTACAACCAAAGTGACAAACATTGAGACCATAGGATTTATCTTCCTTCGAGAAATTTGAAAATTATAAAATAAAATATGTATGTTCACAAGCATTGTTATATTTTTTTTGGTGTTACACTTTAAATCAACCATTTGTCTCTCTTCTTCGCAATCGTATTGATAATTCCTTTGAATTACACTAGATCTTATCATTTTGGTGGAATTTTGGCAATTGCAATTATGTTGTGGGAAGAGATTTCCTTTCATAGTATGGTAAACAATTGTAAATTCATGATGCATCCATTCTGTTGAGAAGATTTTTGTAAGTCTTTGAGTGTATCTTAGGTCTAATGGATCAGGAATTGTCAATGTTTTATTGAGAGGTTAACATGGTCTTTTGTGCTTAATTTCTTAAAGATTGTGTGAAAGCGTATATTCTTGGGCTTCCACGAGTGCATATCTTCTAGTTAAAGGGTTGCTTCTGGTTGTTTGATGTGTTCTTTTCACCTTGAGCAATTTTCTGACACTGTTAAAGTTTTTGAGAATTATGTATAATCAACTTTATCTTGCTTTAATCTCCCACTCCTACACAAATACAATCCTACAATTATTAAATCCTTTCTAAACCACTTGCATTTTATTCTTCCTATGAAAATTTTCGAAGGACTTTACCATTTTTACCTTCCCTTTTCATAAATATGCATAAGCAGACCAAACTTTCCATTGTCTAGAGTAACCCGAGTCCTACTTGAGTGACATTTGCATTATTTAGTGTGACAACTTGTGAGAGTTAATTAGTGCATACATTAACCATGTTCATTTAGAACTAGTCTTTAAATCTCAAAGAGAAGGCTAAGAAGTTGTGATTTCACTCATTTTTCTCACAAATTCAGGTTATAAAATGGGTTCTCTCACCTTGGTTAAAGGCAGGACCTAAAGTAGCAGGGAAGGTCATCCCCTTTATACGTGTCACCTAGTCCCTCCAATGCCCAGTTTTGAATAAGTTTGTAAGACATCTTCCTCCAACTACAAAATGACAAGTCTGCCATAATTAGAGCATCCCACTCCAAGTGCTATTGTTGCCTGGCCCCAATGGAGGTGTAAATTTGGGTACCAACGTGCTTCGTGCCGCTGGGACTATTTCCTAAAATTGAGTATGTTAGGTTATGGAGCCTGTTTTCATGTGTGAAAGTGTTCAAGACCTGTACAATAAGAGTACTGTACACTTTTCATGTATCCTCACCAGTGGTTCAAGGTCGGGCCGGGCCCCGAGTGGGGTTTCGGGGGCGCAGCCCCCGAAATTTTTTTTTAGGCGTAAATTTTTTTGGCCTCGAAAAAATGCACCCGACATATCGGGAAACGTGCTCTTCTCATATGGGCGAGATTTTTGACCCATAGGTTTATGGGACGGGTTTTTCCCATGGTTTTGATACCCACGGTTTTGTAAAACTGCTTAAGCAGTTGTCTATTTATATGGTTTTATGCATATGATAGAGATATGAAGAACATTGCAGATGTGCTTTGAATTCGGCTGTGAATTTTGTAGAGTTTGTTGAGCATAGCTCCAAACGGATCTGGGTATTGTATTAAGAGAGCGGTGGCTTGTAATAAAATCTGAGCAAGTGATTCTTGGTGGACGTAGCCCAAATTGGGTGAACCACGTTAAATATTGTCTCTTTGTGTTGTGTTATTTTATTCTACAATTTTATTTGAGATCTGTAATAATTTCTGCATATTAGTTTCTACTATTGCGATTCTGTGAGGGATTATTCCGCATATTTTATCCCTTATTTCCTAACAATTGGTATCAGAGCCTGGTTTGGTTTGTTGAAGTGTTGAATCGCAAGGAAAGTTTTTAGCTTGAGTGGGAGCTATGGTAGATGATGGAAGATCTAGGGTTGATAAATTCAACGGGTAAAATTTTAGTCTTTGGAAGATGCAGATGGAAGATTACCTTTATCAGAAGGATCTTTATACTCCATTGTCTGAGAAGGTGAACAAACCCTCGAGTATGACAGATGTGGAATGGGATTTGTTGGATCGGAAGGCACTTGGAACGATCCGGTTGTGTCTTGCATCTTCGGTATTATTTAATGTTTTAAAGGAAAAGACTACAAAAGATCTAATGGATGCATTAGGGAAGTTGTATGAAAAACCATCTGCCTCTAACAAGATATTTTTAATGAAAAAGTTGTTTAATATGAAGATGTTTGAGAATAATTCAAAGAGCAAATCATTTAAATGATTTCAATACGGTTGTGAATATGCTAGCTTCGGTTACAATAGAATTCGATGAAGAAGTTAGGGCTTTATTAATTCTGTGCTCTTTAGCTGAGAGTTGGAATAGCCTCGTAATGGCGGTAAGTAACTCGGTTCCAGCTAACTCGAAATTGAAGTTTGAGGATGTTGTAGGGGTGATTCTAAGGAAGGAAATGCGAAGAAAAACTCGGGAATCTTCTACTTGTGGAATGCTTTGACATTGGAAACTAGAGCGAGACAGAAGAATAGAGGAAACCGTGGAAAATCAAAAGATTAGGCAAGGTCAAAATCCAAGAACAAGATTGTATGTTGGAATTGTGGAAAGCCTGGGCATGCAAAGAAGGACTGTTGGGAGCTTTGGGATAAGAAGAAACAATAGGAAGAAAACAAGGAGGCAAATGTGGCAACGGGTAATGTATGTCAGGATGCTTTGATTCTTTCTTTGCACAATATTATTGAATCTTGGGTTTTAGATTTAGGGCTTCTTTCCATGCTTCTCCACATAGGCATTATTTTGTTGATTATGTTCAAGGAGATTTTGGGCATGTTTTTCTTGGTGATGATGAGCCTTGCAACATAGTTAGAAAAGGTTCTGTTCGGGTTAAGATGCAGAATAGAAATACTTGGCTATTGAAGGATGTTAGACATGTGCCTACATTAAGACAAAATTTGATATGGCAGGGAAGTTGGGAAGTGATGGTTGTACTGTGATATTTACAGTGGACTCTTGGAAGGTTACCAAGGGTGCTCTTGTGGTGGCAAGAGGTAAGAAGGTTGGAACCTTGTATTTAACCACTTATAGCACTAATGTTTGTAATCTTATGGCTTCAAAAGTAGATACAACATTGTGGCACTATAGGCTCGGTCATATGAGCCATAAGGGCATGGAGATCATAAAGAAGGATTTACCCAGATATATAGAAACAAGTTTGGAGTTCTGTGAGGACTGCATATATGGGAAAGCAAGCGAGTAAGGTTTCTCAAGGTTGGACCTACAAAGAAAGAGAGTAAGTTAGAGTTGGTGCATTCTGATGTGTGGGGACAGCTCTGTATCATCTCTTGGGGTTCAAGTTATTATGTTACTTTTATTGATGATGCAATAAGGAAAGTTTGTGTTTATTGTATTAGAAACAAATCTGATGTATTTGATACTTTTGTTAAATGGAAAGCCTGGTAGAGAATGAAATAGGTCTTAAGTTAAAATGTCTCAGTCGATAATGGAGGGGAGTATGCAACAATGAATTTGATGATTATTGTTCTAAGAATGGAATCCACGAGGCAAAAGATGGTTCCAGAACTCGCACGAGAATGGGGTATCGAAAGGATGAACAGAACAATAATGGAACGTGCATTAGAGCATGAGGATACATGCGGATCGCCTCTTTCTTTTTAGATAGAAGCGGTGAGCACAGCTATGTACTTGATAAACAGAGGACTCTCAAGTGCCTTAGATGGAGGCATACCTGAGGAGGCTTGGTATGGTAAGAAAGTTGATTATTCATTTCTTAGAGTCTTTGGATGTGAGGTGTTTGTTCATATAGACAAGGATGATAGGACCAAGCTAGAGGCTAAATTAGAAAAATGTACTTTCATTGGTTATGGTGGTGATGAATTTGGATATAAATGTTGGAGTATTAAGGACAAGAAAATCATTCGATCTAGGGATGTGGTCTTTAATGAGAAAGTCATGTATAAGCAGTGATTGCTATAGTAAAAACAGGGAAGAATCCAAGAATGAATATGCAGCAGAGAGGATCTTCCGAATGGGAAAGTGACACATGAATCAATTTAGGAACCCCCTCAACAGGAACCCCAAACTCCTATATTGAGGAGGTCTTCTAGGGTAAGAAGAGAACTTGAACGTTTTTCTCCTTCTCTTTATTATTCATTACTCACTGATAGTGGAGAACCGAGAGATTTGATGAAGCAATGCAGGTAGATGCCAAGAAGAAGTGGGAGCAAGCCATAGATGAGGAGCATCAGGCTCTCATGGAGAACCGAAATGGGATTTGGTAAAGCTACCCGAAGGAAAAGAGCATTACGAGAACAAGTGGGTGTTCTGAGTCAAAGAAGAAGAAGGAGGCAAGAAAAGATACAAGGCCTAGTTGGTGGTCAAGGGGTTTGCATGAAAAAGGTATATATTTTGATGAGATTTTTTCTCCTATAGTAAAAATGACTTCTATTAGAACTCCTTTCTAGGAATAGTTGCAGCAGAAGACTTACACGTAGAACAACTTGATGTAAAGACTGTATTTCTCCATGGTGATTTGAAGGAGGAACTATATATGCAGCAAACCGAGAGGGCTATGAGGTCAAAGGTAAAGAGGAGATGGTGTGCAAACTGAAGAAGAGCTTGTATGGCTTGAAACAAGCTCCACGTCAATGGTAAAATAAATTTGATAGCTTCATGATGGAGCAAGGTTATATTAGATGTCATTCTGACCATTGCGTGTATACAAAGAAATTTGAGGATGGAAGTTTTATTATCCTTTGTCTATATGTGGATGACATGTTGGTTGCAGGTAAAAACATGCAAGAAATAAAAGTACTCAAGAAGCAACTAAGTGAATCCTTTACTATGAAGGATTTGAAGGCAGCCAAACAAATCCTTGGTATGATGATATCTCAAGATAGGAAGGAACAAAAGCTAGCTTTATCTCATGAAGAGTACATTAAGAAAGTCTTGAAGAGGTTTAATATGTAGGATGCTAAACCGGTCGGGACTCCTTTGGCAGGCCATTTCAAGTTATCAAAGGAACAATGTCCCAAGATAGAGCAGAGAGAAACCAAATGTCCAAGGTACCTTACTCATCAGAGTTGGTAGTTTGATGTATGTCATGGTGTGCACTAGGCCTGATATTGCCCATGCAGTGGGAGCGGTGAGTAGATTTATGAGTGATCCAGGTAGAGATCACTGGCGCAGCAAGAAAGTGGATCCTTCGGTATTTGCGAGGGACCATGGGGACAATTTTGTGCTATAGTGGATCAAACACCATTTTGTGTGGTTATGTAGATTCAGATATGGCTGGAGATGTAGACAAAGCAGGAGGAGCACAATAGGTTATGTTTACACTGTAGGTGGAACAATAGTAAGCTGGATTTCACGACTACAGAAGTTGGTGGCTTTGTCAACCATGGAGGCTGAGTATGTTGCTGCCACAGAGGAAAGCAAGGAAATGATTTGGTTACAACAATTACTTGAGGAGTTGGGGCATAAGCAAGAGGAAGGAAAGTTGCATAGTGATAGTCAGAGTGTTATACACCTAGCTAAGAACTCTGCTTTCCACTCTAGGACAAAGCATATACAATTAAGGTACCATTTCATCAGACAAGCTTTGGAGGAAGAGAAGTTGAAGTTGGAGAAGATTCATACCAGTCAGAATCCTGCAGACATGATGACCAAGGTGGTCACAAGGGAAAACTGAAGTTGTGTTCAACTTTGGTTGGTCTTCACAGAAACTAGTGAAGGGTTGAGAAGCTTGCTCAGAGGAAAACTAGTCTCCAAGTGGGAGATTGTTAGGTTATGGAGCATGTTTTCATGTGTGAAAGTGTCAAGACCTGTACAATAAGAGTACTTGTACACTTTTCATGTATCCTCGCCAGGTTCAAGGATGAGCCGGGCCCCGAGGGGGTCTGCAGGGGGTGACCCCGAAAAAAAAAATTTAGGCATAAATTTTTTTGGCCTTGAAAAATTACACCCAACATATCGGGAAACGTGCTCTTCTCATATGGGCGAGATTTTTGACCCATAGGTTTATGGGACGGGTTTTTCCCATGGTTTTGATACCCACGGTTTTGTAAAATTGCTTAAGAAGTTGTCTATTTATATGGTTTTATGCATATGATAGATATATGAAAAACATTGCAGATGTGCTTTGAATTGGTGTGAATTCTGAGAGTTTGTTGAGCATAGCTCCAAATGGATCAGGTATTGTATTAAGAGAGCGGTGGCTTGTAATAAAATTTGAGCAAGTGATTCTTGGTGGACGTAGCCCAAATTAGGTGAACCACGTTAAACTTGTCTCTTTGTGTTGTGTTATTTTATTCTACAATTTTATTTGAGATCTGTAATAATTTCGCATATTAGTTTCTACTTGTTGCGATTCTCGTGAGGGATTATTCCGCATATTTTATCCCTTATTTCCTAACGAGTAAAATAAGTGTCTCCTAGAATATCCGTAGTGCATCTAATAGAAACTAATGTCCGAACCCAGTCCTTTGTTGAGCTTTACTAAAATAGAGCCTAATCTGAAATTGTTTGCTCTATATTTTCCTAGTACAAGTAAGTTTTCCATTAAATTTGACTTCGATGGGAGAAGCCTAAAAAAGACTGAAAATTTTCAAATATTTTCTCATTTGTGTGTAAATACATCATCTAGCAAGTTTTTTCAAGTGATTAACACATCTAAGGTGTAAAACATTAGTGGCAACTCCATATTCTATGAGAACTTTGGTAAGAACCAATACAAACTATCTAAATCTTGATTGATTAACTTGTCAATTTCATAAAGCTAGAAGGAAGGAGATCCTTCTTCAAATCAGATCCTACTAGAAGATTGTTCCTAGAGTTGGGAAAGACTAATCTAGGAAGAAAACAAGTTTGGAAAGCCTTGGGTGATCAAAGGTTAGAAGAAAAAGTTGTACTATTGCTGAAATTGATCAAACTTTAGTGGAAGAATACTCCAATACCTCATATAGTTTTTGATCAAGTAGTCCCTATGCCAATTTGTATACTCAAGATCAGGAGGCTACTTCATTTACGAGTGATCAGGGTATTCTTCAATTCCCTCCTTTATTGATTATAAGTAATAGAATATTTTGTGAAACTGAGTCATTAAAGGATCATTACTTTGAAGATCACACTCCATTTCCTCAAATACCTCCAATTCCCCATCGTTTTAATCCTCATGTTGGAACACCTCCTCAAAATAATATGGCCCAACCTCCGTCTAGACCTCCTTTTGTTGTGAATTTATATAACACTATAAAGTTCCATGGAATGGTGGGTTATCCAAATGCAGTCCCACCAAGTCAGAAATAGGTTGTCCAAAATTTAGGGCAATAATACCATTTGCGGAGACCAACATCTCAGGATTTTTCATAATACTATGAAATATTTTGAGATCAAGCACGCGGATGTATATGTGAAGTTATGTATACATAATCTAGAAGAGGATGTCAGGATTAGTACAAATTATTTCCTGACAATTCTATTAACTCTTGGTCAGAAATGAAGAATGCATTCAAATCGCAATATGGTGATAAACCGACCTCGGAGTTCCTTCTCACTGAATTTGAGAATATAAACAAAAACCCTAATGAGTTTTTCCAATATTTTAAAACCATATTTAATAAGACCTTGACCATAATGCCTGTAAATTTGAGGCTGAGGGATGAATCATGCCTAATTAAATATTATGATGCCTTTAACAAGAAAACAACAAATTATCTTGAGGTAAAAAACCCCAAAAATTTGAGGCAAGCTTTCTCTATGGAAGTACAGATTGAGAATAATATTAAGGCAATGGGGAAACTTCCAAGGAGGGAAGGTGTCAAATTAATCAATCTTGAAAAGCCTCGGGAAAATAATGGAGTAGATTTGGAGGAGGGGGTCAAGACTCTGCAGATGAGGTAAAGGAAAATCATACAATCTTTCTAGGGTAGAGAAGGGTTTAGCTTCAAATCCTCAAACTCAAAGCAAAGTAACCCTAGGGGAAAAACAAATTTCAGAATCATCCTGGGGTGATCACAGAGTAGATGATAGAGGGAAAGTATCTATGGGGTCAAGGAACAAACAACAAACCCCTAGAGAAAAAAAAATAGTCCCCGATCCATTTCTTTGCCAGAGTGTCATTAGTAGAAGAGGATCATGTCATTGAATGGTGTGACAAGTGTTTTCTACCACATCCCCATGTGACCCTAATGTAGAAGAAGAATAGTTTAATGATGAGGATATCTTTGGTGATGTATGTATGTTTGAGTGCGCTGACTATCCACCACAAGGAGCTACTTCTAATGAGTTTCTAAGTGCCAAGACTGTGGATTCTTTTTGGGACTGTATAAGTGAGTATCTTCTTTCTCCTCTACTATTTGTGTTGATATATATATGGTTCAAGCATTTGAATTACCTAACCATGACTTTGAGTATTTGAGAGCTTTAATGATTAAAAAATATGATGGTGGTGTACCCTCTAAAGAGGATAGACAACTTATGATGAATGTGGTAGTAGGACAAGAAAAGGAATACAATTTGTAAAATAGGATGGTCAAGGGACCAGAGCCACATCCTAAACCAAAGACACTTATCCTAACTAATATCCCCAAGAATGGACCAAAGGAAGACCTACCCAAAAAAGGCCTTGCAAATAAGCCAAGCACCTCAACCAATGCTCAAGCACTAAAGGGCCTCATCCCACCAGAAAAGGCAATCACTTTGCCTCCTATTACCAATTTTCCTAAGTACACCCCTTGCGATATGGCTCAAATCTTGAGCCAGATCAAAGTTACTCATTTATTATTGAGCTGCCCAGATCCCCGAGCATAGAAGGAGAGCATTTGAATACTTAGGATTTAAGAAGGAAATGGTTTCCACAAGTAAATATGTCAACAATGTGGATACTCCACCTATTATTGCTGAGATAGAAGTGCCTCAAGAACTAGAAAGCATGGGGGAATCCCCATAAGTATATTTAGGCACTTCTTTAGTCAAATCCCAGTTGGATGTAGACCCATTTTTTACCACACTGATCATTAAGGACAAACTAGTCCATAATTGTATGTTTGATTCAAGACAGAGATAATTTTAGTGGCAAATATTCGTAATATGGCGAATATTCCATTTTTAAAAAATTTGAAAAGGTGAATTTTCTAGCGGGTCAGTGACCTATTCGCCTAAAAATTACAAAGTTTAATTTTTTTAGGGTCGGCTTCACCTACCCTTGAAACTATCCCCTATATAATCCTATATTATTCACTAGGTAGAACACTATTAGCTCACTCATACCACATGGGGGCATATGTATTATCAAGTACAGTAAACACGCGACAGGAGGAATTTGTCATCACCAATCTGGCACTATGATAATTCTTCACCGGGAACTCCTTGTGCTATGATTATTTACTAATGCACAACCTTTAGTTTGGTGGATGTAATCTGGAAACACAACAACAAACATAACACAAGAATACCATAGACTATGATACGAAGGAAAGATGAAAAATCTGAAAATATAGGTGTAAATTATAATATCAACATGAAATTGTTACAATCTCACCCATGAGGTACTTCAACTATTACTGACTTCACTTGCCTTCCAACAATAACTGTGGGAGAAACTTCACAATGGATTCTTTAACACACCTTCAAAATGATGGCTTCCTTTACACACTTACTCATACAATATTTCTCACTACTTCTCTCTATGCTAAATGAGGGGGGTGGCCTCTTTATTTATAGGAATTCAGGCTTATCCACCCTATCTCTAAGATAGGATAGGAAATCTCTTCTGGAAAATCATATTCCATGCCTAAACTCTTGCCTTTACATGTAGGCTTATCTTCTAAGATAAGATAAACCTTATCATCTCACATGGGTTCCACCTTTTTAGACTTTTCCACAAATAAAATACACAAAATATTTATGACATCACTCTTTGTCCTTATTACAAATATAATATTTCTAATTCCTAATCATGTAGACCCTACTTCTCTACTTACCCAAACTTTGACATTTTAACATTACCGGACCACTTATGACAAATATTTACTTTTTACAACATTCCTATTATACTTTGACTATTACCGTACTCTACTTTATTGGCGGCACCGTACTGACGGCGTCGTTATCTTCTATTGGATGTCACTACTAATTATACTTAACAACATCCTATTCCTAATACATACATTAATAAAATAGAAATTACGAAGGAAAATTTTAATGTCGACAGTGGTGGAGGCTGCAGATGCGCAAAAAGAGTTTGTTGACGTGTGACAGGGAGAGTTTGTTGATGCGCGATAGGAGTGCGGAGGAAGTAGATGCGCGACAGAGAGTTTTTGATGCGCGACACGGAGATTTTTTTTGTTGCACGACCAGATGGTGGAGGCTGCAGACGCGTGACAGAGATTTCTTGTGACGCGGTGGTTGATGCACGTCAAAAAACCTCATTGACGCACGTCAAAAAATCTCTATTGTGCGTCTGCAGCCTTCTGTCCCACCACTTAAAAATCAAGCAAAAAAATTTCTGTCAGACCCCCAAAAAATTCACCTTCCCGTGAAACCGGTTCCGAGGATATTCGCCAGGTATTTTCCACCTCCGATTTCTAAGAGGTCTCTTAAAATGAACCCCGATTTAAGAGCCTCATGCAACATAATGCCACTAGAGGTTATGAATGAATTGGAAATAAAAGTGACCAAAAAATTAGAAAATGCCATGCCATGGATTCAAGGGAAGTGTTAGTTATTGGATATGTGAAAGGTTTGGTTGTGTAATTAGTTTCTTATCCTAGTAAATACTTGACCATGAATGTGGTCATTGTTGATTTCCCTACTAAATGGGGCATGTTGTTGTCTAGAAAGTGGGCTGCAAGTGTGGGAGGTAGTGTTCAAATGGATATGTCCTATGCTACTATACCCCTGGAGGGAAACTTGGTGAAATTACATGGTGAGAAGAAGATGTTACATTTGATTGAAGATCCAAACAACGCTTCTTATGGAGTGTTATTTGTTGATGTCGATGTAGATAAATTTTTGGGGTATACAGACTTTAAGGACCATAGTATAAAGGACAGTGTAAAATTACAAAGTGTTGGCACCCCTTGGATTATGATGTTTGATGGAGCATTTTTGAAAACACGGAATGGGGCTGGAGTGGTGCTCATTTCCCTAAACAAAGAAATGTTTAATTTTTCATTCAAATTAAAATTTGAGTACACTAACAACATTACAGAGTATGAAGTATTTGATCCGTAAACCGGGTTAAACAGTTTTACACAACGGATACTGAAGTTCTCAATTCCTTTTAAAAACATAGAATTGGAAGTGGATTCTCAACTTTCCTTTAGTATTGAATAGAAAATTGGATTCTTTTACTGTATTAGGAATGTAAAAAAATTCTCACTTAGAAACCTCTGATGAATTCATTCCTGCTTAACTCTTTCATGTGTCATTTTGAAAATCTTCACAAGTTTGTTAACTGATGCATTCAAATCCATTTGCAACTGCATTTAACTGAACAATGAACAAACTAAAAATGAAAGACACAAAAGTTGATAACGGAGTTCATCCCATTTGGGACTACATCTCCGGGTTCGGAATAATGAACCATTTCCATTAAAAACCAATGTAAAACTTTCTTTTACAATTTACATCAGTATGGATATTTAAAAAAAATGAAATAGTACTTCACTGAGTGTGGAATTCATTGATCTCAAGATCAAGTTTTTGTTCCCAAAAACTCCAAGTACCTGCAACTTTCTCCACCTTGTGGGTTTTCAAAAACTCCCTGATCTGGGTATGCAAATCAACTGTAAACTGCATAGAAACCCATTAGAGTAATAATTCAAATCTATAGAGGCCCTGGATCATTCCTGTAAACTACAATTTTTGTAACATCCCCATTTTAAGATACCGTAACAAGGGAAATTTTTATTTTTTTATAACGTTCTCTCTGTTATGAATTATAAAATTCAAACACATGTTCAAGTTTTAATAATTGTTCTCTGCCCAAACAACACAGTTTGGATCACACAATTTCTTTTTAAAACGAATGTTCCCTGCTCGCATATTTACCATATGGAACACACATTCAATGCCATTCAATCTTATAACAGATTCTATATGCTACTGTAAATGACTCGAGGAACTGCCGATCTTCCATTTTCATGGCTCGGAGTTTCAACGATCCTTCATTTCATGACTCGGCAACAACCGATCCTTCATGTTCGTTTATGCATAGTATATTATATATACCTGTTCTCATAACCGTTTCCGGTTATCGAAGTGATCCATTTAAGAAGCCTATCTGAATATCTGTTACTGATATTCATCTGACATCCTGCATCTTAAATTAAGTGATAAGGACAACGCAACCAGCAATTGCGATACTTTGGCCAAAGATTTTCACATGCTTTGCATGATCATATTCCTGGATGTGATACACATCAACGGAATACGTCCTTCACCTCACTTCACCTGTTATCTAGAATGGTCTTTCCTGGTTCCTACCAGTCCTCTTCGTTTAAGGTCAGTTTTAAACTTCCAATTCCAATTAGTAATATGAACGGGTATAGGAAGGCACTCCTGGTAACTAAAGATACGTCAGACATACGGTGTCGTTTCCCCACGACTCCGTGTGTCTAGTTATCTTTAGTATTCCGGAGTCACTCCGTATACCAGATCATACTCCTATCCCCTGCTAAGAGCTTCACATTCAGCCTATGTATTCTTGATGTTTTAATTCGGGAGGGCATTGCAATATGTCAGCTGCAACATTGTGTCGTCATGAAGACCCCGTCTTCATGGAGACACCTTGCTGTAGCTGGCGTATGCCAATGTCCTACAGAATTCTCCCATCGAGAATACACATCCTGCTCAAGTGATTTGGATACGATTTAATAATTAAAATCAACTTTCAGCATCCACGTTGATCCCTTGATCCTCACGTTACAGTTATACAGGCTAAGAGGGACTAAATCCGTCCATTAACTTGCTATGCATCTTCTCCTTCGTGTCGAAGGGCTGCATTTCCCTACTTGGTTCACTTCTTAATCATTGGATTAAGCGGTCCGTACCGACGGACGTGATAAGTTTAACCTATTAAACTTAGCCAAGATTTTCTCAACTGCAACTAAATTCAGAATATTAACTTATTAGACGTCATTCATACGAGGTCTAAATTTCGAGAAATGTATTCATTTGTTCTCCTTAACGTCATATAGTTAAGGTCCATTAGTTATGGATATACTTATCCTATATCCTTTATTCTGAATTCAGCATACGAGATCATTAATGGAGTTCGAAAGCGAAGTTCGATTATTCCAAAGTTAATTGATATTCCTTAGCTCCTAAGCTAATCCTGAATACCTTCCGATTATGGAATCATATTCTTCTTAATCCTTTTTAATGTCAATTAAAAATTCATCTTTACCCAAGTATGAACTAATTGCATTTTTCAACTTAAAAGTTGCATTTAGGTAAGAATAGATATCAGTTTCCATTTAGCATCCATCCAAGGACGAATAAACAAATCCCAATCAAGAAATAACATTATATTTCCAATTTAGACAACAAAATCAAACTGATATAATCATTAAAATAACACACATGTAATTGTATTCAATATTTCATGTCATAATCCGTACATTTGCCAATCCAGCTGATTGGGCATGGTTTACATAAAACATCAATACAACTCATAGACAGAAGAATATATTTTCTTCTTTTCACAATTCCTCGAAGAGGAATAAAAGCAGCAATTACAATACATCATCAACAAATCAAGAAGCATCAGAAAACAGCCAAGTCTTCATTCTAATCAAATTCCATCTGCAAAATGAATTGCACGGGTCAGTTCAATGAACTGAGCATATTAAGCACTTATCCTTAAAATAAGGTGCTTCAACTAACTGTCTCAATAAAAGAACCCTGCTTTTATGAAACGACAGTTAAACATCATTCAAGAAATAGGCACAAAAGAAAGATCAGCATAACAACTGAACTATCAAAATATCATCACAATCAGCCAAGGAACTGCTGTCCCGTTTCCACATAATCGTTACAAGTATCAATTCACAATATTTGAAAGGTTAGGAATACAAGTAGCTTACAACAGATATAACACACTGTTATCCTTTCCACGCCTTTCAATAACAATGAATGCAAAGGATGAAACTAACTGAAATGTAAATCCATTACTTTCCTTTCAGTTCATGCATCATATTAGAATCCAAGTAATCAAGTACAGACAAGAAAGCGAACAGCAATGCAGATAGTGGTTCCTATCTAAGCACTACAAAATTCATTATTCACGAATTACAGCTTTCCTATTGAATGAAAGAAGAAAAGGTTATTTTTCCAAGTCATTCATCCATATCTCTATTTCTTTCCACATGACTGTCCTAACAATGGAATCCAAACGAAAGACAAATCAAGATAACAGTTCAGAGTGAAACTTACAAAATCCATTCGGAATTCACTTTCCGGCAACAAGAATAATTTCATTTATAATCCGTTTTAAACGAAAACAAGGAAGAACTTATCGCCCTTACCAATACTTCCTTTAATTCCGGTTCATACGAATATCGAAACAGGTTAGTAAGACATCGCATTCATCATGGAACAAGCAAGATCAAGATGCATACAGTTCATAATAACAAGTTACACATTGCTGTTACCTACAGCAAAACCAAATTCTTATGCACAGTAAAGCTCCAATGTTATTTTCAGAGTCAAAAATAGCAAAAAGGGAAGAATTCATTTCCCTATAATTTCATTAAGAAACAATCATTTTGTTCAAAATGAAATCAAACACCCAAATCGTGTTCATCTTAGCATGACAACTCAACTTATAAAGATAACAGAACAATCGTTCTCATTGAAAAGCAAACTCACATAGCCTGTACAGTTTCAATCCAATATACCACAAACAATGGATATCCAATTCGAGTTCTATCTCGATCAACCGTTAATTCCAAAAACAACATTCTCCATTTTCTTAATGAAGTACAGAACTCAAAATATAATATTCATATATCAATACCTCTATAAAGGCAAACCCGCATAGGGTGTTAATTGCGTAAGCTTGGTACAGTCAGGACAGACTCAGAAAACAAGCTAATTCCCATATTTTCCATTTATTTATACAGAAATCCACGTCAAGTTCGCATTCACAAGACAGTTCAAATCAGAAGGTCAAACCACAACTACAAGACGCAATGGAATCAACCTTTCATCACAGCAAGAAGAAAGTATGATCATTTATTGCACAGAATACAAACCAATTTGTAATCGTGTCTACAATCCGAACAGGAAGACCGAACAACATCAATAAAACACAATAAAACCATCCTATCCTCACAGCAAGGAGAAACACAATTCATTAATAACTTCAGAAGGAAAAACAGTTAACTTTTTCCTACTTTCACGAATACCCAGTACGTATTCGTTCATTTCCTATACAAGAACAGGCACAATGAAAGGAAATATTGCTATTACTTCATTCAAATCGAGTTCAATTACTCATAGAAAACCCGAATGCCACTTCCATCAAAATCAAACAAGGGAAAGGATCTATTTCCTTAAAGAAAATTTCAATAAGAACTACTTCAACAACTATTATTTCCTTTCTTCCAGTTCGTTAGCAAATGAACGATAGTTTCAATAGTGAAAACAACTCATATTACGTGTATAGTCTCAAGATACACAGGACGAATTTCCCGTTACTGTCAAACGAACCAGTACAACAGGAAGGTATTTCATTCGAGAAATACAAGGACAGTTAAACTCAGCAGCCAAAGACAATGTTTCTTATTATTTCCAAAAATGACAACAAGAGCCAACGAAATCCATTCATAGCAGCATAACACGACTGCATTTCCACTTTTTTTTTTTTTTTTTTAATGCAAGGACAGTTCCATACACAACAGCAAGGAAAATATTACACAATAAAGAAACAATTACACAGCTTGTTCCAATTCCACACAACACGAACAAAGAAAGAGAATATCTGTTCCAACTTGATTCGTGCAAAAACAATCAAAGCCGAGCAACCAGAAACGATTCTTCATATCACTTTCCAAAAAAAAAAGAAGCAAGAATCGACAAAATCCAAATCAAATCGACCCGACAACAATCACAGAGTCCAAACCCAAGAGCAGGGTTGTTTTAATGAGACACTTAAACAAAGCAAGAATTTTTAAAGAGAAGGGCTTAACATGCCTGTAATTTTTTTCCGTAACCCGAAGAAAGATTCGTTTTCCGTGTTATTTCCTTCCACCAGTGACAACACAAACTTCCAAAGACTCCTTTCTTCTTCAAAGCTTAGAACAACCGTTAAAAATTTCCAAGAACAAGTGTCAATTCCAAGAGCTGGTTGACCGAACCAGCAGTAAAAAACAAATGCAGAGCAACTCGCAAAGGCTCGAATCGACCAAATGAAAATCAAAATTCCCTCATACACTTTCCAAGGCGAACTGGTCGCGAGGACCGAGAACAATCAATGCATTAAAGGCTCTGCCTTTCTCCTAGCTTCCCACGCCACCGCCACTTGAGTTGGCGAACTCAATTTTTCAAATTTCCCCATGCAAAACCGAATTTGGCTCTATCTCCAAATAGATGCCTCTATTTCCTACCTGCCCCGCCAAAACTGGCGCTGTCCACGTATGGACTTACCAATTAAATGCTAATGAATGCCCTTCCTTCATCCTTATCCTCTCCTTCCAAGGGTCTGCGCGCCCTTTTAGATTAGGATTAGTTTAGGTTGCATAAAGTGATCAACCTAGGTCTTAGTTTAGCCTTAGGTTTATTTTCCCCTTTTTTTTGTAATTTAAAAATCCACTTAGGATAGTAGTGTAGGATGCATGTTAGGACTTAGGATTAGTTTAGGTTTTTAATTTATACTAACCACTAACACTAATCAACTCCTAACCCAACCTCCATCCTGCCTTCCTACAGACGTTCACGTTAATGCAGAGCAGGACGTTCCGTCCTCTGGATCACGTATCAAAGCCACCCGTGTCCAGGCATTTCTTGCCTCACGAGGTTCCAAGTTCGACAGTACAGGGCTCAAGAATCGAACCCCTGTCGTTGGCATTTACGTGCCAGCTGCTCATACCTGTAATCAGGCGCTGCACGTTCATAACAACCTCGGGTTCGGTTCAAGAGTAAATCGACACAGAAATCACCAGAAGCCCTCAGCATACTTGGATCAATGAAATTGATTCAAGGTGTGCTGTCGATCAGTAACGAGAGTATAGCAAGTATACGACAATTTGTCGTCACATTAGCAAACACGCAAGTACAATAATTGTTGTCCTATACAATAAATCACAGCATGCAAGAATCCAAGTTAGCAACACATTCTTTTAAGATCAGAGTTTATCTTAACATGTTTGCCTTCATTCCAGCAGTTATAACAGCATGTAAAACATTCACCAAGATAACATGCAAAATCAGAGCGTTACAATTTTACTTCCATAGTTGCTTAGCTTCATACAAATAGAAGATTACAGATGTACATACAGGATAAATTGATCAATATATCTCTCTAACTATGTTGCAATAATAATTAAATTATGTAAATACAACATAAAATAGATGAACCTATAAATAGTACTGAAACTAAACTTTAAGAACCTCTGAAACCATTCAGAGAAGCGTCTCCACAAGTTCGTAGCACCAGTTCATTATCTCTCTGCTCCTTCCCTCGAGTTCTCCATAAAAACCCTCACATTTTGCTTCCAAAACAGGTCAAATGAACTCAAAATGGGAAAAGAATCACATCACTGGAATCTGCTCTGAATTCTTGACAAAAGTCTAGAAGACATCAAGTCTCCATTCGGCCTCCAAGACCCTCAAATATGGCCTTGAATCAAAATTGCCGAAGACAGTCAAATAATAATACACTTGTGTGTATTCTTCTTCTTTTTCTCTCACAAATACCCATATATATATACACACTTAAGTGTATATTTAATAAATTTAATCCCATTTAAATCTCCCAATAATCCTCCCAAAGCCCATGATTCTCTCTTATCCATTAGCATCAAAAATGGAGGAATAATCCCACGTATAATGGGATATTACCAATTTTAGACCTTATCAAAGCCTTCAAATCCTCCATTTAATGTGCATACCAAGTCCACATAATGCTAACCACCCTCCTCCTTCTCTCATGGAGATTTTCTTGGTTGGAAAATGGCTTGCCTTGGAAAAATGCGCCAAAACTTGGGAGAGGAGATTTGGTCAAAAATTGATAAATTTAAGATGCTTAATTAGGATTAATTAAATGGATATCTTAGGATTAATTTATGAATTAATAAAATATGTTAACTAAGGGTATCTTGTAGTTGGAATATTGGCCAGATGTTCCACCTACATAATATCACTAGTTAGCATAAATAATTCAAAAATTTGAAGATTTAAAATAATTACGGCGGTCAAGAATCAACTTCCGAAATGCATAACTTTTGCATACGAACTCAGATTTGGTCCGTTCAAAATGCGTCAGAAAGCTTGCAACGAGCTCTATACCATGGAACTGATTTTGAAACATTACAAGACCATAATTTTTCCTTGTCGCCAACTGCCATGTGTCACCTTGTCATTGGTCCACTTGTTGACCTGTTGACTAGGGTTGACCCGTTTATGACCTTAACTTTGACCAGCGATAGAATTTGCATACGAACTCCGATTCTAAAGTTCAGCATACCGTCGGAAAGGTCTCGAGAAGCCCTTCAACATGGTCCAGGTTTAGGGAAGTTTAGGAAGACATGTATAGTGAAAAATCCTTAGGATCAGCATTGCTCCTGGATCTAAGAATTGCATGGAAATATGGGATCAAAGATATTGTTGTCAAAGGATATTCTGAATTGATAGTGAAGCAAGTAAGGAAGTTGTATGTAAACAGAATCAAATAATGAAACAATACAAGCATACAACATGGTAATTTATTGAAATGTTTGAGTCCTTTAACATTTTATACCATGAGAGATATTAGAATGCACAAGTCGATAGACTTGTTGTTCTTGCATCCCAATTTGATAATTGCATAGTTTCCCCTTATTGTAGCTATGATGTTGAAATAGTATGTAGACCATATGTGCCTAAAAATGTCAAACACTAGCAAGTATTTGAGGATGATGCTCAGATACGAAGGTTCATGAAAAATGAAGGTGAGTTTACAAATAAATACATGGATCTTGAGCCAATGGTTTTAGTTTTTGATGGGAAGGAAACCTTGTTTGGGAAAGACATAATTCAACTGAAAACCAATACAATTCCCAAAGGGTTAGTTGCCCTTGAGTCTAATTTTTACAATGTTGATAGGGTAATAAACATGCCCATCTCTACTTCAAGAGAAGTTGAAGAATACAACTTAGGAGCCCAAGAGAAACCCATGAAAGTCTAGTTGGGATTTAAGATGAGAAAAGAAAAGAAACAAGCTTATATAAAGCAATTGAAAAAATACCAAGATTTTTTGGCATGGTCTTATTCAGAGTTGAAGGCTTAAAGAGAGGACTTGTTCTACCATGAGATACTTTTGGAGCCTCATAATAAACCATTTAGATAAAAGTTGAGGCCCATTAAACCTCTTCTCTCACTCAAGATGCAAGAAGAGTTGAAAAAGCTAAGAGAGGGAGGAATAGTATGACCCACCAAGTATTCGTGTGGATGGTTAGTCTGGTACCAATGAGAAATAAAAATATAGACATAAGACTTTGTGTAGATTTTAGGAATCTAAATAAGGCTTCAATTAAATATAATTATCCATTTCCCAATATGGACAATATGTTGTAACTGGTTATTGGATCTGAATTGCTCTCAACATTTGATGGATTCTCGAGGTATAATCAGGTGGTTGTGAAGCAATCCGAAAGATTTAAAAATGCCTTCACCACCCCTTGGGGAACATATGTGTATGTTAGGATGTCATTTGGGCTAATGAATGTTGGAGATACTTTTCAAATGGCCATGGATGTGGCATTCTCAAGTTTCATCAATGATTTCATAGTTATGTACCAAGATGATGTGACTGTATTTTATAGAAAAATAGGTGACCACTTAGGGCATGTAGAGAAGATGTTAATCAAATCCCAGGAATATGGAATTTCATTGAATCCCAATAAATGTCACTTTGGTGTTGTAAAAGAAAAATTGTTGGGGCATATTGTGTCAAAGGAAGGGGAGGGGTCATGATAGAACCGAGAGAGTGGAAGCAATTAGTAAGGTTTTTATCCCCAAATCAAAAAGGGAATTCGGTCTTTTCAGTCAAATAAATTTTATTAGGAGGTTCATCTCCAACTTTGTTAAGATAACCAGTCCTATAAAAGCATGATGAAGAAAGACCAAGTCATCAAATGGGAAGAATGATTTGTCCAAACTTTTCTTGGAATAAAGGAAGCACTGAAAAATGCCCCAATATTGGCAAGTCCTAACTATAAGAAAGATTTTCAAATATTTTATTTTGCATCCGAGAATACCATTGCATCAATATTATTGCAGAAAGATGAAGAAGGAAATGAAAGGCCCATTGCTTTTTTCAAAGAAAGCCTGCAAGTCTTTGAGTTGAAATACAATATCATGGAAAAGTAGACTTTTACTTTGGTAAGAGCTACTAAATCTTTAGGCCTTATATATTGAGCTCAAATATTATAACCTATGTTCCCCACACAATGGTCAAGGATATATTATCTGAGATGGAAATATCTAGTAAGAGATGTCGTTGGGTAAACAAGCTCCAGGAGTATGATATGGATATTCAAACTACTAAACTAGTTAGAGGCTTGGGCTTGACAAAACTAATGGCAAAAAGTAATCTACAAGTAATGGAAATCAATGCAATTGAGGAGGGAAATTTGGACCTCCAGGACAAAATGACCAATTCCATTTGGTATAAAGATGTAATATATTACCTGAAGAATTTGGAGTGTCTAGGGCATCTAGATAAGAATCAAAGAAGGACACTTAAGTTGACTTCCCAGAAATATGTTATGACTGATTATGGGTTGGATTGGAAAAACTCAAAGGGAATTCTCGTTAAGGTGCATCACGAGAGGAAGAGCCCCCAAGATTATGCGAGTTCCATGGAAGAGCGAGTGGGGGCCACTTTGCTAGAAGAGTAACTACTCATAAAATTTAAGAGCATGATATTGGTGGCCCACATTATTTAAAGATGCAACAATATTAGTGGAAAATGTTAAAGTTCTAAAGATTCTCTCGGGAGGTTGAAAGCCTCGGGGGCTCAAGCTTACAACGGTATAAATGGAAGCCCCTTTCAAGCAATGGGGGTTGGACTTTATTGGGAAAATTTAAGATTCCTTAAGTGCAAGATACAGATGGATATTAGTAGCTACAAATTATTTTACTAAGTGGTTTCAAACCATCCCTACCAAGAAAGCAACTCATTAGGTGTTATGGACTTCATTTTGAATATTATCATATGTAGATTTGGGGTGCCTAAAAAGATAGTTGTTGATAATGTCATAAGCTTTAGAGAAAAACCTTTAGTGGCTATGTGCCAAGAATATGATATTAACTTGACTTATGCTTGAATTACAACCCTCAAGTAAGTCAAATAAGTTGAATCTACTAACAAAAACTTGCTCAAAATACTCAAAAGGACATTAGAAATTAACAAGAGAAAATGGGGTGAACTCAAGTTTGCTCTATGGGCATACGGAGTTACTACCGAATGAGCCACTAGAAAGATTCCTTTTGAATTAGTTTATGGAGTCCAAGTTCTTTTACCCCCGCATATACAATTATCATCTTATAAATTTATGCAACATGAAGATGAAGGAGAAATAAACCCTTATCAAGCCCGAATTAATCAAATACTGGAGTTGGATGAAGAAAGAAGGGAATCCCACCAGAAGCACCTAAAATTCAGAGAAAGACTTAAGAAGATATTTGATAAAAAGGTGACTCAAGGGCATTCAATGTTGGAGATCTGGTTTTATTGTGGGATAGTATGCATGAGGACAAGGGAAAACATGGAAAATTTGATGCCTTATGGATGGGACAATACTCAATTGACATCAGAGTTGGTGAACATACATTCTTATTAAAAGATTTGGATGGAAACTTGTTGGAATTTCCTATTAATGGTATGCATCTCAAGCATTTTGTGGACTCAGCCCACACAGTCAGGTATGAATTTTTGTACAGTGTACGGTTTTTTTGTTTGTTGTTTTTGTTTCCCTTTTTGTTGTTCTGGTCTACAGTGACCAGTTGTTTTGGTATCTCGGTAATTTTTTGTGTGTATCTGCTCATGAGGCTAAGTGTGTGTTACAAATGACTATATTGCCCAATAGATTAAGGCACTTGCTCTGTGTGTCGATTTATTTATTTGGTTCTTGTTGCACCCACAGGGGTGCCCATCCCCGAGTCATAGCTGATGTTGGTGTTTGTTTTGAGCTCGCTCCTTTGTTTCAAATGTGCCTTCAAAAAAAATTCATGTCCTATCTGTTAGAACTCTGAAATATTTGTGTTTAGATGATAAACCCATGTTAAACCAAGAAAAAATCTCGTGTTTGATCATAAATCCAATGTGAATCCTCTTTTTCAGTCGAGGAAATCATAACCATGTTGTTTCAAAGAAATATCCATGAAATCATTGTCGGATGATCTTGTTAATCCTTGTACATTCCCCTATCCGTCATTCATTTTATTTTCAATGCAAATTGCATTTTCTCTCTAATGTCTAAAAATACGTGGCATGATTTAATTGGTTGCACTATATTGGGTTTTATTTTAACAACTACAAAAGTTACTTAATGGCTGCAGAGTGCAAACCAAACTCTAAAAATCAACGAAATATTCAAAGGAATATTTGAGTCGTAATGCAAAGTGCAAATATATCCTCAAGTCCGATGGTGAACATGTTTTAAATTCTCACCAAAGTTAGAGAACGGATGTTCGGGTTAAAATTGCAAAGTGTGGCACTTGTTTGAAGAAATATACAAAGCTCGCAAGTAGACTCCCAACCTCGCAATATTTCATATTAAGCCACATGGACGACTCATGTTCAAAAGGATAAATAGATCAAAAGGTCAGGATTTAAAGAATTAATAGATGTCACCATAAATGCATGCATACTGATCATAGTATGAATTTTAAAGGCTTTTTCAATCGTTCCCATTTTTCACCTTGCACACGAGAAATTTAGATGCCCTAACAACGTTAATTCATGAAAGAAAGAAGAAAAATCAAGCGTGAAGTGGTTGCTGACCTAAAACCCCAACATGATTGTGAGGCTTAGGAAATTCGAACTTAGTTAAGGATGTACTCGAGAAATACACCACATCTACTCTAAGAACAGAAATATAAAGGAAAGCATATAACATATTTCATCCCAAACTCCAGTATTTATTTATTTATAAATAATAAATACATTATTCTCAAGTACATGCATAATCTCTCGTTCTATTTGATCTATCTCAACTCTCGTACAAAGTTTCTCGAAATGGCACTCACACATGTTTTTGTGATGCACCCATATACAATACATTAGGTACAATAAATATACAAAATACAATAGATTTCAAAAGACACTTCCTTTGATTCATGCCTTTGTTGGCTTCTATCACATCTTGGTTTGATTTTCCTTCAATCTATGGCTCTTTCCAAAGTGTGACATGGCTTTTTCCATCTCTCACGGCTTTCTCCATGTCTCGTGGCTTTCTCCATGTCTCGTGGCTTTCTCCATGTTTATCGCGGCTTTCTCCATATCTCGTGGCTTTACCTAGTTTATCGCGGCTTTCTTAGTTATGCGCAGATTCTTCATCCCATGGCTTCCCTTTTCCCTTCGCGGTTGGCTCTATCTTTTTGCAGTTATCTCCAGACTTTGGCGGCTTTACTCTTATGCTCGCGGTTTATCCAAAACTTGATGAAAAACCCTTTCAACACCATCCCCCCGCTAAAACTGTCTCATCCTCGAGACAACAATAGATGAAGAACCATGTCGCATGAACCTTATTCCATCTAGTTCGTGCAAGTGTAGTTTCTTGTTGTATTCTTATCAAGGCTTTGTCCAAGGTACCATTGCATTCTTGCATATCATATATTTTATCTGTCCGTGCCCTCTGCTGGTTTTGGTATTTTTCGGTGAGTTCCACCAATTTCCTCCTCTGAGTTCCATCTGTATCTTTGGAAATATCATACTCTGTAGAAGCCTTGTGTATTTATTGCTCTAGTTTTTCCATTTCCACCTTATCTTCCATGGTCATGCTTGGCCATCTAATGGCGTATGTATAGTATACCGTACCATTGTTCAATTGTCTCTAACTTAGCCACTACGGCTTGCAATTCACTTCTTCTCTTTTGATTCTCTGCTTTGTGAGGTTTAATAATTTCTAGTTTGTGCTCTTCAATTGCGTTTTTGTGGATTATGTCTTTTTCTGCTTCCAAATCTATGCGGTGCTCTCTTAAGATTTCACTTACCATGTACTCTGTGGTTGCCTCTATTGATAGATTAGGGTCAATCTTGATCTGTGGCTTATCTATTTTGATGGCGAAGAGCATATTTTACATGGCTTCTTTGAGCTCAACGCACCTTTGCATCCAATCCTAAGTAGCACTTTTTTCTAGTACTTGGTTGCAAGTAGAATTTTGTAATGGAGTTAGCTTCTCTAATTGAACCTTGTAAGTTGCGCGTAGCCTCTACTCGTGTCATCACTAGTAACGAGTTCTAACCCTGACTCACGTGCCACTCTTGGCATCCACTGTGGGTTGGCCTTCTTTATACTTACCATCCCAACACCTTTGTCTTTCCGGTGTTGTTGGCTCATGTGCTCAAACAACTTAGGGCACTCCTCGTACTTATGTTTCTTTCCGCACCATGAGCATTGTAATAGATCAGGACACTCACGCTTATAATGCTCTGTAGACCCACAATTATAATAGGTTCCTCGCAGAACTCACCTCTTCCTCTGCCGCGATTACTTCAACCACGAAATCCTCCGCGAAAACCTCTTCCACACGCTCCTCCATTTGCACGCCCTTCATAGCGGCGATCATCATCCTTAGAACTTCTTGCAAGGCTAGTCTGGCGCACACCAAGATCAATAGCATCATGAATCTAGTCAATCAATCTGCAATCCTTGGTATCATGGGTCGTAGAGGTATAGATCTTGCAATAACAAGAAACATTCTTGCGGATTGCGCATTGTAGTAGAGGACATCTATTTACATCATGATCCTCGTGGCAAATCTCACGGCTCTCATCGCTACGACGCGTACCAATTTCCGAGTGCAACCTGTCCTTTACATGCCCCTCCACTCCACAATTTGTGCACCAAAGACCACTACGAACCTCATGCGCTGAATTTGCAAACAACTTCTCCAACTACTTGGCCATTGCAGCAATTTGAGCCTCCAGAAAGGGCTAACACCAATATCAACACTCCCAACAACCTCAGCGCATAGGGCAACTTCCAAGGCCTCGTGTGGGTCTGTGAAAGTCTTGTGTGACAGTGCCCTTCTAAACGGTGTTATCAATCCCCCAACAAACCATTGAGCATGTTGAGAGGGGTGTATGTCATAGGATAGTTTTGATAAGAGAGTTTTGAATCGTGCGTCATACTCCACACACTCTCTGTCATTCCTTGTTGGATTTCCTTCAGGGTGTTGATGTTTTTTTGCTCGAACTCAAGGATATGGAACTCTGCTAGGAAGGCGTTCTTCAACATAGTGTAGTCCATGACCATCTGGTGGGGGTCATACTTGTAGTACCGGTATGCCTATGCACGCGCCCGCTGATGTTGTTGCAAACTTACTTGCCTTTTGCTCCGAGGTAGTGATCCCCTTCACGCGCCACAACAATTCACATTTGTGCACGTGTTCTACGGCATCCTCAATGCCTTTGTAGTCTAGTAAGTGCAAAGACATCTCAAAGAATACTTATGGAGGTGGTTGCGGCCCTTGTCCTCCTGATCCAGAACCTTGGTTCCCTCCGATGTTTCCTCCGCCACCAGATCCACTAGACCCACCAGGTCATGTCCCTCCTGACCCACCAGATCCTCCAGATCCACTAGGTCCACCAAGTCCTCCAGCTCCTATACCACCAGATCCACCTCCTGTAGCTAGAAAATGGCCTAAAGTGGTCGCACCTAGTGTCCCCAACATCCCACTGAATCTGCAGCGTCAATGGTTTGTGATATTGTCTCGTTGCCAGTTGTGTGTCCCACGCCATTTCAGAGACGATACCCAAACCTTGTGTATTTGCACCTTGTCCAAAAATTCCTCCAAATACGGGAATGGTTTGCGCAACCATGGATGTCCCAAACGAGAAATTATATCTCCTAGGCGTAGATCGGTTACTTCCACTAATACCAATCGGATTAACAATACTTCTTCCTTGATTTGGAAAACCAAGCCCTCAGGGGTTAGTCACTAGGTGGGTTCAGATGCATGCAATCGACTCTCCTTTCTCCACGCGATGAACTCTCATCAGAAGTTGTAGGGGCTTCTCTCCCGCGCTTGCCAAGATGGGGTAACACATACTGCTCAGAGTTCCACGTCCTCTGCGTGAACCTCAACTCCTTCCCACAACGTCTACCTCCATAGATCCATCACACCTACAACCTCGTGTTGTCTAGCCATCTCCCTTTCACGAGCTTCACTATATTTGAGTCGTCTCTCTTCTCTTTCTTTTTTAGCCGCAATCTCCACCATCTTCCACCACCCTAGCTTCCTCGCCCAACGCTAAAGAAGCTTAGCCGACCATAGGGAATGCCTCTAAACTTAGGGTAATGATCAAGATCTTCATAGCCAAAGGGATAGCATGTAAAAATGATCCTTTGGGCTCCCTCAAAAACTCGAACTCAGTAACCTTTGGGCAAGAATACATATAAATGGTGTATTCTAGAGTATAACTAGTCAGGACTCCTTTCCACCAGTGATCAACAAAGACACCTCCAAGTCAAATCGCATCCTACTGACCTCACGGTAATCATTTTGGGTCCATATGCACGATCTATAGTACCAGCTCGATATGAACGCATATGTTGAAAGCCATTCATATAGTTATACTAGAAAACAACAGAAGAATGTCTCGTACAACTCATGGTACAGGTTCTCTTCTACCCATCTACGTGCATCGAACTCAGGTCCAATGTTGAATCTTTGAGCAAACTCGTCCTCTGTGCTCTTGAACCATGCTTCAACACTCTCTAAGGTTAAACATTTTGTCATCACGCATCACAGGGACCAAGATGTATGTCATTTCTCACAACTTCGAAAAGAGGTCCCGGCAACGGAACCAATATGTAGTCATTTTTATGTCCTTAGAAACAACAGTCTAATCCCATGCGCGTCGACCTATCACCCAACGAGCGTTGGGCACTCACCGAGGCACGCGCAGTGCCGAGCCCCTCCTTTATGTGAGTTTTGTGAGAATACATCCCCTATTGATAGAAGCTTAGATGTAAGAAGGGAAAGAACCATGCATTCATTTAGATAACAAGGAAAATATCAAATAGATAACATATCTAATAATACAAAGAAAAGGCACTAGGGTTTATACCCATGAACAATGTATATATTTTAAAAGAAAGCCATATATTCATATTACTCTCTATTCAAGTAACCACATTACATTCCTCAAGGTCATTACAGACCAAATGTCTTAATGCAGATAGGACTTCTACATCAGAATCATAAACTATGCTTTCCAGATTACAAAGATGTTCATAGACCCATCCCTCTAGATATGCCATCTCTCTTATAGCCTTCCTAATGAGAACCTTAACCCATAGAATCTACTACTATTTCTGCAAAGCTTCGCCTCTCCTCTTCTTCTTCTTTGTCTCTCTTGATATCTCCCTTCGCGCCCTTTTCTTCTACCCGAGCATCTCTATATATAGCTTTAGCATCCACCGCCATGTCTTCCTGAAGTAATAGATTCGTTGCCAAGTGTCCAAGCGGTCCTTAATGGAGCATGTTTCTTCCCATCCAAGCTCTCCACTTTCTGCAATTATGTCTTTCTGGATCCTTCCATCGCATGGAATATTCTTTTCTTGACCACCAAGTTGTCACTCTAGCACCTAATCCACTCTGCATGCTCAGTCGGGTCACGCTTTTCTCATGTGCTTCCTTAAACGTCGAATATGGCTAAGTCACGAAACCCTTTCCTTTACCTTGCACGCGCGCCTTAGGTTATGTTAAACCCTTCTAAAACCATGTCGTGCGCGCCTTTACCTTGCGCGTCCTTCATATAGGCCCCGCGTGCCCACGCACCTTCTTGTACTTAGCCAATATTCCAAGGCCCAACACTATTGACACACAAATGCTAACTCAACAAGACCCAAAAGACCAACAAGGCAAATATAAAAGTTGATAAACCTACGAAAAGCAACAACACACCCCCAAACATCGTCTCTGACATTAGATACTACTAGTAGATGGTATTGTTCTTGACTATTGGTATTTGTCATGGGCACAAATACAAGTGCAACATTTGACAAGGCAAGCCATGGATCCTCGTGATGATAAGAAAGTCAATCAAGAAAGAGGCATAAAAAGGAGTTAAAAAGAATAAAAAGACCAAAAGGCCAAATGCGCCAATAAGTATCTAATTTAGAATGAGAACCCATATGTACAAAGTCATGCAAAAAGCAATGTGCAAACAAAGCTTGTACCAAATTTGGGTATCTATAGGGGATCAAATTATTGTTGATTCACAATAAACACAGAGAAATTAGGTGAGACTATTAAATATTAGAACATGAAGATTATATTTGCACTATTAAATGTCACTACCCATAATGTGCCAAACAAGACACCCCTAGACATTGTCTACAACATTAGACTAATAGTAGATGGTATTGTTCTTTGATTGGTATTTGTCATGGGCTCAAAGACGTGCAACATTGGACAAGGCAAGCCATGGATCTCTATGACAAACAAGAAAGTCCAACGAGAAAAAGGAGTAAAAAGATAATAAAAGGCCAAAGGCCAAATATGCCGATAAGTATCTAATTTAGAATGAGACACCGTATGTACTAAGTCGTGCAAAAAGCAATGTGCAAACAAGGCTTGTACCATTGTGGGTATCTATAGGGGACCGAATTCTCGGCGATTCATGATAAACATAGAGAAATTAGGCAAGACTATTGAAGATTAGGACATGAAGATGACATTTGCATGATCAAATGTCCCTACTTGGAATGTGCCAAATTCGTAGCTTATACTAGTTTCGTAGATTTCCATCATCTTAATGATTCTAGGAATCTTTGCAAATTGGATCATCTGGTAATAGTTCTTCATTTGATTCTAATTTTGTGAGTTTTGTTTATCTTGCCTTTTGGACCTATTTTCTAGTGTTTGGTTTGTCTAAACATCCCCAAATTCACCACAATTCAGTCTTCCTCAAAAACCCACTCTCTATATTCCTCAATTATTCTAGACATATTCCTTTTTGCAATTAAATATGATGATATTGTTTTATTTTATTGAAATAGATTAGATCTAAATTGCACTATGATGTTAGTTTAGTGCACTTGTTATTGGAGAACCCCTTTCAACATCTACAATTAGCTGTACACGATAAGTATCAAGTTGGTTCAATTGATACATCTCTTCTCAATGGCAGAGTTCCAAAGCATATTGGTGGCAGCTAAGCATGGTTTAGCTAACAAGAAGAGTTTATATGCTGCAGACTCAATGCCTCATAAATAGGAATGTTAAAGTTGAATACTTGTACGACTCTTTGAATTTGTTGTATAGACATTTAGGCCTACTTAACCACCAGACTATGTCCACACTACACAAGAAACATAAGAACGTCTTTATAGCAAATGGATGGCAAAATAGCTATAAGAAAAATCTTTAGAGAGGCAGAAAAGCTGACAGTCCGTTCAAAAGGTTGAGAACTATAATATATATATTTATACTAAAAAACAAATTTTCCATGCATTTTCGGGAGTAACCCTTTAAAAGAGCCTCAATTAAAATGATTTTGTAGAACAAGACTAGCTTTCAAATCTATCTCTCAATCCCATTCTCTGCATTCTCCATGCATTTTCCACAGTAAACCTTTTAGAGAGCCTCAATTAAAATGATTTTGTAGAGCAAGGACTAGCTTTCAAATATATCTCTCAACCCCATTCTCTGCATTCTCCATTCATTTTCCTCAGTAAACCTTTTACAGAGCCTCAATTAAAATGATTTTGTAGAGCAAGAACTAGCTCTCAAATCTATCTCTCAACCCCATTCTCTGCAACGTCAGCAGAGTGTGATCTCTTCCCCTTTTTCGTCTTTAACTTTTTGTCTTTAAACTGCCTTTTCTTTGCATCTAGTGTGGTCCATTTGTAGTCTGCTGGGATGGCAAAGGATCCTCACCCTCTTTTGGGCAATTTTCAGGATCTGCAGAGGGTGATGGTGATGTGCTTCGGTTGGGAGGTCCCCTTATCCATTGAAACCATGAGTTTGAAGACTCTTGTGTGGTATGATCATCTTTCATTATTAACTCTTGCAGATGAGCAGGACTTGATGGAGGTGTACAAAACACTTCAGATGGTGGCAGTTCTTCAAACTTTGTAAAAGTAATAACTACCCTAATAGTTGGAACAACAGGAATAGCAACCTGAAAGAAAATCAAGCAACAACATAAGCAACCCAGTTCATGAATCAGACATTATACAAGCTTATGGAAGTACTAAAATTTTACAATTTCAAATAGAGAAGGATTAAAGTATGCCCCTTAAATATAGCTATAGTTCAACTGCCTGAATCCACATATTTATGAGAAGGAAATCTACTTGGCTAGCTTGGGGGTCATGATAAAGAAAGGTAAGCAGCTCCGCTAGCATCCATTATGTAGCATCTCTCCTTTCTCAAATCAAGTGCATATTCTGAACATTGACCAAGGTTTGAGATCAAGGGCTCAATACGCATATGATGGCTATATCAAAATTTAATATAAGGTGGAAAGATATCTGATCTACTTGGCTAGCTTGGGGGTCATGATAAAGAAAGGTAAGCAGCTCCGCTAGCATCCATTATGTAGCATCTCTCCTTTCTCAAATCAAGGGCATATTCTGAACATTGACCAAGGTTTGAGATCAAGGGCTCAATACGCATATGATGGCTATATCAAAATTTAACATAAGGTGGAAAGATATCTGATCAGCTAAAGGATATGTTTTCCATCTCTTCCTTCTGTCAAATAGAATTTTGAGAAGAAAGTTTGGCACTCGGTAACTGAGTGCATTTGGAAATGGTAGCAGGGCTAAAATACAGCAATCTGTGGAAGAATGAAGATTCCAATGGAATAGAACTCACAAGGACCAGATGCTGATACCTCGATTGGCATAGTTTGTTCCATAATAACCACACTCATAAAACAACAAAATAAATACAGAAGGTTAAAAATACATGAAATTTGTTCGACCAAAAAAACCCAGGAAAAAGGAGAAAAACACATGTAAAAAAAATTCAAGCAAATATCCCAAAGAATGGAAAACTTTGCTCATGTAGAATCTGTGAATCAGGTGAAATTAAGGTTAGGGAAAGAGTGGGTCAGTGTTGACCACATCTCTCAGGAAAGAGGGCTGCTGATACCTGGATTGCCATAGTTTGTGCCATAAATCAGGAGGTTCAAAAAAACATGAAATCTGTTCAACCTAAAAATACCAGGAAAAAGAGAAAAAGCAACATGTAAAATTCTTTTCAAGCAACTATCCCAAAGAATGTAACACTTTATTTATGTAGAATCCGTGATTTGGATGAAATTAAGGTTAGATAGAGAGTGGGTCGGTTGACCACCCCTCTCAGCAAAATAACAAAAAAGTGGTTTTTTTCCAATTTGGAGGTAAGTTGCATGACAGAAATGCTATTTATTCAAAAGAAGAACTATACAGTGATGGCACTGAATGTGATACAACCATCTATTAAAATAAAATCATCACGAGAGAACGGTGATCATAACACTTGCTAAAATGAATTTTTTTATGACTTCAGAAAGGTCATAAGTTATAACCTTTTAGGCTGCACGTTTAACCCACAAAGACAACTAGGTATAGTTTTAAAATAGAGGGCTACAGAAATTGACTACCAAAGAACTAACAAACAAAAAAGCAGGCAACGAAGAGGTATAATAACCTGATCAAACTCCTTTAGCTGTATTATTTGGAAAACAAAAATTATTGAACAAAGAACAATAGGGAACAGATAAATGCCTGCAATGTTTTCTAAACTGGTACAGTTTTCTTAGCTCAAGCAACTGTCCTACTAGTATTGTTTTAGGCATTTTCTTTACATTCCATATCCTCTCGACAGGTATTGCGAACAAACTGATTTTAAAAGAGGCATTAAGACTGAAACTGAAATACAGACACTTTTGATGAGGCAAATTTTTTCCATTAATTGTAAATTATTTCGTCCTGATTTTTCTGGGTTCTTATGCACTCCTAAAGCTCTTTTAAGCACTCAAAAACATGTATTTTACAAAAATGAACGGCATGACAGAAACTAGAATGTTTGAATTCAAGGAAATTATATTCCAACAACGTCGCTATTGTAAATACAATGGAACAAGTCTGGCCCCTTGCGGACCATTTAATAAGCTCATTTCTAGCCAAAATAGAAGAAAAAATCAAATGAAAAAAGTCTCCATGGATGTGACAAAGTGATGAAGGCAATGCCATGCTGTCTTAGCAAAGATTGATTTTGAGAGATCGATGTTCACTATAAATCTACATAAAGCATGTAATTCAGGAGATATAACCCACAATGTGTACACTGGGTGATATTCTAGGAGCCTGCAATATAAGATACTTGGAAGCTATCTTAGCCTAATGTTGATAGAAAATGTTTGTAATGAGATAAAATACCAGCTCCCAGATCCCCTAATGTTCTCTGTCTAAAAACAACTATACCAGAGATCTTATAGTGAAGTAATTTTTATTTTTTTAAGAAGAGTTTAAGTTCTAAAGGAACAATAAAAATGTATATCCCCCTGATCCTGAATCTAACACGATAGGGAGTGTTGAAAATAAGGTAGTACAGAAGTGAATACTAAAGGACAAGAAAGCCTCCACACCTTGACAAAAACTATCTCAGGAATAAGCTCTGCGGCTAGCAACTCCCTAAAGATGTTTTCACCAGTTTGGATGTTGAAAATCCCAAATGACTTACTGAACCAGAATGATAATCGAGTGTTCTTAACCAGCAATCTAAACAAGGTAGTTTAAGAAGGAAAACCAACACTAGAAGAAAATCCTTTTGACGAATCCCTGGATAATCAATACCTTGCTGAAATCCCAGTTGAGTCTATACAGCTGGGGGTTTATCCCCTACAACTGTGCGTGCTAAAATCATTGTAAGTCTATCGATAAGCTATCATAAGAATGTAAGTAATGGCCGGTACATAAAGGTCAAGATTTCCCTGCTGGTTAAGGATCCATATGCATGTTGGAATAGGTCTTCCGAGAGGTTTGTTGGTAAATGTCTATAATCCTCAAGGATATACGGGACCTATAGGGAAATTCAGAGATTTAACATGTCCAACTCCAACTTATGAACATGTTGGATGCAACAGAATACATTAGTCATCGGTGGAGATTTTTAAATTCTAGAAAAGAATCTGAACTTTCATGTCAGTGAAGTGCATTTTGTTGGGTGTCTAAACAATGGTCAAAATTGTGGTACAGGAGCGGAATATGGATTGGTTACAAACCTTGACTGGAAAAGTTCCAGCAGGAAGCTTTGTGGTAAGCAATTCTCGGAGACGACGCACGGCCTTAACCTTATCAGCCAAGATATCCAGCAATGGCAGCAGCTCGTCAGTGCGCAGAGGAAATTGTGGTGTGAGCCACAACACAGGCCTTAATCCCTTCTTATATACACTTTCGTGGGTGTTACAACTAGTGCTAGAACTAGAACTGGTGTGATTCGCAGAAAATCCTCTGCGCCTCCCGGTGGGTTCCCTAGCCACCCAGTTTCTCCCATCGTCTGCCCCCATAAAATCACTTCTCTTGACGTCTAACGATCTCCTCCCTTGCTGCGGGTCTGTTTTCTTGGAAACCCCCTTGGACCCCAGAAGGTCACTGACCTTCCTATCAATGCTGAGAGAGCTCCTAGAAGGAACACCTTTCTTAAGAGGAGGAGGGCCCTCGCCTTCACCTTCTTCGCTCAAACTCCTTCTGCCCCAAACCCATCCCTTCTCCTCCTTGCTGCTACTGAACCGTAACTCAATGTTGGCATTTTTACGAGATGAAGAGGAAGTAAAACTGAACTTCTCCTTCTTCTCGAGATAAAAGTCCCCTCTGTCAAAAGAACTGTGCCTGCGACTCAAATCGGCAGGCCTGTCTGCAACCAGAAAATCATCTTCCACGTCCAAGTCCAGGTCGAGGTCTAACTCTTCCATTTTGAGAGCATTCTCCATCTGCCTCTTCTCTTCCTCCGTGAGAAGACCTTCGTAGTCTCGTACGGGCCCATTCCCCTCGCAAACATCAGAGGGGACTCTGCGGGACTTGAAACTGAGCATGACCTGGTGCATATCATAGACCTTGGCCTTCCAGGCGCCCACCATCTCCGTCTTCTCCTGGCGGCGCCAATTCGACTGGGGAAGGAGGTGGGCACGTGTGACGTCAATGCCGGGCCTGTAGACGTTGGAGTGGGTCATGGCTGCGGCCTCGTGTGCGACCTCGGCGTGAGAAGGGGGAACGCCGGCGTCCTCGAAGGCGTTCATGATCTCCTTGTCCTTGTGAGCGAGCATTAGGAGAGAACCGGGGGGAATGGCGTCGGAGCCCTCTCCGAGGAAGAGGAAGCTCTGTTGGGAGCGCTGAATCTTGAAGCCGTCGAAGCCGGCAAGAGTGGTGTCGGCTCTGAGGTTGGAGTCGCGCTTCCAGATCCTGTAGGTGTCGGAGGGGGCGATACGGCCTACGAAAGGGATGACGGAGCTCTCAAAGTGGAAGGCGATCTCCATGTAGAAGTCGCGCATACGGCGCATACATCCGATGAGGCGGGGGAGACGGCGGCACCACTTTGCCCACGCCATAGGCTGGTAGTGCTTCATTATGATCATGGCGATGTGATCGCGCCGCCCGCAGATGGCTTCCTGAAGGGCGCTCCACCCCTGCTCGTTCTGTAGGCTCCAGTTGGCTCCTGCCGCCATCAGCAACTCCGCGGAGGTGGCGTCCTCCAGCCGCACCGCCAAGTGCAGCGGCGTCTCTCTCATGGCCACGTCCCTCCTGTCGATCACCGCAGCGATGGCCTCCGCTCGCCGCTCTTCCTCCACCGACTCCTCCTCCGTCTTGATAGCTCCCGCCTCCGCCAGCTTGGGCAGCCCTGCTATTATCCGCTTCAGCGCTGCGTGCTCTCTTCGTGCCACCGCGTAGTGGGCGGGGCTGTGCCCATATTTCACCACCGCCTCCTCATCGTAACTCAACTGCGCCATCGGCACTCTGTGGAAATGAAATGCTCACTGCTCAGGGCTTAGTTGCCTACATTGGGCGTTTGAAGAAAGAATCTAAGATTCCACACGCAGAGATTTCCACTCAATCGAAATGCCATCTGTCTGCGGGTAATCAACTTTCCCCTTTTCCTTGTATTTTTATATTATTATTATATTTATAAAGTTATATATATATATATATATTCCAACGGTAACTTTCGGTGCGAGGTTGAATTTGGGCGAGAAGATGATTGCGTTGAATAATTAGGCGTCATCTCGAGGGGAACAAGGGTTCGGGTTTGAAATTGTGCCTTGGCACGTGGAGCAAGTAAAGTCCTTTTGTATCTTTTGTACATTTCTTAATGCTTTGAATCGCAAGTTGCAACTCTTAACGAGCATTTTGGTTTAAAATCACGATTACACTTTTCAACAAACCAGATTATTAAAAAAATCCAAGGAAAAAGGCGGGAAAATGATGGTGTCTACGTGTCATGCATGTCACTAGGTGTATTTTGTATAGAGTATAGTCATTGCTAAATTGTTGTTGAATTTCGTTAAGGCTTTATGTCATGCACTACATGTCGGTCATGTGTAGTGGCTTCCATGTCATGGTAAAGTAACTAAAAAGTGTCGAGTGATTATAAGAAAGTTTGTCTGCGACTAGTTTCAGATTGCATAATTACACGAAAGAGTGTGTGCGCCTAGTTTGGAGTTTATCCTCGGTTGTCATTGCCCAACCGGGGGAGGAAGGGGTGTGAGGGGCTATTATCAATCCCAATGGGCATTTTTGCGATGGGGAGATCAACCGGTGTATCTGTCACCTCACTTTGAGAAACCCACTTACGTGTCGATGTTGAATTTTTACACCCTTAATGCTTCAACCCCACACTCATTGAATTTTTCAAGGTCGCCTTGTTTGTCGATCAAAGAGTGGCGAATGATGCTCAAGGAGGTGCTTTTGAGGCATACCAACGAGGCTTTACCACCAATGAAAATGATTTTAACCAATTTGTGGTGGTATGAAGGAGACGAGAAAGCAACAATGTCCCTTTGCCTCTCATGGTACACTAAATCATTGTATGCACTCATAATTTTTCATTGGGAGAAACCTTGCGATTCTAGCACGAAGGAGTTTTTTTCCACCAAGCTACAAAATGGCACCACCTAGGAGAAAGATCTCGGAGGTCAAGGACTTGTTTAATGGTGAACCACTAAAGGGAATTATATTATGGAGTCTCAAGGAACTTTTTTGCAAACGATAGTGAGGGTTGGGAATAGAGAAAGGACGTGTTCGGGCCTCTCTAAACCACTTGCCAAGTAGTCAAATAAGCACGCAAGTTCGTGTGAGGTGACTTTCAATCTCAATGAGAGCAAGGTAAATTCTAATAAAAGTAAGGAGCATGAGGATCCAAAGAGCTTTAATGTTGAATCAAAGAAGGATTTTAAGTCATATTTTGTGAATCCTAGATCGGGGAGGTTTTTGAAGAGTGGGAGAACAATGCCCATATCGCCTAATAAGCTTCGTTACACTCGCTAACAAGGCACTATTTGAGGATCCCAAGAAGAGAACCTTTTTGTATAGGCAAGGCCTATTTGGGTTTTGGAGTTTTTATTTTAAATGGCATACAACCATGAGTCTGATGGAAACACAATGGACTGAGAGAGAGGGGGGTGAATCAGTCCTTCAAAACTTTAACTAATTCAAATCGTATGAAAAATTAATCATTCAACCATGCATTAATTGTGAGCTTAGCAATATGAAACAACCATCCACGTGAGTGTGATCAAGAAATAGTACACAAGGACACAAAGAAGTGGGAAACCCTCAAGAGGAAGACAACCCACTTTGAAACTTTTGATTACATTACCCAAACCAAAAGACTTGCATGAATATGACACATCACACAAGATTTGTTTAATGAGGCACCAACCCTAGACAACGATCTGTAAACTTCTACTTTGGAAACTTACAAAATCACATAATTGTTGTTCTACTTCCAATCTATTTGAAAATGCTAGTTCTAAAAGTTAGTGAATGAAAACTAGTGCTTTAGAACTACTTAACAACAATTAAAAATGAACAATGAAACACGCAACGCCGAATTTTTATTTTGGAAAACCCCCAGATTGAGGGAAAAACCAGTCGGGAAGGGAAATTGCTCTTTCTTCCCAGTATTATATTGGCCAATTAAAAGAATACAAATTACAAGAAGCTGAAGGAAGACAACAATGTTACTTCCACCCTCTCTACTTGCTTTCTCTGCTCATACACCTTGCTTCTACAAAACAATTCTAGCACCAATGGTTTCTTGCTCACTTCTCCCATTCAATAATGATGAATTCCACATGCTCTTCTTGTATTTATAGCTTGCTCTCTACGTCCTCCCGTGCACTAGAGAATAGGAAGAGACACATGCCAAACGTTTAAAATCCATGACTATTCGTGGTGGATTTTTTTTGTTTTATATTATGACAGGACCGTCGGTGGACATAGAGGGGTGGTTACACAACCGTCGATGACCATAGAGGGGTGGTTACGCAACCGTCGCTCTGCTAGAAAGTGGTGGTTCTATAACTTAACCATTTTCTCTTGCTTCTGCTTATTTTTCCTTTTGATCCTGGTTGTTTTGATGAAGTAGTGTTTTTTTGGATCCCTATGGATCACACCTCCCCTGCTCAAGAGGCTTTTGGTCCCACAAAAGCTTAGTGGGGGAGTAGATGAGGAAACAATTCCCTCACTTTCTCCTTTGAGTACCATTGGGCTTGACTTGGTGTCTTTCCCTTGAGTCCAACCTGCCAAGACTCCTGTGGACCTCTCCTTGTTTCTCTAACCTTTTGTTTACAACACTACATCCTCCTCTAACTCACCTTGTGAATCCAAGATGCAATCCTCTATGGAAGGTAGCAATTGACATTCTTCTTCTTCATTAAGCATAGATGGCTCATATAGGTGCAAGTTCTCACAATTTATTACTGAGTACATCCGCATGAAGTGTGGCAAGTCAAGTCTAAAAGCATTTTCTCCAACCTGCTCCAATATGGTGAAGGGTCCATATTGTAGTGGCTTGAGTTTCCTTGCTTGACCTTGTAGTCTTTCCTTTCTCAAGTACACCAAACCTTGTCTCCAACATGAACCTTGTGTTCTCTACGATGTTGATCGTGCCTAGCCTTGTACTTGGCTTGAGACTTCTCCAATTATTCTTTCATCTTGAGATGGATTTGTCGGATCCTCTCAAAGAACTTCATTGCTCTAGTGACTTTTGAATCACGTACATCTCCTTCTTCCTACTGACCAACCACAATGTCCAGTGGATTGGTAGGTAAATACCCCAAGCATGTTCGAAAAGTAATTGCATAGTGGATGAATGCACCGCATAGTGGATTAATACCCTCTAATAAATTGTACCAAAGTCGTGTTTACCACCTCTTTCGCCCATCCGTTTGGGGATGGAAGGTCGTACTTCTTTGTAACATGTTGTCCATCTTGTCCCACAAAGTAGTCCAAAACTTCCCCAAGAACCTAGAATCTTTATCACAAACAATAGACTTTGGTAAACTAAAATGAATCCATACATTAGCAAAGAAAAGTTCAGCTGCCTCATGTCCTTTTATTGCCTTTTTACATGCCATAAGAACACACATTTTTCTAAATCTATCTACAACAACATATAGATAATCATGGCCATGTTTAGACATAGGTAGTCCTCCTATAAAATCCATAGAGATATCCTCTCAAGGTCGAGTAGGGACTGGTAAAGGCATATAAAAACCTTTCTCCCGATGATTAGGCTTGCTTGTATAACAAAGTTTACATCCTCTTATGAATTTAGATATGTCCTCTTGCATATTGGGCCAATATACATACTTTTACAAGTGGGCCATGGTCTTGCTAACACCAAAATGTCACGATACTTTTAGGTGTGTGCTTCCCTCATCAATAAAAGTCTTTCTTCTTTTGGCACACAAAGCTTCTTCGATCGTAGAGTAGCTTGTCTTTGAGATAACAATCATCAATACATGTCCTTTCATCCACTTTTTTCGCAATTGTTGATATGTCACCCCAAAATATTTGTCTTAAGCATACGCCTCTCCATAAGATTCCTTCACGAAGGGATCAACATGGGAGATAGTGGCCAAACTAGATATTTCCTCATGTGTTGGTGGCCTAGACTACATGTTTTTCATCGATTTGTGTTACCTTTCTTGTATTTGATCGCCAAATGGAACTATTGAAGGAACCCCATGCACTTGTAGTGCCTTGCACCGCTGCAATTTAGATTGTGCTGCAAATATTGGAGAGGTTTTTGGTCAGTGTGCACAATAGTTTATTTACCCAACAAATAATGTTTCCATTTCTTTATTGGTTGAACTAGTGCATACATTTCGTATCATATATTGAATATTCTTTAATTGTTGAAGTCAAAGTTTTAGAATGATAGCATACTGGCTTCCTCCATGTAACAACACTACTCCCATAGCGTAACTATTGGCATTTGTCTCTACTTCAAAGGGTTGCTACAAATTAGGAAGAGAAAGTACTGAAGCATGACAAATTTTGTATTTTAATAACTCAAATGTCGATCTTATACCTTACCTAGTCAAAACCCTTACTCTTTATGGCCATTATGTGTAGAGGTGTTGCAATAGCGGAGAAGCCTAGAATGAACTTCCTCACGTATTATATTGTTATCACAAAACTCCTAGTCTTTGTGGCTCCCTTTGGTGTTGGCCAATTGGTGATGGCTTCCACCTTCTTTGGATCTACTCGTGCCTCTCCTCCTCCAACCACATGCTTAAGATAGACAAGTGATTTGTTTGGAAAATTCACACTTCTTCATGTTGCAAAAATTTGTTTCTCCTTAAGAACTTCATGAGACTTACTACAAATGTGTTAGATGTTCCTCCTATGTGGCACTAAAAATTAAAATATCATCCAACTATACAATAACACATGTATCTATGAACTCCCTTGATACATCATTCATCAATCTCATAAATGTAGCGGGTGCATTACATGAACTAAATGGAAGTACTAACCACTCATACAAACCCAATTTTGTTTTGAAGGCGGTATTCGATAAATCCTCTTGTAAACACAAAATCTATGCACTTGGGTATATTTCTAGGTCTTAGAGCATACTAATATATACATGATTCCTAAGAAAGAAAACTAGTAATTGACAATGTCTTTCGTGCCTTTTTCTTTGTTTGTTATACTTTTATTGACCTTACACACCCTACAATCATGTCGGTATTTGATTGATTTATCTTTTATGACTTAGGACACTAGTTCTAGTTAGGACACTAGCTCTCATGCGCTCATGTCCCTCCAGGGCACTCCTGGCACTTTCTCCCATTTTCTCACTCTTTTGGGTCTCTTTTACATCTTGGGCATCTTTTATACTCTTGAATCGGCTTTTCAATTGTTAATTACGGAATTCAAACAAGGGAATCATTTATATACATAGTTATAGTTCTCAAATAAGGGACCACGCACTAAGAATTTACATATTAACACCTTAGCTTGCATCCAAAGGCACAAAAGCACTTCAAAGCATCCATCTAGCACACTCATTTAAGGGACAAGGGTTGCATCATTCTACATACACAACATATGAGGGGAAGTTTATTTTATTCCATTACACACATTTGCATCTAGAGCATTCTAGATCTAGCATGTTATCTTAGTGCAACTTGCACAAGGGCATCCTAAGGCATCATTACACACACTTACACAATGAATTACATGGAGTATGAAATGTAGTGCAACAGTCAGTACTAAGTTCACTCTTTGGGTGACCGTCGGGGTCAGTCTAACTCCACATTCTACATATTTTTTATTATATTTGATGTGGTTTGTATGTGGTTTGTGGACATGTACATGTAGATAACTTATTTTACGAGTTACATGTACATTCAGCGATAAAGGAACAAAATTAGAGCGAAAAACAAAGACTAGCAGCAAAGCTCCTCCTGCACATAAGAGGTCACATCCAAATCATTCAAAGCTGACACTAGTTCCTTGAATGGACACTACCTGTAGCGCCAGCGCTCTATCTTCCTTTAGGTGCTCCCGTCTGGCACATTCCTAAGTCTCATAACCTTTAACAAGTGTTGATAACACTCTTCTCGGTTTATTTCAATTGTTCACCGCTTAGATCACTTCTAGATTGCTCAAGAATCATCTAAGTATCTCTATCTCCCTCTCTTACTTAGGGTTTCACATTGTACATGCTTGTTTGCTTGCGTCTTATTGTATATTAATATTTGTATATCATACTCTACAGTCATTACTCTACAATTAAATTTAATTCAATTTATATTAAATCATTTGGTGAACCCCACTCATGATCAAACACTTGGATCCTTATTTTTCCTATTATATCTAATCTTATTTCATGGCTCCTAAAGTCTCCTTGCATCAATTACTTCAAATGCACCCACCTTGTAAAGATGTTCTCCAAAAATCCCTAGACACTATGTATCTCCTTGCAATACACCACTTGCACAAGTAAGTGCCATCTTTGATCATCTCTCTAATGACCCTATTGGTCTTGATACCACAACTAATCAATCCATTTGTAAGTCAATTCAATCTTTACATTGTTTATTTCAAGATAAAATTCAAGCTATGGAAACCATGATTACATCTCTCACAACTGAAATCCAACATCTCAAGGATGCTTCTCAATGCCCATGCTAGTTCTTCTTCTACACCTCATCATAATCTTATGTCTACTACATGTGCTTATATAAGTGAACCCCAAGTCTTACCACTACTAGCACCTCTCAAGTTTGATCTAAATGTTAAGCAACATGATATTCTTTTGGAGCTCCTCAATCACCAATTGATCAAATTTCCAACTACTCATTTCTACCCTCCTTATCGACTTGCCAAATACATAGGTCTCCCATTTTGCAATTATCATAGACTTAATGGACATCATGACAATGATTGCTTTATGCTTTAAAAATGAAGAATTAAACACCTTGAGAATTAGGGTTTTATTTCATTTGCTACACAACATTTTGCTACATGTTCATCTCCAATTGCTAAATCTCATTGGGCTCCCAAATCCGATCCCTCCATGTCTAATGAGCATCATTCCATAATTACTAATGTTCAATATCTTAGTCATTCAGAGTTGCCCATCCAACCCAATGTCATACCACCTCTCAAAATATGTACCCCATCACCTCCTCCTATCAAGTCTTCTACAACGTTACCAATTCCAACTAAGAAACCTCCTTTAAAAATTCGTCCTCCATCCTCTCCTCCTATCAAGTCTTCTACAACGTTACCCATTCCAACTAAGAAACCTCCTTTAAAAATTCGTCCTCCATCCTCTCCTCCTATCAAGTCCTCTACAGTGTTACCCATTCCAACTAAGCAACCTCCTTTAAAAATCCATCCTCCATCCTCTCCTTCTATCAACTCCACTACAACGTTACCAAATCAACAACCACCAACCAAGAAAGACCAACCAATTCACCTGATAGCTAACCTCTTTAAACTTTCTCTTGTCAACCCACAATCCAACCCTAGTCCTACTCTTTCTTATACCCCTCATTGTGACAACAATATACTTTTTATGATACATTTCAAACTCCATCACCATCGCAATATCTCTCTTACATCATCATATAGATCTCCATCCCTCACACACTTTGGGTGGGCATCTCGCTTTCTCCCCCTTCCAACACTATTTGTTGTTTCTAGTATCTACTACCACACTTCACACTCCATGCTTCACGTTCCATCTTCATAAGCACCCCTACACCTTTGGTACACACATTATACCTTCGTTTCCCGATGACGCACTCTAGTGTTATGGTTCACACTTGACTATTAAGGGCACACTTCATCTATAAACCTCACATCATCTACACTTCGTGTTCACTACTTTATGTCCTATCTTTCTAAAATCTACTCTCACATAATACACTCATTTCCCGATGACGCACTCTTGTTATATGGTTCATTCTTGACTGTTGAGGGAGAATTTATAAATGAACCTCATCTCATACACATCCACTGGGGAAACACTGCTCCTATCATCTTCACACCTTGCATATCACACCATTACACTCATACAACATTTGCATATCTTGGTTGCATTTATTCTTGCTAGCTTATACTACTTACATCTTGCACTTTGCTTTACTATGCTAGACAAATTCTTCAGTATGTCATTATATTTCTCATATACATTCATGTATATGAGAAAGATAATGACTATCCGAGTATGATGCATCGACATTAAATCTCTTACCAATCCCACCGAGGATCATGGGGAATCTACTTTTTTCTATTCTCATACTCTACACATCACATGTTCTATTGTTACATCATTTACATTACTATCACTATACTTTTCATTGATTTATACATGCTTTGACATATTATCTATCTTTCCAACATACTAACGGGTGCTTCATGTGTAGCATTTGCTTTGTAGGATCTATACAACCATGACTATATATCATTTTTTGCTCACTATTATTTTCTACTATTTGTTATTTTTGTAGGCTATGTCCTATGTCTTGTTTGATCATTGTATTTTTTTGGTCAGTTGACACTTATTTTCTTGTGACACTTTGAGTGATGTCCCATGCATTCAACCTACTTTCATGGTCTATCATGTCTTCTTAGTTGCTTATTACATTTTCTTCTATTACATGTTAGCTTTTTGCTTGTACTAACACTTATACTAGCCTCTTTTGTTTTCATGTGTCTTGGTTTCTACCATGCACATCCCCTACCCCATATAGGTATATCCATTTAGATATGCATATCAAATTAGGGTCCTCTCCTTTGGACCGCATTCTCCTCCAATTGTCACATGCACCCCAAACGAGGGGGAATCTATTAGGTGAAAAAATCACCCCTACAACAACTCAGAGCTACAATACATAATCAATATAGGAACATAGTCATAGAATAGTCCATAATCAAACTTGGACCACACACATAGAATGAACACTAGCACCTAGTAGCAAACACTATCTCCTGGAACTTGTGTCCTCCCCTAGGCGCTAATGCCCGGGGTAGAAACATTCAATTTCATAGTTCAACATGATCTCCAATAGTATTTAACACAGTTCTCCAGTAGTAGGCACTTTCCTCTAGTCAAAAAATGCATTCTATCACCTACAATCGGTTATAGTCGAACGAATCGAAATAATTGAAACAAATTGGGATGTACCATATGCAGTGGTGCTTATTTGGGAAGCATCATGGAAGGAGAAAAAATATATACCTCTCTCCCCAACACTCTTTTCTTGGCATGAGATCACCCAAAAACTCGCTCTTGACGTGAGATTTACGAAAACCCTCACCATGAATAACAAATTTAGCAACATCTCTAAACAAATCAAGACAATTATCTATCTCTTACACTCTTATACATTAGGTGCATACTTTCCTTTTACATACTTTCACACTTTCTACTTACTTATACACATGTTACTTTGGTTTCTCATATACGAAACTTTAACTACTCTTTTTCACTCTTCTTTTGTACGTTTGTCCTTAATACGCAACAAGGAGAATCTCACATTAGGAAACACATCACACTAATATACATACACTTCACCCCTATGGTTCACTTCCCTTTCCTAGTCTCCACACTTCATATTGCGATCACTTTGTGCTTTAGTTTTCCCTTTCGACACGCTATCGTTACACTCTTCTACAGGATCATAAGGTACACATCTTCTATCCACTTTATGCTATCGAGTAATCACTCAAAATCATAAAGTGGGGAAAAATGTAGACACAAAATCTATGCACTTAGGTACATTTCTAGTCTAGAGCATACTAATATATACATGATTCCTAAGCAAGAAAACTAGTAATTGACAATGTCTTTCGGGCCTTTTTCTTTGTTTGTTATACTTTTATTGACCTTACACACCCTACATCATTGTCGGTATTTGATTGATTTATCTTTTATGGATTCGAAACTATCGCCTAGTTAAAACACTAATGCCAGCACGCTCATGTCCCTCCTGCGTGCTCTGACCCTTTCTCCCCTTTTCTCACTCTTTTGGGTCTCTTTTACATCTTGGGAATCTTTTATAATTTTGGGTTGACTTTTAGTTGTCAATTATGAAATTCAAACAAGGGAATCATATATATACATAGTTATAGCTCTCAAATAAGGGACCAAGCACTAAGCATTACATACTATCACCTAAGCTTGCATCCAAAAGTAAAAAAGTACTTTAAAACATCTATCTAACACACTCATTCAATGGAGAAGGGTTACATCACTCTACATACACAACATAGGAGGGAAGTTTATTCTTATTCTATTACACACATTTTGCATATAGAGAATTCTAGATCTATCCCGTTATCTTAGTGTAACTTGCACAAGGGCATCATTACACACACTTACATAAAGAATTACGTGGAGTTTGAAATGTAGTGCAATGCTCGATACTAAGTTCACTCTTCCGGTGATCGTTGGGGGACAATCGACTCCACATTCTACATATTTTTTTTTATTATATTTGATGTGGTTTGTGGACATGTGTAGGTAGACAATTTGTTTTACAGGTTATAGGTACATTTGGCGATCAATGAGTGAAACCAGAGGGACAACCCGAGACTAGCGGTGAAGCTCCTCCCGAATAGAAGAGGCCAAATCGGATCATTCACATAGACACTAGCGCCTAGAATAAACACTAGCGCCAGGTGCTTTGTCTTTCCATGGGCACTCTATATGACACATTCCCAAGTCTAGAACCTCTAAGCGAGCATTGAAAAAAATCTTCTCAGATTTTTCAATTGTTCACCCGCCCCAGATCACTTCCATATTTCTCGAGAATCAGTTAAGTCTCTCTATCTCCCTCTCTTGCTTAGGGTTTTACATTTGTACATGCTTGTTTGCTTATGTCTTACTATATATTAACATTTTTATATCATACACTATAGTAGTTACTCTAAAATTAGATTTAATTCAATTTATATTAAATCACCTCCTCCTTCATCCTGACTTGGTGATAACCAGACTTGAGATCCAACTTTGTGAAGAAATTTGCATGTTGAAGTTGGTCTAAGAGATCATCTATGCGTGGGAGTGGATATTTGTTCTTAATGGTAATCTTGTTCAAAGCACGGTAGTCGATGCACATTCTACAAGAACCATCCTTCTTTGGCACCATCACAATAGGGGAACCGCATGATGAGGTGCTTGTGTGGATCACCCCTTGGTTTAATAGGTCGTGGAGTTGTTTCTTTACCTTTGTACTATCCAACAAGGATTTCCTATAGAACCGATATTTGGTAGAGGGGACTCTGGCAATAGTTGAATCTCATGCTATACCTCTCGTTTTGGTGGTAACCCACTGGGAGTTTGGAACACTTCCTAAAAAGACTGAATTATGCTATCCAAATCCTTCATCAATTGGTTAGAAACTTTTGAAATTTCTACCCCATCTTGCTTATGTTTCATTAAAAGTAAAAAAACTACTTATCATTTTCCTAATTAATCTCTTTGCTTGGTTAACACTTACCATAACAAGTTTTGGCTTATATTGGTGTTCCCGGATGTTGTAACTAACTCCATCCTTGACCCATCTATATTGGTTCTCCCTCCTCATGAATATAACATCCCTAATATATAAGTAAGGACTCCCAAAAACAACATCAAATGCATCAAGTGGAATTACATCAACTTCTAATACATCTATATATTGAGAATTGATCCCAAACTTGAACTTGCATCTTTGTTTTACCTAAATTTCTACACCCTTCTTCACCCATCCAAAAGGATAAAGATGTGGATGTATATAAGTTTCAAGACTAAGCTTCCTTACAACCGCATCAGAAATTAAATTATATTGAGAACTAGTATCAACCAAATCAGTTACCTTAGTCCTCTTAATATGAATTTTGATTTGAAACAACTTACTCTTTTATTCCTCTTGTTCCAGGCTATCCATGTTGGTGGTTGTGCATTCCAACTACTCATCTACATCAGAATCATCATCTATTTCCACCTCCCTCTATGTATTTACAATTGTCATGGAATTCTTAAAGTCCTTAGTTCGGTTCTTTAGATGCGATTCGGATGCAACTTCCAACATAGAGCATAAGTATGAGCATTGATATCATAATTCTTAGGATATTTACAAGTATTCAAAGTGGTAGCATTATTTTTACCTTTTCATTTACCCTTGTTACTTATTTTTCCCGATCTTTCTTCATCCGATTTGTTAATTGCTTTGTCCTTGAATCCGCTTCTCCTTGATTTTTCTCATCATTTATGTAGTATTCTTACACACATGCTTCATTGAGATCCTTGGGTTTTGTTGAGATGAACTTCCTTTGTAGGTGAGTGTGAAGTCCTCCTAAATACTTGGTAATAATATCCTCATCCTCCAAGTCCATATTGAGCAACATGGCTTGCCTCCGAAATTTTGTATTATAATCCTACACACTTTGGCCACTGGTTTGTCTAAAATACTCCCATTTAATCATCTGATTAGCCTTATGGCCAATAGGATAATTTATTTCCCTTAACAATTCTTTAAAACCGTCGCAAAAACTTACAATATAACAATTCTTCTTTTCACAAGTGGCTAGATGGGTTTCCCACCAAACCAGAGCATATCCTTCCATCTTGAGAATTGCAAAGGCGATTCTTTTTGCCTCAATGATATTATGCACACAATAAATAAACTCCAATTGTTTAACCATTTATCTAGCAATTTTGCATCTACTTTTCCTTGAAAGCTTTTAATCTCATCTTGAGTTTTAACTTTAAAAGAAGCATGATTAGATTTTACCTTTCCCTTATCAATTGGAGTTTCCTTTTCTCACTCTTCCATATCTTCCTCATCGTGGATCTTTCCTATGCCAAAATTTTCAGCCAAAGCTTGAACCACTTTGAATCTATGGAGTCTGTTTAAGCTGTTGTTGTCCTTTTTTATCTCGAGAGTTCCCTTTGGTGTTAAAACACCCTTTCCATAGTGCTTTCCAACATCACAATTATATGGACCAAGTACTCTTCATCTATTTGTTCTCTAATCCTTTGATTCTACCTTCTCGTAGATATTTCTAGATCGAAAGGTACTAAATATTCTCCTTTAGACCTTGTCACTGTCATAAAAATCACACAAGAATGAATACCATAGTACTTTGGATATTATTATTAGCTCGATACCAAAATGATTCGTAAACTTCTACTTTAGAAACTTACAAAATCACACAACTATTGTTCTACTTCCAATTTATTTGAAAATGATAGTTCGAAAGTTAGTGAATGAAAACTAGTGCTTTAGAACTACTTACAACAATAAAAAGAACAATTAAACACACAACACCAAATGTTTATCCTAGAAAACCCCTAGATTGAGGGAAAAACTAGTTGGGAAGGGAAATTTCTCTTTCTTCCCAGTATTATATGGGCCAATTAAAAGAATACAGATTACAAGAAGCTGAAGGAAGATAACAATGTTACTTCCACCCTCTCTACTTTCTTTCTCTATTCATAAACCTTGCTTCTACAAAACAATTCCAGCACCAATGGTTTCTTGCACACTTCTTCCCTTCAAGAATGATGAATTCCACATGCTCATCTTGTATTTATAACTTTCTCCCTACGTCCTCCCATGAACTAGAGAATATGAAGAGAGATCTAAGGAATAGACACAATCCAAATGTTCAAATTCCACAACTGTTCATGGATTTATTTTTTTGTTTTATATCATGATAGGACCGCCGATGGACATAGAGGAGTGATTACGAAACCGTTGCAACAGATTACACAACTACCGGTGACCACGGAGGGGCGGTTATTCAACTGGCTCTAAAAAAAAAGTGACAATTATGTAACTTAGACATTTTCTCCTGCTTTTGCTTATTTTTCCTTCCAATCCTAGTTGTTTTGATGAAATAGCATTTTTCGGATCCCTATGGGCCATAATCCCTTGTTGACATTACCCACAACAAAGGACTTATCTAAATATTACTCATCACAAAATTTTTGATTGTAAGATCACTGAAGATATGCTACCAACACACACAACTGATAGTGATCACAAAATTTAGCTCATACACCTTCAAACCCTCTTTAAGCACAATTTATACTAATGATCTGAAAACGTGAGTTGTATTTTTTTATCACTTTTAAAAGTTTCCAAAGATCGTGATTTTTTTAACCAATTTTAAGTATTCTAAACTCCACAAATTGATTAAATTCTGATTATTATGCATCCATATAAGTGTGGAAAACTTATGTAGCAAATAAATAATCAGAAAATTGAAAAGACTCAGATAACAAACGAGATTGTTTACGGGGTTCGGAAATTCCTACGTCCCGGGGTTCGGATTGAACCGATCCATTAATAATATTGAAATGCAAGTACAATAACTCTTAAAAACAACCAATAATGAATCAAAAGCTACAAATGAGCTGATCAATGTCCCAAGAACTCTAAAAAATAATAGAAACTGTCCCAAGAATGATCCGTGGCTCCTACAGTGTTTTCACAATGTGATCTCCTTGCAACTGTGTTAGAAAAACACCTACAAATGGATATTTAAAAACATTCTATGAAAAAAATCATATATCTGAGATCAGATCTGAATTCTGAACACTTTTCATGTTTACACCAAGTCACAATTCGGACCAGAAGTGCATTGAAATTCATGTTTTCCAACTAGTTGTCTTGTAGATCCCTGTTAAAATCTGCATTCAAAGCTTCCAAAAATAGGTTAAAAATCAACAAAAAAGATCAAATCTTACATCATTGGAATTGTCTCAGAATTTCCTTCATTTCATATTTTTACTCCAAGTTCCCAATCTGAGTGCAAGGCCTTCAAACATGGCAATCTCGAGATCTGGTCCTTATGCTCCTTTTACACGATGACACTGCACCCCCTGTATAAGTTGAAGCGCCCCATTTTATAGCTTGTTGTGCTCCCTTGGCGGGTTGGCTGGCGGATTGGCTTTAGATCCATGAGGTCAGGGGATCAAATCCCGCCTCTATCATTTTGCCGTGGTTTTTGTCAAAGCTGGTCAAAGTGGTTGGAGTTTTTATTGATTTTTGAGCCCTTTTGCATTTTTATGGGATTATATCCCAAAGTGGCGGATTTGATGAAGTGAGATTAAATCCCAAAAGAGGCGGCTTAGGGTGAAGTGGGTATATCCCACATTTGGCAGCCCCTTTATTTTTGCTAAGGTTTTAATTAACCTTAGCCACCCCTTCATTCACGTGGATCTCCACATATGGGTTAAACCCCCAACAACCGCTTCATCCTCCTTCACCACATGGTTAGCAATGCATGTTGGTGGTTAGGTAGGTTTTAATAATAATGTATTAGATTTTAATATACACATTAATATATATAGTGGTTTGGCATATATGCGTGCCATTTGAAAAGTGGACTTACCAAGATAATATAATTTCGACCCATACAATGTGGCATAGAAATAATTAACTCGGTAAATAGCATATAATCCACTTGTCGTCTCCCGATAGGAAAATTGAGTGAATTCGACGAGTGTTGGCAAGCCACGTGTCACAGTGCAATTGGTCCAATATTGACCAATTGACTAGAGTTGACTTTCTTGTTGACCGAACTTTGACCAAACATATCTAGAGCTCCCGATGTCCGTTTTCGCGTTCTCACAGTCGTTGGAAAGCTCTCGAGATGATCTTCTGCACTAACACCATTTAGGGATGTTTAGGGAAATTTTTCAAAAATGATCCCCTGATCACACCTCCCCACTGAGAAAGGCTTTTTGTCCACAAAAAGCTGTGTATCAACCCACAAAAACATGCTATCTCTTCCTGCATTGCACAAACACATACAAGAACCCAAAATAACATTATAGGTTAAATAAATGCAAATAGTTGATTAGCTAGTCACATAATCGATCAGATAATAACACCCAATTAAGCTAGTGTTCAATCTGAAGCGCTATGACCCTATCAACTCTAAGACAAGCCTGTTGTGAATTGTCATACCCCTTTGTAATGCCATCACAAATAATCGACCGGATAATAACACTCATTCTATTACGGAAAGCTAGTGTTCAATTGTCACTTTGTGATACGGCCGATTTACAATTCCATAACACAAATTAGTATACAAGACATCTAAAGCGCCCACAATTAGGCTAGTGCCCCTTTGCCCATCCAAAGCTGTAATAAGCTGCAAGTATTCACTATCGAATATAATAGACTATCAATGCCCAAAATAGCTATAGTCAATAATTGAATCAACATGAATATGCCAAAACAATGTATCGCCATCACAAATAATAAGTCGGATAATAACACCCATCTATAATGAAGCTAGTGTTCAATTTGACACTTTGTGATTATGTTTATTACAATACTGCAAGTTTCAAATTTAGACATGCTTACGATGCCTATCCTGCATAGTTTTTCAACAATGGAACTACCAACCAATGAGAAAACAAAACATGAGTATGATGAACCTATCACTCAAATCTTCTCTTGAGTTGTTTCCATTCATTTTCAAAGCTTAAATATCAACTTAGGAACAAATCCTTATCAATCAACAGGAATCCCTAAAATATAGCTCTGAAAAACATTTTGCTTGCCTACTATCAACAATTTACCGTAGTGCAAATATAAAGTTGAGGAGTATTTTTCCAAACCAATCACTTGGGTTTTTCCGTTTTGGTTGTTTTACCTTCTCCGTACCATAATGAGTTTTAGTTAGGTTTAGACTTTGTTGGTTTTACAATCTTGTTCTTTTTAACAACTTTCCAATTTTGTTGTTTAGGAACAAATCAACAAACCTTAACATCATGACCATTCCTATTATAATGGGAACAAAAATTTAACTTCCTGTTTTTAGGAGTCTTACCCATTTTACCATTCTCGAACTCGTCTACGAGAATGATTCCCCTATTTAGGAGAGGTAACATTCTTGCCATTTCTCGCCTTTCCTTGGTGAGATTGGTCTTTAGCACTGCCTTATCATTCACAAAAGGCATTAACTTCTTAATCAAAATTTTCCTCTTCCAACAATATGCAATGAATGATTAGTAACTTCACAAAATGTGCGAGGAAAGCATATTTCTGCCTACCAAAGCTATATTGTTCCAATTTGAAAGAGTGTATTAGAAGTTTTAGGATTTGATTTTCCCTTAGTGCTATTTTTTGTGTGAGTAGAAGGAGGTGGAATCGATTACCTCTTTTACCTATTTTCTTACACCTTTCATTGTTCCTCCTGATGGCGGAATCCTGCAATTCTAGTGGTGTAGATCCTTGGCTATTGGAAGGTTGTCTTCCTTCAGCTGCTTTGGAACTTTCTCCAATTTCCATTTTCCACTAGAATAACCCAAACCACTGCAAACCGAGGCTGATCCTCTACTGTATTGGGTTAGCATCACCTTGTCCATTTTTACCAAGGCTCATTCCGTTAAATCCCATCTTAACCATTAGCTTAGACCCAATTCCCTTAGTGTGTTTTTTAGTGACCGAAAGGAATATCGAAATTGAATGAGAGGAAGAATTAAAATGTGAACAACTTACGGTGATTGCATTCTGTCATAGTACTGCATCGATTTGGAAGGCATTTCCTTCTTGTGTTCACCTTGTTGCAGATTTTCCAAGAGGGCATCCTTGGTTCGTATTTCTTCCTGCTGACTCTTTAACAAAGCCCATCGACTTCTTGCTCTCTTGAGCATCTTGTTGGCATACTCCTCTTTCTTGGTTATAGAGGATTGTGGCTCAGATTTTAACCACACTATTTCCTCTTCCAAGGAATAAAATTTATCTCTCAAGAAAGAGTTTTCTTCTTGGAGTTGGTGGTTTATGGCTTCAAGCTCATCTAGTTGCCCTCTGTTTGGATGACTTGCCCATGATTCCTGTTCTGCAAACACAACTGTACTTCCAAAAGCGCTGCTGCAAAAGAAGATTAACAAGCCCCAAAATGTCTGCATACTGAAAACTGAAACCAATACTGAAACTGAAGCCAAATTTTCAAACACAATTAGAAGCTAATCCGGCAATCTAATTGCTCTGATACCAAACTTGATCTGAAAACGTGAGTTGTATTTTTTATCACTTTTAAAAGTTTCCAAAGATCGTGATTTTTTAAACCAATTTTAAGTATTCTAAACTCCACAAATTGATTAAATTCTAATTATTATGCATCCATATAAGTGCGGAAAACTTATGTAGCAAATAAATAATCAGAAAATTGAAAAGACTCAGATAACAAACGAGATTGTTTACGGGGTTCGGAAATTCCTACGTCCCCGGGTTCGGATTGAACCGATCCATTAATAATATTGAAATGCAAGTACAATAACTCTTAAAAACAACCAATAATGAATCACAAGCTACAAATGAGCTGATCAATGTCCCAAGAACTCGAAAAATAGCAGAAAGCTGTCCCAAAGAAGCGATCCGTGGCTCTACGGTGTTTTCACAATGTGATCTCCTTGCAAATTGTGTTAGAAAAACACCTACAAATGGAGATTTAAAAACATTCTATGAAAAAAAATCATATATCTGAGATCAGATCTGAATTCTGAACACACTTTTCATGTTTACACCAAGTCACAATTCGGACCAGAAGTGCATTGAAATTCATGTTTTCCAACTATTTGCCTTGTAGATCCCTGTTAAAATCTGCATTCAAAGCTTCCAAAAATAGGTTAAAACTCAACAAAAAATATCAAATCTCACATCATTGGAATCGTCTCAGAATTTTCTTCATTTAATATTTTTACTCCAACTTCCCAATCTGAGTGCAAGGCCTTCAAACATGGCGTTCTCTGAGATCTGGTCCTTATGCTCCTTTGTACAGACCTGTACCCCCTGTATAAGTTGAAGCGACCCATTTTATAGCTTGTTGTGCTCCCTTGGCGGGTTGGCTGGCGGATTGGCTTTAGACCCATGAGGTCAGGGGATCAAATCCCGCCTCCTATCATTTTGCCGTGGTTTTTGTCAAAGCGGTCAAAGTGGTTGGAGGTTTTTTATTGTTTTTTGAGCCATTTTGCATTTTTTATGGGATTATATCCCAAAGTGGCGGATTTGATGAAGTGGGATTAAATCCCAAAAGAGGCGGCTTAGGGTGAAGTGGGTATATCCCACATTTGGCGGCCCCTTTATTTTTGCTAAGGTTTTAATTAACCTTAGCCACCCCTTCATTCACGTGGATCTCCACGCATGGGTTAAACCCCCAACAACTGCTTCATCCTCCTTCACCACGTGGTTAGCAATGCATGTTGGTGGTTAGGTAGGTTTTAATACTAATGTATTAGATTTTAATACTAATGTATACACATTAATATATATAGTGGTTTGGCATATATGCGTGCCATTTGGAAAGTGGACTTACCAAGATAATATAACTTCGACCCATACAATGTGGCATAGAAATAATTAACTCGGTAAATAGCATATAATCCACTTGTCGTCTCCCGATAGGAAAATCGAGTGAATTTGACGAGTGTTGTCAAGCCACGTGTCACAGTGCAATTGGTCCATTATTGACCGGTTGACAAGAGTTGACTTTCCCGTTGACCGAACTTTGACCAGACATATCTAGAGCTCCCGATGTCCGTTTTTCGCGTTCTCACAGTCGTTGGAAATATCTCGAGATGATCTTCTGCACTAACACCATTTAGGGATGAAGCAGTTGTTGGGGGTTTAACCCACTCACTCAAACTTTCTCAAACATGGAGTGATTTGGACAAATACCCTTGCACACTATCTCTTCATCACTCTTTAAACATTCATTAAAAACCCATACGGGTCAAGCAATGCATTACGACACTCAAACTTGCATAACTAGGCCAAGAAGCCTAAATCCTTTTCCACCGAGCTCATCATGGACTCCAAGCACTCAATCCAGCCTATGTTAAGCCTCCAAAGGCTTCAAACATGTCAAACATACCATATCAATATTATCAACTTGATCAAGGAACTTTGTACCAATCATTTTCTTCATTTGAATCTCAAGTAGGACTATTTCCTACTCAAATCGGGAACCTCTAAGAACCAATCACCACCAATGAAGCTCAATATCACACCAAAAAACTCAAATATGCAATGTAACCACTCATTGGAAATCCAATGACTGTAGAACTTCACCATGGATGATAAACCTCATGAAACAATCAAAATACAAATAGAACCACTTATCCTATTTAGCAAATTTAAGCGCCTACGAACCAGTCTTAGAAACTCAACTAGTTTGCACCCTTTTTGATACATTCAATACCTCTAAATGAATTTAATAGGAAAAAAATTCATCCCTATTCACTCTCACGTGGATAGATATCATCAATAAACCAAATAATTTATCTTCTACATCAATCTTCTCACCAAAGTAGTGTCGTTCTGAACTAGTCAAACTAGGTCAACTTTTGATCTCAACCATACTACCTCATCTAACTTCCAGATCTCAACCAAAGCATCCAACACATGACATGAGATGTCTACAACATCTCCAATTCTAGCAAGCTTTATCACCATGCCCACAAGTGCTCAAGAACTTTGTTTCATAAAGACAACTAAAGCGCCCTTTTTGCCCAAAAAATCGAAGAAACCAGTTTTGACTTGTGAAAGTCATCAAAACACCTCACCAAGCTCTAAAATGACTTCAAACATGTAGCATAGTTTCCATAGATCTTAGAACACTAAATTAGTCATATGGTCTAATAGAAAACCTGGTGTCCCCAAGATTTCACCCTGAAATCTGGGACTACCCCTTTTAAATTTTTTTGTTCTTTTCCAAGTGACGGGTCGTTTTGTGTTTTTTTTGCTTGCAGTTGTTTGCATCGCTCTAAGGTAACCCTAGAGAGTCATAAAAGCCAAATTTGCCATATACCCACATGCTAAAACTCACTCTATCCCTTTGCCGGGTTTTTTCTGAGAGAATTTTATTTATTTATTTATTAAATAAATGAAGTTCTTTTAAAAATAGATTGAGGTAAAATTCGACGATTTAGGTTATATAAAGCACTTCACCCCATCATTATTACCACGAGAACATTCACTTGGGGATTTTTTTTTGCGAGATCAACTAAATGGAGAAATTTTTCGAGCAATTGCCCAACTGTTTTGTTTTTTTTATTTCTTTTTGTCTATGTTTTGGTTTGTTTTCTCCGGCAATTCCCATAGCCTGTTCATCCTTCTTGCCAAATCTTTCCCCAAGCCTAGGGTTTTGAAAAGCTATCTAGTATTTTTAATTACTAATATGTCTACATGCGATCAGAGCTCAAGATTATTTCAGAAGATTGCAAGAAGTCGCTTGGTCCAAAAAGGTGCAAAAATGGATTCTATGAAAATAAGAAAAATATTTCCATCAACGCATAGAGCTCGAGAAAATATGCACTTTTAGAGAAAATGACACCTAAAACGGAGCCATAGAATGAAAGTTATGGCACATGCAAGTTTTGCTACTACATCTTCCCGGACCCTTTCCAAAAATGGCAAATTTTATTTTGTACTTGTGCTTTCTTCACTAAAAATATAAAAAGGAAAGAAATGCAGTCTTCATGCCAGTTGCAATTTTCAAAGTTACCTTTCGTGTCCAATTTACACGCTACCTTCAGTGATGAATTTTCATGTAATTTTAAAGGCAAAAATCACACTTTTGGAAAAGAGCTATCTTTTATGCAAGTTGCACTTTTTGGAAGGAAGACTTTAAGTTGCCAATGGAAATAATGGTAGTGACAGCAAGCAAGAATTTTTTGCTGCTAGTGAGTTAATTTTTCCCATCAAGTCAAATCACTTAAGCCGCCAATGGGAATTTTAGAGGTGGCAAGCAGGCAAGAATTTCTTACCTACAATGCAGGATGAAAATTCCCATTATAAAATAAAATCACTTAAAGCACCGGCGGGAATTTCTTACCTGCAACGCAGGGTGAAAATTACCATTATGAAAGTCAAATCACTTAAGTGAAAGATGGGATTTTTGGAGCTGCAATGCAGGTCGGAAATTCCCATCACTTTGAGTATCTATTTTTAACAAATACCCCTGCCAAAAAGTGTGACCCACGTTGGCATTAATGCATGTGATTAATGGTATTTCTAGCTGAGTTTGGTGCCATAAATAGGAAGAAAGTCAATGCAAGTGGATGATATAAAGAGAAATCAAGGATGCATGCTAAAAATAAATAAAATAAATTCATTAAAAAGCAATCAGAAGCATGCATAATTGGGCACCCAAATTGAATGAAGAGGCACGACTTTTAATTAATTAAATTACCAGAAATAGGAAAGGGCGAGTTATTAAAAATAGCATGTAGATTGTTATATAAGCATGGGACGCCATAATTGAGAAGCAATTAATTATTTTTGATGAAGTTTGCAGCCCATACAGGTTTTGGTGCCAATGGAGGGAGGATTTTGCATTAAAGAGTGTTTTCCATTGTCGGGAAGCTTCTAGTTTTGGCACATTGGGTTGGAATAGCCTAATTTTTGTTATTCTGATTGTCTGTATGTTGGTATAAGTGCCCAAGTATTCATCATAGGTGCTCATATTAGTGAAAGGAAGTTCAAATCAATGTCAGATACATTGAATATCTCTTCAGAATCAGAAGAAATTGCTAGATCTACACAAATTGATCCAATTACAAAGGATTCCGGTAGAATTAAAAGAAAAAGAGCTTAGACAAATATTGTTCCAGCCATGTTGAAGCATGATGAAAGAGATGGATCAATCGAATCATGCATAGCTTCTAGATTTGCTGAATTCAATGATACAGACATTGGCCCTGAACCTATCATTGATTTAGTTGACAGATCCATATCTCGTAATTGCAAAGGTTTCTGGAAAAAAATCATCCTCTTGTTTCTAGCGTAGCCCGTGTGGAAGTCAGTGCATGGAAAATTCCTTCCAGGATCTTTTGCATGTGATCCCAATCTTCTAGTTGAAGCCTTCATTGAACTTACTTGTATTTGCATTCACCCAAAGTGCTTTCCAAAATTTAAAATTGCTCATATGCAATTAAAAATAAAAGATGATGAGTTTTTTCTGAATTGTTTACGGAAAACATTGCACTGGTGCATGTACTAGAGAAGAAATAAAAAATATTCAAGAATAAGAAGGAAGACATGTCAGAGGAAAAACCTATAAGAAAAATCACATTCGATTGCTTCCAGGATCCAATTTGGTGAGAATCAAAGGAAAAAGAGTCAACCACATGCAGAATATGGAAAAAGAACAAGACTAAGAGTGTAGTGATTTCTTTAATTTCTTCTCTTTCTTTTATTTTCTCTTATTTTCTCGATAAAGTAATTGAGTAATCAATTAAACTATAAAACTTAAGTGATTGGTTTAAAATACGTTACTTCAAGGTTCTTTGGAAGAAGTCAATTACTTGTAAATAGGTGGCAGACATGCAAAATAAAATGTTCTATTTTCAGTTATAAATTATGCATGTCATGCAAAGAGGAATTCCAGGAGAAAGATTGCCAAATGCTTCCCTTTTTCATAGCTTCAACATGTGGTAATTCATTAAAAAAACTTCTTATTTTTAATTTCCCTATATACACTATAAATAGAGGAAGAACATACGTGTTGAAGGATCAAAATTTTTAATCAACATTCTTGTGTTCTAGAATTTGAGCTGAAACCCTTGATAGCTTTTTGAAAGTTGAGGAATAAAGAGGAGGTAGATTTCTGGAGAACTTTGTGTCAACGGTGCATTTGTTTCTTATTTCTTTTTGGATATTTTCATAAACTTTGTGTTATCTTAGATCGGATCTGAAACTTTCATTTGCTTTAAATTCTTCATTTCAAGATCTATTTATTTAAATCTATGTGCATGTGATCAACTCTATCGGCTATTGGTTAGGTTGCACATCTCCTTTCCTTCTCGTATTTAATTATTTCCCTTTCCTGCACATATTTCTTACAACTGCTTACTTGTTACAAAATTGCCTAGTTATGGTTCATGAGCTACACAGTTAAAGTAAAAGCAACAGATAGATATTAGTAAATATAATTGACAAAATCTTACATGGGAGCCTCACTGGTAAATGAGGGAGATTTATCTCATGACTGCCTAATTTTTTAGTTGTACAGAAAATCTAGCCAACAAAACCTGAGAGGAAAACCTTCTTTTTTGGAGATGATAAAATCTTAGTGAGCTCCACTAAGTGTCATGACTATAAACCACCACCATTTAGAAGTTGAGAGAGTCCTCTCCATCATCCAATCACTATGTTTGATGATACAAAGCATTACAGGCTAATACAATCAAGTTTTCTCCTATCGCTCATGAACTAGGGTTTCAAGCTCATAAAAAGCAACTTACCTTCTTAATAATCATTCATAAATGTTTGGGCCTCATTTGATTGCATTCCAACTCTAAGATCTTCTTAACTCCATGTAAAATCATCCCTAAAAGGCTCAGGGTCCTATGCAAACATCACATGTGCCAACCAAGAACATTTCTCTCACTTTGAGTTGGAAAACATGCTTTCTAGAATTTGATAGGACCAAAAAAGCACCAAGACACCCTCTTTTAACATCTCCAATGCTCACTTATTCATAAATAGCTCTGCATCTTCACCACCACTAGGACTTACATGACTAGGCCTTATGGTTTTGCATGTTTTAAGTCACAACCAAGTGAATTAACATAATAACCATGCTCAAAACCACCACAAATTTCCTCTACATGTTTAATAAGATATGACATACATTCCGAGAGTTTCCAAGGGCTCGCATACTTCTACAAGTGACTAACATGCTCCAATAGGCCCCAAACACTAAGATTAGGTCTAGTTTAGACCTAGAACAAGTAGGCGAGACCTTACCTCTACTTCCAAAACTCCAAAAGGACCTAACACACTTGAGACAACATGTCTCACACCTTTGCATGCTTCCATGAGCTCACATAGCTCTACACCTCACTCTCATGCTTCATTTGGCCTCCAAGCACCTAGACTAAGTCTAGATAAGTACCTACAACCCTAGTTTCACATTCTATCACCTAGGCTAACTAGGTCACCTAATTAGGCCTATTAGGCCAAGCCATTCTCACTATTTCCATCCTTGCCAACATGCTATAACATGATTGACCATGTCATCATTATATCATTCATCTTTTAGCACTCCTAGATCATCCTCTTTGTCATTAATGAGCTTTTACATCAATGACAACAACCTAACTCACTCATGCCAACAATACCCCCTTTGTCATTGATGGAAAACCATCTAGTTCTTCTCCCCTTTTTACATTAATGAAAAACATACCTATATTTCATGATTTTCATCTTCTTCATCCTCTTTTGGACCCCTTATTGGTTTTAAACATCAACAAAACTCATCATTTGGAATCACAAGCTCTTGATTTCCTTCTTTGACCCTATTTTTGACTTATTTTCATCTTGGAAGCACAATAGCTCCCCTAGGAAGATGATTATTTGGTCACTTACTGATGACAATAAGTATTCTAAGCATGAAACAACATTCCTAGTCCTTTTTAGACCATTCTTACATGATAGTACTCACAAAGCAGACCTAACTTTGACCATATCACGATTACAACAACTTTTGGGACTGAGATCCCTAAAACAAACCTTTAGTGCAATTTGCTCCAACTTCTCATTGTTGTATGAGCCCATAAACAACACAAAACAACATTTTGTTGCTTCCTCTGAGTTCATACCATCTTACTCCAGCTAAAAACACAAAAACATGTTCACTTACCTCAAGTATATGCACTTGATATGAATCACTCTCAACTTCTTAGCCTTGAAGCAGTCTTTCATTGTTCTTTGCCTTCTTTCCATGATATTATGACTTCTTTGGTCATATAACTTACTTATTTTTACAATACACCTACAAATATCATTATCTCTACCTAACCACATTTCTTCCCACCTAGAGCACCAAATCAAGGTCAAAACTAGCTCCCCTTGCCTTAATGATCTTCACAGATCTCGTAGCTTGTCATTTTAGAGCTTCAACAATCTTCCATGTCCTATAATAGTGTATAATACAGTCATGATGCATGGGAATAGACCATGTACACCTTGTACTACTAATACTTTCACCTTTTTAGTTTAATGACCCTTTAAGCTCCCCCTCAACACATACCATCATGTGAAACATTATGAAACCTTCAAGACACTTGAGTTGAGATAGTACATACAAGTGCTTACAACACTATAACACCTTAAGGAAGACATACCTTGAATTTGAATTATTGGCACAATTTTATTTTACCTTCATCATGGTTCAAATTATTTTTCTAGGCCACTTATAGCCTTTCAAAGCATCTGAAATTTCACATACCCTATTTAAGAAACCATTTTTCAGACCTTAATGATCACACATAAACCTGTAGTCATGATTGTCAATCATAAATAACTCACTTTTTCTCCTTCATAGGTCTCAATTAGGCATTTTTAGCTCCATATCACTTCCAAGATGCAAAAACACTCTAGAAACACTTTAGGCATGACTCATGATGGTGATAACTCAACATATAAACCCAATTAAACACACTCACAAAATCATGTAACACCGATTAGCTACCGAGAACCTCATTTTTATCCGCGGACTTAAACCATTGTACTCACCTTCCATGATGCAAAGACATTTGACTTGTATAACCTTGCAATCCTTCTTGAGATACCTCTGCAACTCCAAAACATCCATTCACAGGCTTGCAACACTATTTCTACTTCAAGGAATGAACTTAGAAAACTTAGGAATCATACCTTATCACTTGTATAAACTCTACGTGCCAACATCAAGATGTAAATAACTATTCAAACCATACTATCTTCCCATTTTCTTGTTCAAGATAACACTATACATATGACCTAAAATAACCATGCACATGATTACAACCATGATTATCAACTAAAGACTACACCTTTCTTACTTTCATAATATTTTTGATCAGTTATCAACCATCTCCATACTAGCTTTATGATTCATACATACTCTAGAGACATTAAAAATATGATAAAGAGAAATTACCCTGACATATAGACTCATATATTCATCCTCAGACCTAGAATCCATTGTTTCTCCTTGCATCAAATGGTCTGATCAATTCATCATTCATGACGAATGACTTGCTTCATGCATCTATCACACTTGTCATGAAACATTACCTAAATCAACTTCTTCAATACAATAATTATCATCTTTTTCAACTATGACAATACACCTACATATTTAAACCACTGGGAACAACACATACACAATGAATCTTATGTTAATGTGCAACAACTTGGAAAACATACCTTCTTGGCTTTCACTTCTCATCTTGATTATGCTTTAAATTTCTTCAAGTTACTTTCATGATGCCTAAACTTGCTTGATGAATCACCACCATGAATCAAGAGACAAAGAAACACCTTGTACACTCAATTAGCTCCCAAACAAACCTGCAAGCATCATCTCACCTTGTATTTGATGGTCCAATCAAGTCATCATATCGAATGAATTACATCATATGATTCTAGAAACCTTCCATCATAACATTACCTCAAACACCTTCAAGACTGATTGAAATCCTTCAAGAGCATAAGAAACATACCTTGACACCATGAAAACACTCCTATAGTAGCATACTCCAAACCAATCAGCTCCCCCTTCTTACAATGCTTCATATGGATGATTATGCCTCTAAGAAGCCTAGTAGAGACATATATATTCATAATGAATCTAGAAAAACACTTGAAGATGTCCCAAGCCCTCTTTGACACCTGAAATTCACTTCATTTTTCTTACTTATGATCTGCACTATGATACTTCCTTGATTTGCATCCATGTCAGCTCTTGGTGGAACTCTATTGTTCACTTTAGGCTCCCATGACTTGTTTTACTTCCTTTCTTGCATTGTAGGACCCTGAAATATTATATATTTTCTTGAAGGTCCATAACAATCCCTAGCAACATGTTCAACCTTCATTGCAGTTAGAACACACAATTGCATTCTCACTTATAGGACCTCCATTCATCCAATTTTGATTTGAAGGTTCATATAACAATTCTTAGTAGTATGACCTTTCTCGTGACAATTGTAGCACATCACATTATTGATTTCTCACTCCTACTATCCCTCCATAGGTGGTCATATTTGAAAAACTTCCTACATTCCTTTTCTCTATGTCCAAATCCATTACAAGTGAAATAATAACCATTAAATGATCTTTCATACCTTGAAGGATTAGGTTGCTTTATTGACTTTGTATTTACATTGTCTTTGACATCTTTCTCCTTTTGTTATTCTTCAAGTATTCATGCTTGGTACTCCAATATCCCCTGATTAAACTAGTGTTTTCTTGCATCATCTCTTTGCCTTTGAAATCTTCTTTAAATCCCAAACATGTTTTATCTCATGTAGATCTCTGACTACCTAGAAGATCATCAAGATCTTTAGTACTCTTTTCAAATTTTGAAAGGATTTAGCCATGCTGATTACATCGAGATAATTATCCCTTAAGAAAATTCACTTCTTCTTTGGATTGCAAGCTTAAAGTCATGGAACACATATGCATCTCTATCCTTTTGACTGTCTCATCGGTCTTCTATGTCACAAACCAATGTTTCTCCTTTAGGTCATGAATATTTGCCTCATATTCCTTGACTTGAGATATTAACTTCTTTTTTTTTTCTCAACATGCTTTAACTTAGTCTGAACACATAATAATTAAGTCGAGAAAGTCATCTTATTATTCTTCCTCAAAGTCCCTGCAAGATTTTGTTATGAAGTCACCCAACAGTGTGGAGCCATCACTTATAGACCTCATGGAATCCTTGGTCATGAACAAGACCTCATCTCCAACATCACCATTCTCAGATTCAGAATCAGAATTAGAGACACCACTATCACTACTTGCTTTAGATGAACAAGCTTCTTCCTTTGAGTAGAAACTCTTCTTGAACTTCTTCTTGTTATCAAACCTTCTGAAATTATTCTTATCTTTTTCAAACATGTGATTCTTCTTGTCATGGTATTCATCATGCTCATGCTCATCATGATCTTCCTCCTTGTTCTTGTAAGGGAATTTGATAGAAAAATGACCTATCTTACCACAATTGAAGCATTTTAAAGGTAGATTCCCTTTGTACTTACTTGATCCAACTTTTAGTCTTCTAGCAATCATTGCAAAGAGTTATTCATCATCAATCTTAGGGGCATCATCATCATCCTTACATTTCTTTCCCTTTGTATTCATTTCAGTCTTAAAAGCAATATCCTCCTTAACTGGTTTGGAGTTAATAACCCTCATTTCATATGCATTCAAGGTTCCATACAACTCATCCATTGTCAAGAGAGTCAAATATTTGGCTTCCTCAATGGCAGACACTTTAGAGTCAAATTTAGGAGTTAGAGACCTTAATACCTTTTGTACCACAACTTCTTCCTTCAATTATTCACCTAGTCCTTTCATGGTGTTGAAAACCTTATCAACTCTAAGAAAATATGCAGCAATAGATTCCTCTTCACTCATCTTTAATCCTTCAAACTAATTTCTAAAAGTTTGGAGTTTAGCTATTCTTACCTTGGAATCTCCTTCATAAATGACCTGAAGTTTCTCCCACATTGCCTTTGTTGATGTGCAATGCATGATATTCACAATTTTAGGTTCATCTAGACCACACATGATTGCATTCATAGCCTTAGAGTTGTCACTACTTAGTTTCTTGTCTGCAATAATTGTTGGAGGAGTTTGAGGAACAATATATCCATCCAACATAGATTTCCAAATATCAAACCCTAATGACATGATGTGAGTCCTCATCCTAAGACTCTAAAAAGCATAGTTTATCTCATCAAACAAAGGTTCCTTGCTAGAATAAGATCCACTTAGCTAACACATCATTTAGTGCTTCAAAGGATCTCCTTTTAAGTGATTAAACTTCTCCAAAAGGAAATGTTATGATACCAATTATTGGAAGCAAAATGGACTAGGGGGTGAATTAGTCCTTCAAAAATTTAACCAATTCAAATTAACTTGTATGAAACATTAATCATTCAACCATGCATTAATTATGAGCTTAGCAACATGAAACAACCATCCACATGAACAAGAGAGAGACATAATATGTAAGTGGGAAAACCTCAAGGGGAAGAAAACCCACTAATTTTTTTGATTATATTACTCAAACCAAAATACTTACATGAATATGACACATCACACAAGATTTGTTTAGTGAGGCACCAACCCCACAAGGAGCACCAACCCCTAGAAACCCTTGTTGATATTACTCACAACAAAGGACTTGTATGAATATTACTCATCACACAAGTTTTGATTAGAATACCACTGAATATATGCTTCCAACACACATAGCTGATAGTGATCACAAAATTCAGCTCATACACCTTCAAACCCTCTTCAAACACACCTTCTCCTACTTCGCTCAAACTTGCTCAAACATGGACTGATTTGGACAAATACCCTTGCACAATAGCTCTTCATCACTCTTCAGACATTCACACACACTCTCTTCTCTGTCTTGATTCCCTCATACCACTTTCACTCTCTCACCTAGCTCGCACTTTTCCCTCTCACAACACTAGTTCAAAATGAACACTTACATGCACTTTTATACATGACTCTTCTTCTAAACATGACTAGGTCTTGGATGACCCTTAAGGTCAGTCATACTAACTTAAAAATATACCTACACATTCATATAAATTAACATGAAAGATCCTTATGGTTGGAAATGCATCAAGACACTCAAACTTGCACAACTAGGCCAAGAAGCCTAAATCCTTCTCCACCGAGCTCATTAAGGACTCCAAGAAATCACTCTAGACATGTCAAGTCTCCAAAGTATTCACATATGTCAAAATTACCATATAAAAATCATAAAATGATCAAGGAGCTCCACACCAATAATTTTCTTCATATCACTCTCAAGTAGGATTGTTTCCTACTTAAATCAAACACCTCGAGGAACCGGTCACCTCCAATGAAGCTCAAGATAACAACAAAAAAACTAAAATATGCCACCTAACAAATAATTAGAAATATAATGACCTGTATAACATCACCATGCATTTGATACCTCATGAAACAATCAACAATGAAAATAGAACAACTTCTCCTCTTCAACAAACTGAACTACCCAGGAACCAGTTTTGGAAACTCAACTAGTTTGAACCCTTTCTGCCACATTAAATACCTATAAATTAATTCAATAGGAACGAAATTCATCCCTCTTCACTCTTAAGTGGTTATTTATCATCAAATAAACTAAATCATTTGTCTTCTACATCAATCTTCTTACCAAAGCAGTGTTGTCTTGAACTGGTCAAACTAGGTCAACTTGTGACCTCAACCATTCCACCTCACCTGAGTTTAAGAGCTCAGAAAAATCATCCAAAACATCACATGATATTTCTACAACACCTCCAAGTCCATAAAACTTCATCACCATGCCCACAAGTGCTCAAGCACTTCCATTCACCAAGACTGCTAAAACTACCCTTTTGGCCCAAAAAACCAGTCAACTGTTTGACTTGTGTAAGTCATCAAAACACATCAACAAGATATTAAATGACTTAAAATGTGTAGCATAGATCCTATAGATATCATAACACTAAATTAGTCATATGATATAATGGAAAACCTGAGAGCAAAACCTTCTTTTCTAGAACAAGAAAATATGAGTGGGATCCATTAAGTTTCATGACCTAAAACCACCACCATATACAAGATGAGAGATTCCTCTCCATCATCCAATCAACAAATTTTATGATCCAAACCATTCTAGGCTCATACAATCAATTTTTCTCCATTGCTCATGAACTAGGGTTTCTAGCTCATAAAAGCAATTTACCTTCTTAATAATCATTCATAAATGTTTGGGCCTTATTTCATATCATTCCAACTCGAGATATTCTTAACTCCATGAAAAATAATCCTTGAAAGGATTATGTTCCCATGAAAACATCACACGTGCCAACCAAGAACATTTCTCTCACTTTGAGCTGGAAAACATGCTTTCTAGAACTCAATAGAACAAAAACTTCATATCTTGCAAAATATTCATCATGGAAACCTGAAAATTTTCCCACAACACTAGGAAACCATTTTATAGCATCTTCAATTCTAATTTACTCATAAATATCTTTTCATCTTCACCACCACTAGGACTTGCATGACTAGGCCTTAGGGTTTTGCATGTTTTAGGTCATAACCAAGTGAATTAACATAACAACCATGCTCAAAACCACCAAAAACTACCTCTACATGATGAATATGATATGACATAACTTATTGAGTGTTTCCAAGGGCTCACACACTTTTCAAGTGACCAACATGCTCCAATAGGCCTCCAAACACTAAGATTAGGTCTAGTTTAGACCTAGAACCCTACATCTATTTCCAAGAACTACAAGAAGACTGAAAAAATTGAGACAACATGTCTCACACCCCCGCATGCTTCCATGGGCTTACATAACTATATACCTTACTCTAATTCTCAATTTGGCCTTTAAGCACCTAGATGAGGTTTAGATAAGTACTTGTAAACCTTACTTTAACCTTACAACCATCCTATGGACCTGTATGAGTGCTTCCAAACACTCTTCTCATTGTCTCCATGCCTTTGCCATGATTCTCAAGCCATCATGCTCTATCACCTAGGCTAACTAGGTCACCTGATTAGGCTAATTCATTCTCACTATTTCCATCCTTGCCAACATGCTAAAACCTGATTGATCATGTCATCATCATATCATGCATCTTCTATCACTCCTAGATCATCATATTTGTCATTAATGTGATTTTACATCAATGACAACAATCTAACTCACTCATGCCAACAAAGTCGGATTCTTTAGGAGCTTGAACATCATTTCTTAATAGATTAAAAGAGCAAGGATGGTTATGGGAGATTTGTTTTTTTTGCCTCTGCAATTTTCATTAAATAGATGGATTTTCATATCTTGGAGATTCATCATTCAAAATTCTAATCCAATTTGAAGAGACAATGATTTTTGTTTTAAAGGGTGAAGATTAGGGCATTATGTATTAGACATTTTCAATTGCCTTAGTCTATATTTTCTTAAAATAGAATTATGAGAAAAAATGTGATAAATTTTAGAATTCTATGTTTTTTTCATGATCCATTGATTGTCAATGTATTAGGAAAGTACGCTAAATATCTTTATATAGATGGAGACAAGATGAAGCTGGAAGAAAAAAACCCTTTTATATAATTAAATGTATTAATTGTACTTCTTATTGGATGCATGTTGGAAGGAGAAAAAGAATTTTTTTGTCTATAGTATTGTCGCCTACAATGTTTTTCTCTCATGCATCTTTGACTTCTAAGGGTGTTGTGTTGTTAAGAATGTTATTAAATTTTCCCATCTCACATGATATGAGTATTATGGATTTTCGATACAATATTAATGTTAAAATATGAGGGGGCCAAGGATTGTTACATATTGTTATCATGGAAGAGATTTTAAGCATTCCATGTTATCATCTACTATGCTATAAGATTTGAGACTTGTTAAGAAATGTTATGAGATTGTGAAAAAAATTGGTAAATTAATGGTTTTGGTTTATCATTTAAATTTATGAAATGAAAATTTAGGAGTTTATCAATTCATGATTTCAATACCTATTAATGTAATAATTTGAAAACACACTTTTCCATATATGTTTACTATTCCATTTCAAAAGAAAAGCTGCGAAATTAACCTAAAAATTTCGTTGTAAATACTATCATCTACTACACTTAATCCTATTTCCTAGTGGACATTTGACATTGACCCTAACAAAAGGCATTATTTTTATTATTATTTTTTTAACCCATAATATACAAAGACCATTAATATCATTTAAGATGTTTAAGTGTCTTAGGGCCACATGGATTTGAATTTATTATATTTTCTCATGGTTATTTTGGGAGACATGTAAATTCATTACAAATGCTTGCAGTGCTTGTGTGTTAGGTGGGTCTCCTTTCTCTTGGGATTAATAAAAATGTGTTTTTATTAATGATTAGTTGAGAACATACACAAGGGGACATATATTAATTAGTCTCCATGTGTAGACACTCAAATTTGGCAATTTACTCTTTGACATTGTTGGTTTTGACAATGCACTCTTATTAAGATAAAAACACTCTTTCTATCCTTGTTTAGTACATAACAAGGTCTCTTATCTAGCTTTCTTAGTCATACACACTAATATGTAAATATATATTATGAAATTCAAATGCATAAAATCCATTAATAAACTCCACTGACAGGATGAAAACTTTAATTTTCATGTTTCTCACCCATATGTAAAAACATCTAGTTTGATCAGCTTGTGATATCTGGTCCTAGCCGACTTGTACAATTTTGAATTGATATATCCTTCATCTTTTGTTTCAATTTTTTATTCTTCATTGGATCATTTAATTCCCCTAGGTCAGCCTTTCCTCAATGATTCACCTTCTCAATCCTATATAAGCAAGTTAACACTACCTCATTTACACACCAAAAAATCATATAGCACTACATTTACATACTCTCTTGCAACACTCATAAAAGGCACCCAAGGCTCCCTAAATCTCTCTAAATATTATGCACATTCATTAGGGTAACAATCACTACACATCCGATTGTGTCATTTACATACACTCGAGACATTCCCATTCCAAGTATTAACAAGAGCCAAACTCAACTCAAGCATTGTCAAAGAGTTCTTGCCAAATCTAGTTGCATTAATTCAAATATCACATGCTAGGTGGAGAACGATGTGTGGTTTGAGGCATCTTTGGAGTAGTGTTGACATCAATATTACAAGGATTACACTTCAACCCAACTAATGTTTGTTTTGTAGGGTCTCCTACCCATGGCTAGGGTTTGATATCTTACTCAAAATTTTCAAAGGGCTTCACAACATAATAAAAATTAGGGTTTGATAGTGACATACATTTACAAGTAGGAAACACTCCCAAAATGTTATAGATCCAAATTTAGAGTAGGTCCAAAATTGTACAAGAAGGTCAAAACTATATGGACAATCTTGATAGAGTTCTATAGTCCCGCACTAAGGCACTTTTCAGTCACATTTATGGGAACAAATCACTCACAAGTTTAGATATCCCATTTCTAGCACTTTGTACACCCATAACTTCCCATATCCATATGTAATAAGATAAGTGCACTCATCCTTGTGTGTTTCCAAGTTCATATCATATTATGTACATTAATTACAATAATTAATGCACTTTTTATGATATTACCTAATTAATGTTGGAAGTTAAGTAATCATAATAATCCTTGTAACTCACCTTACATCATTTTAATGTAATTGAATCACTCAAACCTAGATATTATCTAATGAGCGTGCAAAACACCATGTGGAAGTCATCACCAAACAAATAGAAAAAATGACTACAACCATGAAAATTCACCCTTTTCTATTTAAAAATAAAATCCAATCTTTCCTAAAATTCCTTATCATCATCAAGTGTTTAGCTTTTTTGTGAATTATATTTTTAAATTATTAGTGTTACATTATAACAATGTACAATGGTTTCCACTTTGCAGATGAATTTCATGTTTTGAAAATGTGTTGGTATATCTTTCTTGTGAGTGGTTGGCCAACTAATGCATGAGTCAAGACTACCCCTACTAGAGGCCTACCTATATGGGTCAAACTAAAATAATATGGATTCCTTAGTGGTAAAAAACAACAATGCTTATTCTTGCATGTGTTAGTGATTTAATGAAATCTTAAATATTTATCATAGGACTGAGATCAAATGGATATAATAATAAAAAGCAAGATCTAGCATGTAAAGTACAAACATGTGTGCAATAGAAGAGATAAGAGTGACTTATCTTGTATCAAGAGATCTGGAATGATTCTGATATGGAAAAGATGGAACTGGGATGTGTAAGCTTTATATGAGAAAATGGAATCTAGAACCTCTTTAGACATAACCTTTGAAACTAGGACACGACCACCCCGGGGGCTAGTGTCCGATCTTGCACTAGATTCTCGACAGTGCTATGATTCTTCTCTTTTCGTGGTCTAAATTTAGTTTCCTCCTTTTTTGTTTATCACTTGATTTACCATAGGGTTCTTGGGTCATAATTTTTCTTGGAAAATAAACCCTAGCTACATGCACAAGGCTTAAGAAAACACTAGCCAAAATAAATAATGCATATTCTTAAGTCAAATTGAGCTTGATAGTCACCCTAATGTGATTATCACCGAGCGCTATAATACATTTCAAACTCTATGTAGTTATAGTGTGTGTGTGTGTGTGTGTGTGTGTGTGTGTGTGTGTGTGTGTGTGTGTGTGTGTGTGTGTGTGTGTGTGTGTGTGTGTGTGTGTGTGTGTGTGTGTGTGTGATTGAATTATGTCCCTTGAAGCTAGGTTTACCTTCGCCAGGTACCACATCAAGATAATGGGATACAATTAATTTTCCCTCAAGATAAATTTATGAGATGGAATTCAGAAATAACCCCTCCTATGTAGTGAAAAACGTAGTCTAAATATAGTCCTTTGAGTGTTGTTCTTGTAGATGGTAGATATAAAGTGATAGACCCTAATTGCTCCCTTATAGTAGTTAGTATGTTTTGGATATATATGACTTGCTTGTTTAAATTTAGACACTTAGTGATACAAAATCCAAGATGACACATGAGATAAAAATAAGAAAAGACCCAAAGTCAAGTAAAGAACCGACAAGTTAAAAATAAAGTGCATTGGACAAAAGTTCCTAGAAGGTACATTAGTGCCTAGGCAATAGTGACCTTACTTGGCAAAAGATTGTCATAAAGCCAAGAAATAGAAACAATACCAAAAATGGGGAGAGGGATCATTATGACAGACCAAAAGATGTAAATACAAATATTCAAAGGAAAATTCACAATCAAAATCAGTCAAAATTAGTAAAAGGATTAAGAAAAGGTATCACATGTGTATAATATTCACATTTGGAAATCATGCATATAACAACATACTAGAGTCGTAATCTAATAATAGTAAGTGTACATTTTTTTCTACATTTGTTCCCCCAATTATATTTGGATAAAAATAAGTATTATAAAGGATATAAGAAGAACATACATGTAAAGGGCTGAAGGAGTTGTAGCCAGAGTGTGTCGATAGTAAGAACCACAACCCGACAAACCATGGATCACCATTTTGATCCATGTTGGGTAAGTGTGTCATCACAAGAGGATTCCTTGGATAGAAAATGTGCCAAAGAGATATAGGAGACTTTGAAACTTGGAGATTGAAGTAAGGGTTGGGATTGATCAATTCCTAAACCGGTGTAAAGAACTCTATGGATTTGAGTGTCTTGTTGCTAGAGAAAGAGTGTTGGGAGAGTAATTACCTTTTTTTTCCACCATGAATATTCCTCAAAATAGGTTCCACCGTTGCAGACATAAATGAACCAATTGAAACTTTCCTACTAGTCACAACAAAAAACCCCATAAAGTAGTCTAGGAAAGGAAATGATGTCTCATTGCCCCCACTTTATGATTGTAAGGGTGTAAAATTGGTCAAATGGAAAAGTTATTGGTTTGATTGGCTCCCAAGTTAGGTCATCTGAGAGAAATATTTATACTATTAGAACATAATCGAAGTAACTTATATTTATTGAAAAATAGTAATTGATTGAACTTGATTAATTTTAGACAATTAAGTAATTTGAGGGGAAAGTTGTGAGAATTTGAGAAAAATGTGAAAATTTGAGATAGTTTGGCACTTGAGATAGATTAAAATTGTATTTTGGAGTAATAAATTTTGTAGGATTTGAATATTGCTTTGTGATTGCTTGAAGATAGAATGAAAGTGCATGACATGATCATGTATTGTACTAGGGATTTTTCTTAGATTATTCTAGGAGGGGTAATAGGATAAACCCAAATGTTTTCCCCACTTTTGGTGAAGGGGTGAGAGGTGATTCGTTGAACCATGAGTTGAAAGAAATGGTTTGGAGAGAAATTAAAGGAATATAAAATAGTATAGTAAGGAGTGAGACATGGGAATATCATATAACAGAGCCTAAGTAGGTATGCTAATGAATAATCCATATAGTAGATGATGCATATACAATTCTAATGTTGTTAATGGCACTGAAAATGGATAACAAAAGATCAAGATAGGGAAGAAACAATGATGATGAATTAATTTCCATAAAAGATAACATAACAACTATAGTGATATGGAGTGATAATAAGATTTACTATAAATATGAAGATTTGAAAAGTCAATAGGATCCTCATTTGTAAATTGGAGTATTATGATTTTGAGCTTTGAGTTGTGAGGATGTTGTGTGCATGAGAGGTGATCCCGACTAGATTCAAGAGGGTTATAGAGGCAGTGTCAACACAAACTACAGATCAACTAGTAAGTAACGTATTTTGTGAAGTATATTAGGCAGTAGAAAGTGATTTTTGGGTAATTTAGCATTTTCCTTTTTTTTGAAAATTTGGGCATTTTTGTCTAAGATTATGCCAATAGGGCCGATTTTATGCATTGGATGGTACCATTCGGTTCTAGGCAATAGTGTCCAAGTTTTGGGTGGTTCTATCTAGGGATCTATAGGATCTTAGTAGTATGTTTTTACATGGTTTGAGATGCTAAATTTAGATTGTTGTGCTTGTCTATATTGTGCAAAAATACATACATTTACAGGAGTTTCATGTAGGAAGACATTTATGTACATTGTTGTAATTGGGATTAGCGGAGGATGAGTGGGATATATTAGATCGTGTTGGGTTGTGGCACATCACTAGATTGGGGGAGGTGCCCCATAATATGCATATCTGATGACTACACTCTGCGAGAGATGGTGTGTAGACACTTGTACCTTTTCATTTCCTACTTTGGTGAGATGACCGCAACCCTTGAGGGTCTTTATAAGTAACTACGATTTCGGTAGTAGGATATAATGTACATGTGATGCCCCGGGTGATACATGATGATAACAAAGAGATGCAAGGCAATACTTTACAAGGTTGCGAGATACATGTAAAGTCATCGATTACGATGGATGACATAGTAAATCAGGTTTTTTCTGTAGTTGTAGAAGTTTATTGCAGTAGTTTTTTCCTTGTGTGTATTCATTAATGATGGAGGGATCTATAGGATGCATGTGATTTGTATGAGTATTGAACAACATGGGATTCAATATGCTTAGAGTCATTGTGTGTTGATGCATTTGTATAGAGATTTATACCTATTTGCATAGGAGGATAATGGCGGTGAGATTGGTACTACTTCATTGTTACATGTGTGGGCATATGAGAACATATCTGTTGTGAGACTTTTGATTGGTCCATAAGTAGATTGAGCTCGGCACAAGATTTTTACAACTAAATAGGCTGATTTGAAGAGTTGTAGGTTTGATTCTATGACATATAGGTAAATTCTAGATAGTACGGGGCATGATGTAGTGATTTAGATGCCGTATAGGGACTATGGAGATGGGACGAGGATCCGTGGAGCTACAATGCATTTGTAATACTATGTGGTTGGGGGACATGTTTTTAGGGATGGTCAAGCTCTTTCAAGTATGAGTGAGTGATGCAGGGGTCATTTAGATTTATCTTTCTCTACAATACTCAAGAGCTTGAACTTTCTCTATTACTCCATCCACCCCTGCTAGAGGATCATTAATTGATGTTCATGCAACATCATCTGTTTGTTCTTATCTCCTTGAGGTCCAATGAGAACTTGTACCTTCTACCACTTGAAAACAACAACTGGAGGAGAGTTAACTTGATGAGCAAAGGTGATCACTTTGTGATCACTGAAACAATATATAATAGATGTAAAGAACTTCTATATTAATCTGCATGACTGTCCCAAGCTACAAAATCCGTTCATAAAGTCTCTAGCATTCATACCTTTTTTGAGTTCTCTTACCATACACCTTTGCCTCCAAATGGAGCTCTTCTTTAATACAGTCAGAACTCTTCTACCTGATTGAACATGATCAAGACAGCAAACCAAAGTTTCAAGCTCCCTTATGAATGCTCAAGCATTGCTCTTCAAGTGTGAACTCTCTACACTCTGCCCCAAGGATTCACATGATCCTTATTTGTCTAATTCAAGGCCATATATGCAAAGACAAGGTTTCAAAGCCTGAGTAACTGTTATCTAGAATCAATTCACCTTAACCAAGGTGTCTAAGATCCTTTATTTAACTGTACCTTGTATCTTATGCTAGTTTTCTCTTTTGGACCTTATTGGCTACTAGTCTTTTGAGTATGCAAATGGTCTCTTATCTCAATTTCCCCTGAATCAACTATACATATAGATTAATGACCCAAATATCCTTTACAAGGTTCTCCAATATCACTAAATTTCATACCTTGTTTCTTTGTTAGAAAACACACCTCCTTTATGGCTGTAGCATACAAAAATCAGGCCTATTCTGACCCTAACCATGACAGTAGGCACTTGGGGCATTGATCTCACCTGGATCTTGATGGATCTACTTCAAAAATGTCATCAAGATGACTGCTACAAAGTTTGGTGGCTTGATTCCACGTTATGACCCTTCATGCACTTCAATTCCTCTCTCACTGTACGCTGTATATTCTTGCCATAATTTAAAAAAAAACAGTCACGTATATCTTGAGCTGTACAAACCCATTATCCTTGAAATTTTGACAGTAGTTAGATAGTGTAAATACAGAGATATCCTGAAATTTTCAGCCAATTTCATCCATCCAATCAAAAGATATGCGATGCCCTATTTCAGGCCCGAGAGGTAACAATTTGCTATAAAATCCAAACTATGCATTTTCAAAACATACAAAAATTACAAATGTGATCTACATCACCTGTAGAACCTTTCCATGCTAATAATCAAGAGATTTATATCATTTGAATGTTATGGAGGGTTTCTATCTTGCTGTCCTGTTACAGTCCTCATGCACAGTCATGTGAAACATGTAATTTTCATGCCAACAGAGGTATATTCTTCTTCTAAAACTTCATACATTCCTTCTCCTTCATCTCTACAACCCTGAGAACCTCTGTTCTCCCTCCTTCTCTTCAAATCACCTATGAAATAGGTGTCAATTTGCTAAGTAAAGACTCTAACAAGCACCTAAACTGACTCCTAAGCCAATTCACACTCCTAAGAAGACTCAACAACTTCCTCTACATAGAAATCACGTGGAGATCTCCTTAATACTCTCATGTAATCCATATAAGACAACTATTACATGATGACATGGCTTTATTTTTCCAATATTACTCTTTTACTATGTCAAATTTACTCCTACAACTCTCTTACAAGCACTCATTCCCCTTTACAACATATTCAACTTTAACATTCATTCACTCACACCTAGACTAACATGTTCTAATGGTCATATGACCTTCTTGCATCTTATCACTTGATGCTCCTGCATCGTGAGTGTCAGAAAATTTGGCATAGCAGAGGATGTGCCTCTAGAGCCATATGTATGACATATATCTATACAAGCATATAAGAGAGTAGGGGCAAGTCCAAGTCCTACAGGATCCCGGTTATGTATGTCGGTGTAGATTAAATGGATGCAAATATAGTTCCTATGTGAGTAGACAATGCCATATGTACCTAACTTATATGGAGTGGTGGGTAGAGCATCAATGAGTTCTATTTTTTCTAGTGGTGGTAGATGCAACATGAGATCTACTATGTGGTCATGCTAGAGGAGGATAAGCAGCAAGAGGGCAAACACCTTCCCATGAGGATGCAAAGAGTAAAGATGGCGGATACACGACGTGAGTAGAAGTGATTGTATTATTTGTAATTGATACGTGCATTTTTGTAATTATGATGATGATGTACTAATATAGGTCATGTGTTGTAGGTGATGAGTATTGGAGGTTGATTATGGATACATTGATATGCACATTAACTCGCAATGTGCCCCCATATGTCCTCATGGGTTCGGGATGTTGGAGAGAGTAGACCACATTTCTAGGGAAAATGTATATTTGTTTGATCTCATGGTGGTGGCAACATCTACATGTATAGTGTTGCAGTTAGAGTGAGATGAGGCTAGGACAGAGCTAACATTGGCAAGGGAGGATTTTAGAGAAGGTGGCCTATATTAGAGCATGTTTGAGAGATACATGGAGCTCTAAGGCCAATATGCTGATGCGTAGCGAGGTAGTGTTACTATGGACCCCGATTAGAGGAGCAATGGTCCCAAACACAAAGATAGAGATCTAGTGGTGAGCCTTTGAGTTTGAGAGATCTGATAGTATCATCTAGTAGTAGTGAGGAGGATGTATAATATAGGTTGTAGTTGGTATTTCCCTTGATTTTGTATTATGAATATTTCAAGAGATGTATACCTATATGATGAGATTATTTTTGGTATGACGATGTGTACTTGTGTTGTTGTTTGATTTTTTGATTATCTTATTGATATGATATGTTGTTACGATGATGATGATGTAACTATAGATATTGATGTTGTAAAGTAGAGTATATGTGTTATAGCATATATATTATTGTGAGGATAATAGAATGATGATAGGCATGTATCGTAGGATGGTTTTGAATAGGGCATATAGTAAAAATTCTAATGATGGTAGAGATAACAAAGGAAGAATAAATCTCACAAAGTGAGAGAAATAGTGGCATACATTTAGAGAATAAGTGTGAAATCATGTAGCACTAAAGAACATATAGCATCTAGCTATAAAGAAGGTGACAACTACACACAAGTGGCTCAAATGATGTAGTGTCATGAGCATATGTACTAAATGATTGATTTAATAAAATTTAAATCTTAGATTATAGGAATGAGTTTAAATGAATATAACAATAAAAAATAAGATCTAACATGTAAAAATAATTAATTGTGCAAGATATGAGATAAGAGTGACTTAGCTTATATCTAAGAGAACTGTGCCCCTTCCTTTGATTGCATCCTTCATAGAAAAATTTCCAAGGGTTTTTTCGGGAGTGGTTTCCCCTCTAATCCTCTCCTTTAAAGGGAAGGTGAGGCCACTTTGAGTCTCCTAGCCATTAGTAAGAAGAATGTAGACTCTCTTAAATATTTTGTTGTGAACCTACTTGACTGAGGTGAAGCTTCAAAATGACATGATCAAATGGATTTGTAAATATGTTAGAGACCTCAAGGATAAAATTAGAGGTTGCAAGATTGTTGTGGTTAGTGAAAAAATGGATGACAAGTTGTTGGAGGAGATTAATATCCAAAATTGAAAAGGAACAATAAAATGTTAGGGTTAAATAATGTGATATGTTGTCTATCCTCAAAAGCAACATTGATCTCCTCACTCTTATCACTCACCAACTGGAGGAGAGCAAGGGAAAAGAGAGAACCAAGAAAGATAACAACATCAAAGACATCAAAAATGTCTTGTAAAGCATCAAAAAGGCCTTCTTAAATTCCATGGAGTAAATCCTATTGTTGGTGCATTTTTGTTATGTATTTGTTGGGTTTTGGGCCGTGGTTTTACCGTTTTTGGTGAGATTTCGCTACAGTTTCATTTTGGTCTAGTTGTAGCTTTGTATGAGCTTTATTGCTTTATGCTAGCATATGTATTTTTGCACTGGGTAGGATCTCAAGTAAAAAAATTTCTCCTTAATAAAAAAATAAGAGTGACTTAGCTTGTATCGGGAGATTTGGGCTGATTTTGGGTGGAAATTGATTTGGAATAGACTGGATCTAGAATGTGCGGGATCTCGTATGAGAAACTAATATTTAATACTTCTTCGTATAGGATTTCCCACATGAGGACATGATCGCACGGTGCTAGTGTCCGATCCGTGCACTAGTGTCTTTGCAAAAACTTTGCTTTTGATCTTTTTAAGGTCTAAACTTGGTTCCTTCTTTTGACTAGTTTTTACTCTGGATCTATCATAGGGGTTATGTATTACATCTATTCCTATAAAAGAAACCCTATATACCTACATAAATCTCAAAAACATTAGATGGAAAAAATAATGCATATGCTTGATTCAGATGAATTCGGTGGTTTCCTAATGTGATTGTCACCGATCATTACACTACATTTCAGACTTCATGTAGTTCTTGTGAGTGTGTGATTTGAATTATGTCCCTGAAGCTAGGTTTACCTTGTGGTAGTCACACTAAGAGAGCAAGCTACAAATACTTTTTACCTCAAGATAAATGTGTGATATGGAATTCAAAATAAGCCCTCCTATGTAGTGAATGATGCAACCCAAATATAGTCTTTAAGTGTTACTCCTTGCCCAAATAGTGAATAGTAAGTGTTAGCTCCTAATTTCCTACCCCTAATAGTAGTGAATAATTCATGTATATTTATATGATTCCCTTATTTGAATTTCATCATTAACAACTAAAAACTTGACCGAAAGTGATAAAAGAGACTATAGAAAACATACCAAATTTTATGATAATTCAAAATCAAAAAAAGGGGGAAGGGATAGAAGCACCCAAAGGGGACAATAGTGTCTGGGCCACTCCTGTCCCAAATGAGTGGTAGTGTTTGGGATACTCGGAAGATATAATGGTCAATAAAAAGTTGAGTCACATGTCATCTAGTGTCTAAAAGTAAAGTGATCATTCCAGAAAAGAAAATAATAAGAGTGTGGGAAAGATAAAAGTAATGAAAGAGTAAAAAGTGTTGTTAATGTATAGTCTTATTACTTTAGGAATCATATATATAATAAAGCATACCTAGAGGAACTAATGTAAGAAAGTTTGTGATTTTTGACTACATTTCCCCCACTTTATGCTAGTAAATGACTAAAGTAAATAAGAAGAGCGTATCTTGTAGAGAGCCGAAGAGAGTTGTAATTTATAACGTGCCGAATGAGGGTTGTATTTTATATCATGCCAAATGGAGATAATAAAATGTGCATCATGGAATCTAGAGGAGGATAAGGATCCTAGGGGTGACCTTTGTGTGTATATTCGAAACGATTTATGCATATGTTACTTGGATATTACCTTTGATGGAGTGTCTTGTGCTTGAGATTGTTCCTTGTTCCATTTGTGCATTACCATTTTATCATAATAATTTCAGACACGTAAAAATAAAATAAGTGTAGTCAATGCTCATGATAAATGAAATTGAACTTTAACTTAGTACATGTCAAAATAGAAATGTGTATTGAAAAATAAGTGAATCAAGGGTAGAATACACATGTGTGCCATGAGAGAAGAGATATAATTGTTGTATGTTTGTTTCCTTGGAGATGGTTAGAATAGTACTAAGGATTTGGGTGTCCTGTTGCAAAAATGAGGATTCGAGCATCATGTCGTTATACTACAGATTTGGGTGTCCTCTTTGCAAGGAAGAGTATTGGGAGAGTGGTCAAATTTTCCCTCTAACCCTTAATGCTTCCCTATGGATAAGTGCCATTGTAGATGGTCACAAACCTGATTGAAACTTTCCACAAGTGACACATTATTCCAAACATATCATTGTCATGCATATGACTTAGGTGTCACTTCCTTATTTGATCTTGAGAAAAACAAAGTAATTATTTCCCTTATAACTTATCATGACTTTGTTCATGTTGGTAATTGGTTGCAATCTTTAACCGAGTTTGTCTTGTTGGAATTGGAGAAAAATTTCATTGGAAACTTGTTGATCTTGTAATGTTCCTATTTATGTCCCTAGGATAGGAGTGCCCAGGCGAGACACTAGCACCCGCCATTTCTATCTTTGTTGGGTGATTCGTCCCGCATTAATTTTTGGCTCAACTCGATTATGAACTTGTTTCTTATCTCTTATTTATTCTCGATTTTGAATTTTTTCAACCTTTATCCAGTCTATGTACTATTGAGAGGGTGAAATAGTCACCATATGATTACCCCCACTCATTTGGGGTATGTGAGATGATTGAAGGAAAGCATGTCCCTGTAGACACAAAATCACGCACTTGGGTACATTTCTAAGTCATGATCACATACTCGCTATTCATATGATTTCTAATAAAAAAACTAGTAATTGACATCTATCTTTGGCCTATTTTATGTATTTCTAGTTTTATTTTTGGTCTTACACACCCCATAACCCATTCGATCTTCATTTCTTTATCTTTATTTACTATGGACACCAACGCCCAACTAGGATGCTAATAACTAGGCACCCTCATCCCCTCCGGGTGCTCTCGACCTCTTTGTATCTCGCTTGCCCCTTTTGGGAATCTTTTACCTTTTAGGCATCTTGTTTTCTTATGGTTTGACCATTTAGTTGTCGATTATGAAATTTAAACAAGGGAATCATATAAATATAAAGTTATGTGATCATAATAGAGGAAAAATATCTAAACATCTACTATCACCACCTAAGTTTGCATTAAAAGGCATTTTAGAGCGTTAAAGAAACTATCTAGCACTCACTCAAGGGACAAGGACTGCATTTTTTTCATACACGCATAGAAGGGAAAGTTAATTTTATCATCCACACATCTATCTACATCGGTACATCTAGTTATCACTCACTATCAAGTGCATCTTACAAAAAGAGCTTCCTAGGTCACGATTCTACACACATGCACACAAAAATACATGGAGTTTGAGATGTAGTGCAACATTTGATCATAAGTTCACTCTGTTGAATGGCTTCAAGGTCCTGTTTGAAACCCCATTTATATCGTTCTTTTTTAGGATTTGATATTTTTGGGGTTTCATAGGATATCATTTGTTTTGCAGGTTATATGCGTACTCTGTGATCTTCCAGGGACATACATGTGACAAAAATCAAGTCTAGCAACACTCATGTGACATAGCTAAAATTAGTTTCTAAGTATTTTTGTAGTCACAGCACCTACTGGAGGTCTATGGCGCCTAGGTGCCCCTGACCCTGTACAAACTCCCTAGTCCATGCATATCTGGTAGTTACATAATTTTTTGAGTATGGTCATGACAAATTCCTCCTTCTGTTGAATAGTTTTCTAGCCTAGCACACTTCAGATTTATTACAAAATCGATATGTCCTTTATCCTCTCTCTTACACTTAGGGTTTTATTTTTACTTTTCTTATTGCTTGTGTCAAATCTGTAATTTAGCGTTTCATTTTTTAGTTGTGACTTTGTAATTAGGGTTTTACAAATTATATATTTGTTAAATTAGGCCCAAATGAGAAAATATGAAATTGATGTGCACATTTGAAATAGATCTCTTGCAGGGGGAATAAAGAATACACATGGTAATAATCATGGCATATGAAATCAATGGGAAAAAAGGCTAGCCAAAAATGTTAGTCACAAATAATCATACATGATGTAATAGAAACAAGTCACAAGACATAGTAACATTACAAAATACATAACAAGTAGTTGGTTGAATACATGGGACACCACTCAGGATGTCACAAGACAATCAAAGCCTTCAAGGTGGTACAAGAAAACAAACAATGAACATAGGGCATAACCAACAAATAATGACAACCAAGACATAAACAAAGAAGACATGATATACAAAAATTAAAGAGCCATGATTGGAAGTAGGTATGTAAGATAAATTCTACACATGGAGCTCCTATTAACATGTTAGAAAAATAGACAATATGCCACAATGTATACAATCGAGAAATATGAATGAAATTAGTAAAAAAAACTTTAATATATAGAAAATAGGAAATGTAGATACCCATAGGAGCCTCATTAGGATTGGTAAGGTACAATGAACTTGTAATTAAACCGCATTCACCTTAAGAGTACCATTTGAATGCACTGTGTGTATGGAAAAATCTAGAGAATATTATAAATCAAGGTAACATGATAAGAAATGTTCAACATAAAAGGGTACATATAATCAAGATCTAAGATAATATTTTTGATTTTTGTAAACATGTGAACATGAAATATAATATCTACGAGAGGGGAGAAAGGTTTCCCCCGTTGTACGTGTGTGCAAAGTTAGGTCCATGTAAGTAAATTCACCCTCAGCGGTCATGTTTGTACCTAGAACAAGAGTAAATCATTGGGTAGTGGGGTGGATAATATACCCCCAATGTGTGAATGCCCTAGTGACTTGCCCAATGAGGGTAAGGGGTAAGGGCCCACTATCCATTAGTTTAAGAGAGTGAACATGTGATCATGATCAAAGATTCTATGGCCACGCGGTAGTGCATGTGGAGAAAGAGACGTATAAATGAGCTTATATGTACCATGGATAGAATGTTATCTATGTATATGAGGTGGAATATGAGACTGATATATCCACCATGAGTGAGAAGAAGAAGCCACATGTGGAGGAGATCGAATCCTATGTGTAAAATTAGCACTAGGAACACTATGTGCCAAAGCTATGTAACCATTAGGAGGATATGTATAAATAAGTGTACACGTGATATAAGCAACTAAAGGTTTAGCACTAATATGTTCCAATGATAAAGGAGGCTATGGTGGAATGCCTCAAATAGTGATAATGTGACTGTTATAGACAAACTTAAGACATAAGTGAACTATGGATGGTATAGATTTGGTATCCCTAAGCCAAGGGAGTCCTAAGACCATGTCACAATGTGCAACTATAGACCCAATAGTGAATGGCATAGAGATAGTGAGAGGCCCAACAATGATAGGAAGAGTAATATGCCCATGAGAAGTAGGAGACCGACGGGTCATATGAGATAATGGAAATCCAATATATTGTAGGAAAGATAGTGAACATGCATTAAGTTTATAAGTAAGACATGTCATAACATTGCTAATAGCATGAAGAACAACAAAAAATTAATGTGTAGTCTATGCGATGAAAAATGAACATGAAAATCATCATTGGTAAAATTAATGACATGTGGTGGATGATTAGTAGTACCAATGAGAAAACCAAGAGGATGAGATGAATATGAAGGAGGAGGAACAATGTGATATGCATGATTCGAAGAGGATTCAAGAGCTGATTTTTTGTGCTTAGGTAAAGGGTCATTGAAGATTTTAAGCTTTCCATGTTCATTGGTAGATTTTTGAATAGAGACAGTAGAATCATGTAATTCAATGTCATGATTGTCAATCAAATCTTGGATTATATGTCTAAGCTTGAAAAATTTATCTAGTAGAATGACCATTACATCTATGGTAATCACAATGTGCATTTTCATCAAATTTGTTGCCAGGGGGTCTATTAGGATCGAGCTCAAGAGGAGTCAAAAGAGAAATCATATTGCTTTCTAGGAGTTGAGGCAACAACATATGTGGTGGATATGGAAATTTAGTAAAAATACGACGTGTATGTTGCAATTGCAACTTCCTAGGTTGAGATACAACATTGATAGTAGGATTAAGATCACTAGGATTGCTTTTGAAGGATGATTTATTTGGGAACTTGTTAGTAGGAACATCAGAAACATTAACACCATATTTAAGTTTTCCCAAAGAAAGTAACTTGATTTCTCAAATTTTCAAAGTATGACATAGCTGATCAAAAGAGTGAAAAGAATCAAAGAGTACACACTCTTGTAAATGAGGTAATAGGATTTGGATGAAAATATCTTGCAATTCATATTTAGCCAAGATATTGTTCATTTTAGAAATATTAGTCTTATAATACAACACATAGTCACTAAGATGCTCATTAGTTCCTTACCTCATTTTGGCCATTTGTGCATATGATATCTTTGTGCCAATATTCATAGAAAAGTGAGATAAAAATATATTTTCAAGAGGAGTAAAATATCGAATGGAATGCAAAGGAAAATCATAAAACCATCGTAAGGCATATTCCTATAAAATCCTAGGGAACAACTTGGTCAAGAGTGTGTCATCACAAGTATAATCCAAGAATGCAACATGAAATGATCTAAGGTGCTCTTGGGGATCTCCATGGCCATTGAAGAGAGGAAAATTAGGTGAGGAAAAATTAGAAGGAAGTGGATAAGAAGAAACCTCAGGTGTAAGAGGAATATGAAGAAGAAGTGAAGAATCAAGAGATGGAGAAGAAGAAGAAGATGCATGTTGCAATTGACGAATTTGAGCTTGCAAATCATGATACAAAGAATCCAAGGCATGGGTTATTAAAGAAGTGTTGGGTTGGATATGATGAATCATATGGAAAGATAAGTGAGTAGAGGGTGTGGAAATATTCATATGAATGATGGATATCCCCATAGTGGTGGGGTAATAAGAAGGAAGAATAGAAGAGGTTATACAATAGATATTTCTAAGGTACAAACCATACTAACATGAGAAAAATTGTCACGGGAACACTACACTTATCTAGTAAAGCATCAAGGACATGTGGTACATGAGTAGGATTATCACGTAATGTAGAACAAAAAGTGGTGAGAGCATCGAGTTGTGCCTGATCCATATTAGTGTCTTCATCATAGGACTATTCACTATCAGAAGTTTCTATATCGAAGTTTCATCATAGGATTTGATGGGAATTTAATAGAGGATTATCGTGTATGGTTTCAACCACATTTTTGGAATGATTGTGGGTTTGTGGGAGGACCTCAATATGTTGTGGAAGACCAAAGTGACCACTACGAGTAATGGGCATGAAAGAGAGACCCGATAATGGGAATTGTTAACACTGAAAAGTAACACTCTAATTTGATCATGAAAAAGTAATTTTGGTCAACACGGGATTGTATCCACGTATAAGACTTGCATATTAAAATATACCTCCAAAGAAGGTTGGTTCCTCTACCCATATAACCTAATTCTAACACTACATCTAAGATAACCTACACTAAAAATCCAAGGTACCAGTAAAGAGAGAGAGAAAGCAAATCCTAAGTTAAAGGGGAGGTGATAGCACTAGAAGAAAGGGGTGTGATAACTCTCCACAAGGGGACCGAATGGAAGAAAATATAGGAAGGAAGGCCAGAAAAATGTAACATAGAACCATAACCACATTGACTAACCCCTCTCACACATTGACAACACATAAAAATGGAAACATACAAGTAAAAACACACACACAATATAACAGAGAGGAAAAACAAAGTAAACATGAGTATGAGGTAGAAAAGAGCCAATAAAAATATTTATTGTTTAAAAAATTCATAGAGAAATACATTCAACGACGAGAAGGTGAAAACACATTGCAGAGAACATATCCAAGGTTTATAACTTGTGGGAATTCGGCCACCATTTTGGCATGGTTCCATTACAAAAAACACGGATATGTTTATAATGGATGAGTTCCAAACTTTAAAGAAAGAAGGAGAAGAAGATACAAGAATAAAGAGGTGCCAATAAGAGAGAGATTCAACCACTAAGGACCAATTGACATAGATACTTGTAGATAGGTATGGGTGTTTGACATAGCCCCAATCGCAAGCCATCAGATTTATAGGTCGAGGAACAACACCCCTACTTAATTAAATTATAGTCTATGGAGTGGTTGGATGTTGATTTTAAGTTAGGTGCAGCTCCTGTGCACAATCTTTAGTCTTTATATGACTTCATGGTTTCCCACGGATTTTCCATGTAATGTAACTTTTTGAATATTCCATGGATTCTCTCTACATTCCACATATTTTTGAATGCTACTTTGTTTCATGAAAATTTTCTTTGTTGTGTAACTTTTGAGTATTGAAAGTCTTCGTGGATTGAGAAACCTACGAGACACTAACTCTCACACACCTGTGAAACTCATACCTTTCTTTCATATGCTACAGAGCTCTAATCATTGTGTTGCATGAAATTCTAACTTACGATCACGTTTCTTTTATTTCATGGCTTTTGAGGTCTATAAAATTTTTTTCTTGAGAAGTCCACAGAACATTGGGATAGTGTTTCATGGCTTCCAACCTTAGTTATGTTCCAAACATGCTTTTCCTTTGCTTTGTAACACTTTGAACTTCTCCTCCATGCATTGCAACTCTGCTAGAGTGGACTTCATGCTTTTGTTTCGTGGAATTGACAAACTCCATATAACATCAAATTTCTAAAAGTATACCTAACACTCACTTTTCATGCCATGAATAACTAAGATTATTTCTTCTACCTAAGTATCGAGCCTTACCTCCTTCGTTCCACATGTTAGGAGAACCTGCAAAACACTAAGTTCCACAAAAATCATCCCAAATCAAAACATATGACCTCTTTGTCCCACGGGTTGTGAGTAACCCGTAGACACTAAGTTCCACCTTTGGGAAAATTCTATGGCCAACTTTGGACCAAATCTATGGCCATCACCGGACTAATATTTACAACGAGGAACTTGATTAGTTATCCAAAATTGTAAAGGGAAGAATTTTAGATAACACTTAGGTGACCCCAGGCACGAGATGCCTACTAGATGATGAAGACCAATATCCTTGAAGCATCCATTGGGCATGGAGTCAAGAATAACCTAGAAGAAAATTTATCTCATTCTGTAAAAACTTGTAATCACCACAAGGCATGTAAATATAGGATTCAAAGAAAAAACTTTCATAGAAACACTCCTAGTATAGTTCATTATCTTTGAAAACATCTATTTTAACACTAAATTGGGAGTTAACACCAAGTTAAACTAGTGATTGTTTTTCTTTTTATTTTGTAGCTAATTACTTCTCATAGTCCTCTTCTATCGACCAATATCCATAATTAGGATTTTAATTTTAGCAATCATTATTTCTACTTTAGTATGTTTTATTACGATATAATTAAGAAATATTTTACACAATATGATCACTTTTTTTTCCCTCACGATTCCATTATTAAGTCATGGTTTTTAAATTCCCCTTGATTGTGACTCCAACCACCAAAGTCTAACAACTTTTGAAGAAATATTTGGAGAACCAATTCAAATTCCTATATAATATTGATTGAAACATTACTTTTGTATACTTTAGGAACTTATACCTTTGGTGAATAGAGTCAAGATTCTTTATTTGAATAAACTTAAGCTATCATTGAATTTTCCAATGTAATGTTTGAATAATCCAATGTATTAATCATTTTCACAAGTAAATTAACAAAATAATTACCATACTTATTATACTCCATTTTTTATATTAAGAAATAAATTTCTATTTTATACGTTGATTAATGTGTCCAATGAAAATTACCAATTTACAATTTGAGAAAGTAATGCCTTAACATTACTTTGAATATTCTTGTATTCATTATGTTCTTTATTCACTCATTTCAAAAGATGAAACCGCTCTCAAGTATGACCTATAAGTTTTGTGATGTACTTGAAGGAATACTAAGAACTACATGGAATTGAGTAAGATTGGCATGCATTAGCTTAAATACATTCACCTATAATCTATTTCTTGATTTCACATGTAAATACATGGTCAACCACTAACATAAAATCACCAATGTGTGCTCTTTTGTCTCCATTCCATTCTTCAATATTACAAGGATCATTACCTTCGATCATAATTTTTCTCCCTAATCCTAATTTTATTTGAGACACTATTTTTAGGATCCTTATTTTACTATCAAACTCAAGATTTATCTTTAGGGGAGCACACATTGCCTATTTTGTTTATGATAACTACTTAATTACCCATTCTTAATGATTAATGGAGTATATTTATTTATATTTTGTGGAATGAGATTCTTGTGATGTTTATTGAGAATCCTTTGATAATGATATAGAAATCATAACCCTAGTAGATAAAATCATAGGAATTAGTGTCGTATTGGTTTTAACAATGTTTTAGGAAACAATAAGAGGGGTAATATTATAATTCTTATATTAAACACAAGAGGGATTTGAAGCATTTGCGTATAAAACCTTTGGAGGTGAAAAATAGGATGCACTTGGAAGAGGTAAGGTAAATGGATTTTGCACTACCACCCAATTCATTAACATAGGATATTTTGGGATCAATGGAGTATATTTAGCCAATAATAATGGAGGCTTTCATGTAGTAAGAGGGGATTTATAAATATATCTTATTATTCTCTTTATAGACCCCATTGTGCTATAAAACTCTCCAATATAAGTTAGATTTCCTATGGGGTATTTACATCCCTTGTGGTAGTCACATGGTAGGTATGGTGAGTAGATGAGTAGTCATGATAGTCTTGAAGTGATAAAGGGAATGTAAGAGGATGATATGATCATAAAAATTCCAAATTGAGTAGTTTGATGAGAATTATAATATGTTGAGGAGGTGGAAAATCCTATAGCAATCACATTTTGAGCATCTAGGGATTGAATAATCACACAATGATGTCTAATGTGTATGGCTGAAATAAAGGCGTTGATAGGAATTTCCTTACTAGTAAAGACCCTAAAAGTTGTTTGACCTTAAATTAAAAATAAAAAATCATCTAAAAATTTTATTCTATAGGAAAATGTGTTTTTAGCATATAAAAGACTCCCTTTTAACCTTTAAGATCATATGCGACTATAATGGTAGGGGTAAACCTTGGTAATAACACATTTTTGGTAAAGAATCAATTGAATAAAAACTAATTTTTGGCAAAGTAACACTGGGTACTTCAACATTATACAACTCAATAAGAGTTACATCTACAAGGTTATTATGGAAAACATTAATAATAATAGATTTAGTGTGAGACACTTGAGTGATAGATACATTCACTTGGGAAACTACTTGATATGTATTAGGATGAGACAAAGCAACATGAGATATATAAAATTGAGGTACACTAGCACAAGTAAAAGGAACATTCAAAAGCAAAACACCCACCAAATTTTCCATGCTTGTTTGAGGGTTAATTGAAGTAGAGGCATGTGAACTAGAATCAACTTGATTTTAATCTAGAGAAGTATATATAGGTGGTGTTTTTCTAGATAATGGGGCATTTGAAATTTCCATAAGGATTTATGTAGTCCCTTCTCGTTCATCATCATCTTTGTACTCCATTTTTTTGCTAATTATTCTTCAAATATTTCTTCATTATCAATTGTGATAATTAAAAATTACACTTTCCTTTGATACAAATGTGTTTCTATTTATGGATTAATGTATATTCAATAATCTAATACATATAATTGCTCTTAATAAACCTATATATCAAGTTTTTAAGTTTAGTAAAATGTAGGATCCCAATACCAAAATGGTGTTTGGTCCTTAAATTTGAGATTCTTTCCTATATTTTATGTGCGACTATCGATGGCCAATATTGAAAATCAACATCACCATATTCAAATGGTATTTCAAGCCATCCTATCTATTGTTTGGTCTTGCATATCCCATAAATTTCATAAAATTTTGATTTTCCACCTCAATGGTCATTATTTTGTCCAACCATGGTTGTACATTAATAAAAGTGTAATAACCATCCACTTTTATTACTATGTGGTCATAAAAATATCAGCAAGTACCTCTCTCCATAATTTCCCCTTTCATAATTAATGAGATTCTTGACATAATTCTCACATATACTACCTTATATATCATGGGGTAAAGGTGATTACATATATCATGAATGAATTGGATGTACTTGGTAAATATTAATGTAGAATACATGAATGGGTTGATTTTGAGGCTAAAAAGGGGGAAATATACTTAAAATAACTAAGCACGTACACCATCAACCAATAAATAAAACACATAGAAAATTTGATTCGAATCTGAGTAGGAAATTCCCTTTCTCCTAATAATTTGAGGCAATAAAATATCCCCAATCTAGTTTCTAGTCCCTCTTTATAATCCTTACTAATAGTGGTGCCCATGATCAATCCAATATATTTTTTTCTCCCGCGTCCTGTTGATTAGTATCATGGTAAATCTAATACCTTTCCTAAAGTGGTATACTACAATATGTACGTGATTTTTCTTGTTCAAGCTATTGGGGTTCTCTATAAATTCAACTAGACCATCATTCCATACATCTACACCCCGCTTCAATTATTTATAAGAGTTTTCATCGTTTAGTATATTGGCCTTGGGAAATTGAAAAGGACATTAAATGTCCCCTCATTTACTAGGTAAAGTTTTTACATGTTTGAGCTTAGAGCTCTATATTTCATTTTGCAAGGAGATAACCCATATGAAAAGTTATTTCATGATATATTTTTTGATTTAGTAGTGGCTTTATGAATCTCTAAGTCCTTAATTTATTGTAAATAATCTTCATATTGTGCATCTTCATCATTCAATGTAGACATGTAAAATATTTCCTATGGTTATTTTGAATGAATTTGGAAGTTATTCCTCCCTTCAAAAGTCTTCTCTATAATTTATCTTGAAAATGGTGAAAAATAAAGTTCAATTAATTTATTAAACACCTAAAACTTAGATAAACTATTTGAGTACTAGTTAATTGAAAGAAACATATATTTTTAATGCAATTTAATAGTGAATTCTGATTTTCTTGATCCTGTCAGTTTTTTTGAAGTGGGATTTAATTATATCCCATATTTTACTAATATTTAGTCATCATACATGATCTAACATTCATTGATTCTTAGACGTTCATGTGTCCTTATCTTATGTTCTTATGTTCTTAGGCTATTTCCCCAATTGTTCACTATGTACTATTTTAAAGATAATCCGGTGTATCAAAAACATTGACACATATTTGAGTCATATATTATTCCATTATTGGGATTTATTTCCCATCCGCTTTACTTTTAAATTTGAACCCTTTGAGCTTCATGCGATTGGACCACATGTATTAGTTTTGGGATCGATGCATTTAAGTGTTTTTACATATTTGAACCCCCTATTTTATATCTCTTGAATATGAATATTAGTGATTGGTCCATGCATCCCCATTTCGTGTCGTCATGTACTCTAAACATTTCGAGTTTCAACTATGAATTTTTTTATCTTAGGTAATAGATTATTTGTATCGTGACAAGTATCACCTTTTACAAGCTTTAATTTATTTCACACCTTTATTTATTTTAATTTTCAAATCTTATAAATGTAACAACCTAAAATTTGACACCCAAATTAGTAGGATTTTTTTTTCTAACAACAAATAGACATTCCTCTGCATATTTAAATAAAATAACTAGCTAAAGCTAGTTAATGTAGCAAGTCATATTAAATTATCAACAAGTAGACATTCCCCGCATAATTAAATTAGGTAACTAGCTAAAGCTAGCTTATGCAACATGTCTTAATAAATTAATCCATCCTATAACATAGTGATAAACCTTGTGCAACTGTAAGGGTTAAATATCCCGATCTCCACGATCACCCTTAACATTCATTTGAATGTTCATACTTAGCCTCGCTTGGTTTTACCGCACTGTGGTAGTGAGAATATGTGACCAATCCTTTCTGTGTCTACCTAGATTTTTATTTAGTAAAGCTCCATCTTGTATCCTACACTTCAAGATTCGAGGAATCATGATGATTAGAAAATGTACCCAACAAGCACATTACTTTGGCCAAAGTTTTTAGCTATACTATGTACACTTAGTATAAATGCATGCACATAACATCTAAACTTGTCTTCCCATCACGTTAACAACATCTCATCACAATTATCTATATTTATTAAACTTATGTATGTGAACCTATCAAATTTTTTTGAATACCTAACAAGTTCAACTTAATAAGTATAAGGAACACCAATGTCCACTATTGGTTCTGCATGACGTACCCAAAATTATATAAGTCTTGCACCGCCGGAACAACGTTACATGTGCCCCAATGATGATGCAAGTCTCCTCACAAGGTGTTCAGGGTCTGGAAAAGCTCTCCAAGTATGCGTTAACATCCCACATGCCCTACTTAGCCCCTGCGTGCTTGCTTTTTTCCTTCCCCCTCTTTTTCTTTTCTTTTCGGTCTTCGGATGTGAAACCGCCACCTGCTGGGTGCGGTCGCGTGACCGCCACCTAGGCAGGATGGTGGTCCTGTAACCGCTGCCCTACTCAAGGTGGCGGTCCTTCACACATTTTCTAGAATGTTCTTTTAACACGACCCACGTAAAAATTCAACGTTTACCAGCTTTTTTCACTGCCTTTGCTTGTATTTATGATTATGGTTCCCTGAAATAGTGTTTTGGCATTGTTTATGGTCAAAGAGTTCAATTTGGTTTTCACCTTTGGGTAAATGGGAATTCTATAAATAAGCGGCTTGTGCTCAAGCAAATGGACCCTCAAATTTGCCTCTCAATTTCTCATTTCAATAGCTCGAGTCTTTCAATTTTGCTTAGGATTCATAGTTTTATTTGTTGCATGCATGGTTAGTGTTGTTTGGATGTTAGGAAGCCACATAATCTTCTCGTTGCTAGTGTTATTCTTGTTTTCGCAATTCATTGGAATAGGATAGTTTGATTTTCAGTAGGAAGCCATTAAAGTTGTAGGTCTTGTTCGTCAAACAGGATAGTTTTAGGTTCTGAACATTTTATGTTGTATGACTCACAATAAATCCCACTAGGAATTACATAAGCCAAGCTCTATTCTCTTGCGCTATCCCTCTCCTACTTGCATTGTATTCAGTCTGCATCCTAAACTGCCACTATCCCAATACCTACTTCTGTTGATGCTAACATCACACGCTTTTCTGGATTCACGTGAGCACAAAGGAACGAAGAGATCACATTGAGGGGAAAAAGCCACACACAATTGGATTCGCCATTGTTTTGCAAAATCCAGGTTCAAGCTTTCAAAGTTCTAGTTAAAACATATCAAATAGAGTAGTCAATCATTTCATTTCAGTTAATCTCACTTTCGATATTGCGGGAAGCTGTGGGGATTGATAGTTTTTGAGAAACTATGATTCACTCCTCACTTCTGAGGTAGGATCGAGAGTCTTTCAAATAGATTAGATCAGTTATCTAGTTATTTAGAATAGATTTACAACTGCACAGGCAAGTAGCTATACTCGGCTGCTTTGTTTGTTTTAATTTCGTTATTAGTTTAGTTGTCAATTTCTAGATATTTTAAATAATTGCTCTTTCAATTTTGTTTAATAGTTTATAAAAAAACACAAAAATATAGAAGTTATATATGTTGTAGATGTACTTTACATAGTTAATTTTACTTTGCTGCAATTAGAATTATATCATTTCCTTTTGCATGAAAATCACGGGACCTAGGGAGCCCAGAGAATATGTGTTTGAGCCAATAGTGCCTCAGCCCAATCTCGTTATGGCAATAACTGATATAGATCAGAATCTTAGAATCCAAGTCTTCCGAACAACAACATACTTACAATAGATCAGCTCACAGTTAAGAGGGTTAAACATAAAAGACCACCAAGCACACACATTTTGGTCAAATAAGCCAAACTACAGATTACCCTAGATAAATATCCACATGGTGTAAAAGGGTTGAAAGAGAGAAAATGTTCGGTTGTGACCCTTTGGTCCCACGGCCCGGATGCGGAGACATTCTCACCGACATAGACACTAGCCTAAGAATTTAGGTTGTCGGAACACTGTAAGGTACTACGAGAAGATTGCACAACTTGTAGTTATAAATATAGAGGCTTAAAAGGCATACGACTACCGTATACTAGCGATTAGAGATTGATTCCTTGTATGACCATAGGAGGTCCACAATAACCATGAATCTACGGTTGTGATCCACAAATCCCACAACCCAACGAGTCCACAGTCAAGCCGACATTGATGTTGGTTTACGCACATTAGTATTTATATCCACTCCACTTCCATTGACGATTATCACACAATTATCCTCACTTTGGACATAATAGCTAATCAAGCAAAGGATTTCTAGACTAGACCGAGATAATCACCCATAGAATCCACCATATCCATCATCCATCCGGAGATATACACAAAACAATTCTAGGGCATTTTCCCCGTATTCCACAACCTATAGACCGGATTACGCGAGCTCGATATTGATTGGATCCGTCGAGCATTCATCCTCGCCAACCGATCTATCACACCAATTTAGGTTAGGAGGGCCTTCTTTGCCTTAAATTCATAGATTCCATTAGTGTGTGTCGAAGATTTAATATTACCTAACTAGTTTGCCTATACCCCATGTATATTCCATCCCCATTGGCTGTCTCGGCACGACCTTGGGAGGTCGGGTGCGAGGAAGAGTTACTTGTAGATTCCCATGCTCACTTGTCACTTTTCCATCATACAAAATTGGTGAACCTGACGTGAAAGGAATAGTTACTTCACTCTCGCCTTTTCCCTTTTAGTGTTTCATCTTCTTCCACCCACCTTCGCTCTTTCCCATTGTTCTGCGGGTATTCATATACCCCCGAATATGTTGGGATTCGATGCATATGGCAGACCCCTCATAGGTCTTGAGGCATACTACGATCAACTGAATAGACAGCCATCACCCTCGCTCTCGGCATGGGGTGACAACTATTCAACTAACCGATTTTCAACACAAACTCCACCTCAAAGGACTAGATATAGTTCTTCTTTCCAAATAGGGGAGTTGGATCAACTTACTCAAACACCGCAACTAGAGCCTTTAGGCTCGAACAACATGACGCTTACTGGAGAATCTAGTTCATCTCCTCATGTGTTGCTTAGACCGTAAATCAGTAGACAATCAGATCCATACCTGTTCGTAGATGATGAACATTTCGCGTGTTATGCTAAGAATGAACAACGATCGCAGAGTATGCACCCACCTATAGGAAGTTTACAAACACATCCCGAGGTCTCATTTCAAGAAAACACCTCCATGCCACTACCTATAGGAAATGCCCTCGGGAAACTTAGGGAAACGATCAGTTCATAGCGGGGTACCACATGCCTATACAACCTTAGAATATACAACAAATGCCAATAAGGAAAAATAATGTGACTTCACCAAATGAAGTCATTTCAACTTTAGTAGAAAAAGTTAGAGGGTTAGAACTTGCTCAAGCAAGTCAAAATTCTCAATTCATGCAGGCAGGAAATTCCAATCCTCCACATCATCCTAGCCAAGTAGACCTCCTCACAGGAATAGGCACATTAGGCATGCCTCCTCAGTATTCACAACAAACGCCAACTAGAACCGTGTTCTCAAATGCCGCTCCAGTGGAGAATATGATACCTCCCGGTTTAGTACAAAACAATTCACTCCTGGGCAATACTCCTTCATACTTAAACATGTACTCCAAGTTACCACAAGGAGATTTTTCTCTCCTCCCGGGATGTTCACTCAACCACAGGGATTTCCTTACACCCCTGCAAATACATACGCTACGCCATATCAACAACCCATTCCACCTCCACCCCCTCGGTGAGCACCATCAATGGTCGAAACCTACGTGATAGGGACTTATTCGAGAATATTTGAAAGAACCCTTAGACTTCACCATATGAAGCATCATGCTTCTAAGACCTCTTCCCGATTTTCCCAAATTCAAAGGGAGGGAGACCCGAACACATATATCAAGGCCTATGCCACAGCCATTTCAGAACTGCTCCCTTGGGATGGGGTTGTTGCCAAAATATTTCCCAAAACTTTACAGGGCATCACCCTCGATTGGTATTATAGATTACCTAAAGCTTCCATCCATTCGTTTAAACAACTCACAAGGCGTTTGACATGAACAAACTGTTGAGAACAGAATCGGGAATTCTTACACATTAAGCAAGAACACAACGAATACATGCCGCTCATTTCATCCAAAGATGGCGTACAGTCCTTTATTCTTCGGCAAGTGATCTAAACATGGATCATATGGAACTATGTGATTTATTCCTTCATTCTCTCAGCAGAGAGGTGAAGGAAGAAGTCCAAAAGTTCCCACTAAGGACTTATGATGAAGTACTTGAGAGCGCCCTCTAAATAGATCAAGCAGCAATAGATAAGTCAATGAAGACGTATGGAACAAATGGGAGGTTAATCACCCCAAGACGAATACTATGACTTATCCTACTACCAAAAACATCAATCAAGGACCTAAAATCCTTAACAAAATTGCGGCGCAACAATAGATGGAGTAATGACCAAGTTAAAAAGGTAAATGTTGTAAATACTCCACCACTGATTAACAATCAATGAAACAAAAATTTTACCCCAACAATCAATACAATGGATTTTAATCATCCACAACAATAACAACAACAACGGTGGATCCGCACACGGGTCCGTGCCAAAACCCAACCTGGATATCAAAACCAGAACCAAAACCAAAAACAACAAGTGCAAAACTTCAATCCTAATAGTCAACGGTTTAATTAGAGTTTTGGGCCACAATATGCGCCAAACTAGCAACCTAGGAATTACAATCCTAATTCGTATTGCGGTTTCCACAAGATTCGAGGCCATGACACTAGAACGTGCCATGATTACAATAAGTTCATGCAACGTCTGCGCTTAAGAAAACAGAAAAATTTTCATAGATATATTCTTAGCAGATCCTGCATCACTTACACCAAATACTTTCACAGAGCAGTCTCCCCTCAAAATGCACCCCTCAAGATCTTCAACGATCTACTCCCAAATCACAATAACAACAAATTAAATCCAAATGGGACGAACAAGAGCGTAATGACAGGAAACAATGATCACGAAGCCTTGACTTTGCTAAATCCACCTGTCGCACCGCAATTAGGAAATCAACTACGACTCAAGATAGTCAGTTTGGTGGAGTTAGACACTGAGCTACCTGTGGAAGCCGTAACAAGGACACGAGAGTATTCCTCTTAGCCAAGTCCAAGTTACCCGCTAGAGACAGATAACATTCAACAACCGTTAGTAAAACCCGTAGGTACCTATGATTTAATTAATGACCTAAGAAAATCCTTCTCTCACATCTCATTTTTGGACTTCTTGAAGAACTCTCCCCCGCTTGCAGGGCTGCTCTTTTAGAGGCATTAGGTTTAGGTCATTTAATCAACATCACTCCACCTCTTGAAACATAGGTAAACCATATAGACTTTGATATCCACCCTCAGGGCAGCCGGATAGGGATACCGAGTTTATATTTGAAATAAACAAAATGCCAACAGACGTTGAGATTACACGAGGTGATCCAGCCTTACATTTACAAGTGTGGGTTTATAACAATTACATTAAACACACAATGGTTGATGTTGGGGTAGCAGTTAACATAGTCCCCTTCTCTTTCCTTCAAAATCTAGGGTATGGAGAAACAAATTGTTCCACGACTCGGAATACATTAAGAGGCTATGATAGCCTTAAAGCCACATCAATTGGGACTATAATACTACCAGTCTCCTTAGGACCCAAAACAGTCCTAATTGAGTTTTATATTATAGATCAGGAAACCAACTATAATATGATCCTCAGCCGACCGTGGATACACCGTATGAAGGCAATCCCTTCTACGTTATTTCAAGAAGTAAGATTCTTGCACTTAGGAAAGGTATTTGTAGCAAAAGGTGATCCAAAACCATTCGATATACACCTAGCAGACCTGAAGAAAAGGCCAGGTGTTCACTCTGAGTTTGAACTCCCAACAAACCAACTTAATAAACCAACCGACGCAAAACCAGAAGAAAAGTTGGTACCTACAATAGAACTAGAAGTTACGAACCTAATTAAGAATATCCCAGCCCTCAAGGATGAGGCTAACACTGTAGAAACAATATCATTAGGAACTACGACAAAAATTGTCGAATTGCTAGAACAGGATCTACCAATTTTCCTGCCATTTGATTATGTAGGCATGGGATATACCCTAGGAGTTGGTTCTCTTCCAGCAGAAGAACTCTGCATGGTAGAAGTAACCGAAGCGGACGAAATAGATGGAACGAATGTCCCAACGTCCATCTTCCCAATTAAATATTGGACTCTTCATTTTGATGGAGCTAGATGTCGTTATGGGGCTGGGGCAGGTGTGATCTTTACTTCTCCGAGGGAAAGATCTTACCATTCACCTTTAAACTAAATTTCGAATGTACAAACAATGGCACTGAGTACGAAGCCCTCCTCCTTGGCCTCATCCTAGCTAAAAGGCTCGGTGTTAATGACATCAGGGTGTTAGGAGACTCTCAATTAATAGCAAACCAAGTCTCTGAGGTGTATGAGACCAGAGCTGAACACTTACAGCTCTACAAAACAACAGTATTAGATTTGAGCAAAGAGTTTGACTTCATATCAATTGAAGCAATCCCGTGAGAACAAAATCTTCTCACAAATTCGATAGCAACCTCAGCATCATGCTTCACTCCAAACAGTGAGTTGGAAGACACCCGTTTCATGGTATCCCTTCGTACTAAACCATTAGTGAAAAAATGTCAAACCCTCTTTTAAAAAACATAGCTGAGAACAAATCTACTATCTTAGATCACGTTGATAGTGATAGAGCCACTCTTGATTACTTAAACACCTATGCAATGTTACATCTCACCCATCACGTGGTAGATTTGTCTTTAATCCCATATTCATCCTCTTACTTCGGAAATCCCATGATAGAGCTTCCCCCGCAAAAGGAACTTGACATATACGTGGTAGAGAATAGAGAAGATCTGGAACTACCTCCAGCCCCGCCCGAGTTTGAAGAAAGTAAAACTACTTTAATCGAAGAAATTATTGATATTAACATAGAAACGGAAGAAGAACCGAAGATCTTGAAACTAGGATCTTCGTTAACTCCAGAAGAAATAGAAATACACACGCGAATCCTTAGAGAACATCAAAAGGATTTCACATTTAATTATAAAGAAATGACGAGGGTTGCACCACACATCGTGGTACATAACCTCGTCACCAAATCAGATGCAAAGCCAATTAAAAAAAATCGAGACCAATGAAACCCAAGGTAGCTCTCATGGTGAAATAAGAAGTAATGAAACTCCTCCAAGTGGGATTCATCAAACCGGTTGATTACTCTCAGTGGGTATCTAATATCGTTCCCATTCTAAAAAAAAGGAAGATACGCATTTACATATATTTCGAGACATTAACAAAGCGTGCCCTAAGGATAACTTCCCGTTACCATCCATAGACGTCATCGTTGACATAACAGTTGGGTTTGAGCTTTTGTCTCTCATGGATGGATTCTCAGGATACAATCAAATCAAAATATCCAAACAAGACCAAACCAAAACCATGTTTATAACTCCTTGGGGACCCTATTGCTACGCTGTTATGCTATTCGAGTCTCAAGAACGCTGGCGCTACATACCAACGAGAAATGATGTATATATTTCATGATCTTATATGCAAAATCATGGAATCTTATGTAGATGACTTGTTAGCTAAAGCCAGGAAGCACTGTGATCACCCGGAAGTGCTCTGTATCATTCTTTCACGTTTGATAGAATATGAAGTCATACTAAACCCAGAAAAATGCATATTTGGTGTGACAGGAGGGAAGCTCCTAGGTTACATTATATCATCATGAGGGATTGATGTAGACCCAGCTAAAATCCAGCTATTCTTGAAATGATCCCACCATCGGATGAATCTGGAATCAGGTCGTTTCTTGGGAAACTCGGTGTAATCTGAAGATTCATCCCAGATTTAAGCTTTGCCATTCATCCAATCAACAATCTACTCAAGAAAGAGTACAGTATCGATTGGACCGAAGACTGTAATGAGGCTTTCGAAGCAGTTAAGCGTTTCTTGTTGTCACCACCTATGCTAATGCCTCCTAAGCCAGACCACCCTTTAATCTTATATTCACGAGCTACCAATGTCTCGCTAGCCTACATGCTAGCCCAAGAAGATGATGACAAACGAGAACATGCGATCTATTTTATTAGCTAAACATTACTTGATTATGAGACATGTTATACGCAAGCAGAGTGAGAATGCCTCACCATAGTCTTTGCAACCAAATGCTTAAGACATTACATGCTAAATCAAGAAACAAGGGTCATTGTAAAAACAAACCATTTACGAACTTTCCTCACGCAAGGGTCTTTGTCTAAAAAGGCTGGATGCTTTATAACCTTAATGGGTGAATTCAAATTAACTTTTGTAAACCAGAAGTCCGTTAAGGGACAAATCATTGTAGATTGGTTAGCTAATAACCCGTTGGACGGAGGCGATCTAGTAGATCTAGACTTTCCCGATGAATGCATATATTACGTCGAAACTAGACCTCCCATCTCTGAATGTCCTTGGTATACTGATATTATTAATTATATCATGGGCCATGCATATCCAGAAGGTGCTACACCACAACAAAGAAGGTGGTTACACATTATTGTAGCTAAATACGTTATTATAGAGCAAGTGCTCTATCGTAAGGCTTTCGATGGAATGCTTCTAAGGTGTGTTGACACAAAAGAATCTAAGAAGATTCTCCGTGAATCTCACAAGTGGAATATGTGGAGGCCACTTCGGTGGTCTGTCATCACCAATCCGGCACTATGATAATTCTTCACCGGGAACTCCTCGTGCTATGATTATTTACTAATGCACAGACTTTAGTTTGGTGGATGTAATCTGGAAGCAAAACAACAACCGAACACAAGAATACCATTGACTATGATAAGACAGAATGATGACAAATCTGAAATATCAAAATAAATTATAATATTAACATGAAACTGTTACAATCTCACCCATGAGATACTTCAACAAGACTATGGGAGAAACTTTACAATTACACCTCTTGATGGCTTCTTCAACACACCTTTAACTGATGGCTTCCTTCGCACACTTCCTACAATATTTCTCACTACTTCTTTCTATGCTAAATGAGGGGGGTGGCCTCTCTATTTATAGAACTTCCAGGCTTATCCATCCTATCTCTAAGATAGGATAAGAAATCCACTCTGACGAATCATATTCCATACCTTAACTCTTATATGTACATGTAAGCTTATCTGTTAAGATAAGATAAACCTTATCATTTTACATGGGTTCCACATTTTTAGACTTTTACAAATAAAATACACAAAATATTTATGACCTCACTCCTTGTCCTTATTACCAATATAATATTTCTAATTCCTAATCATGTAGACCCTACTTCTCTAATTACCCAAACTTTGACATTTTAACATTACCGGACCACTTACGACAAATATTTACTTTTTACAACATTCCTATTGTACTTTGACTGTTACCGTACTCCACATTATTGGCGGCACCGTACTGACGGCGCCGTTATCTTCTATCGGACGCTACTACTAATTACACTTAACAACATCCTATTCCTAATACATACATTAATGAAATAGAAATTTTGGAGGAAAATTTTAGTGTCGACATCTTCCCCCTTCCTAGCTTCTACTCCGTCCTCGGAGTAGACTATTCTGGTGCTTGGAAAATCTTCAACTTGTCGTGGTTGACCCATTTCGTAATGGGAGTGCCATCCAATTCCTCCAGTCGGTACGTACCATTTTCATGCACAACTGCTATTTTGTAGGGCCCCATCCATTTTGGAAGAAATTTTTCTGTCTTCTTTTTTTTTTGTATACGGAATCATATACTAGGACCAAGTCATTCACATGAAATGGAGACCATCGGATTTTTAATCAAAGTATTCCTTCCGCTTCATTTTCTTCTTATGGCTTGTATCCTTTGCTATTTCCCTCATTTCCTCTAGCAAATGAAGATGTACCAACCTTTCTTTTTTGAATCACTTTCATCCATCCTTTCATTCTTCATAACTCTCACAAAGTGGGAATATCAAACTCAATAGGAAGAATCTGGATCAATGCCATAGGCCAACCGAAATGGGGAGTATCTTGTTGCTTTGACTTTGATGTTGCCCTATATGCCCACAATGCTTTGCATGAATCCTTTTATCCCATTTATGTACTGCAAGGCGTGCATCTTTTGCTAGAATTTGACACAACACAAAATTTGTTCGCTCCACCTGTCCATTTGTGCTTGGCTTGTATGTTGTTGCCTTCTGTGCTTGATAGAAAACTTATTGACTAAGGCTTCTACCACCTCATTAATGAAGTGGCTTCCTTGATCATTACAATTTCTAATGGACAACCAAATCTGGTGACAATGCGTTCATATATGAACCTTGCCACTTCATCCATGGAAGTCGTCTTCAATGGCCTAGCTTCAACCCACTTGGTTAAATAATGCATGGCAACTACAATATACTTATTTTGACGTGATGTAGTTGGAAGTGGACTCTACAATGTCTATTCCCCACTTTTCAAAGGGACCAAGGGGAAGAATAGGACATAATGGAGTGATGAAGTCTTATGGTTACCATGTGTTTGAAAAATATCACATGTCTTACAATAATTATAACAATCTTTAAAAAGAGTGGGCGGTGATAACTCGCATCCAAGATCCTTCTTGCTTTGTAAGTTGTCTAGAGAAGTGCCCTCCACATGTACCATTGTGGAATTCTTCTGAAGCAACTCCTTTCCTTGATCACGTCCAACCGCCCTCTTGTCGTCCATCGTGTCCTATTCGAAATAATTCTCCATGCATAATAGAGTATGGATGACTGGCTTGAGTAATCTTTCTCTTAGTCTTTACATTGGCACCATCAAGAAACTTGAATTCATTGGATAATTCCAAATATCTATGTATTTACTAGGGATTGTGTCAAGGGAGAACAATGCTTTGCATCGGGAAAATCATCATCATCATCACAAGATGATCCTAAACCATCATAGGCTCGAGAGAGTGCATCTGCATTGACATGCTTCTTTTCCTGGCCTATCTATAATATCAAATTCAAATTCTTGTAGCAAAATTATCCATCTTGCTAGCCTCCCGATGGGTTAGGCTTATTGACAATATATTTGAGCTCGATGATCCATTACAACTATAAATTTCTGCCCTAGCAAGTAATTTCTAAACTTCTTTACAAAGCAAAAATGATAGCGAGCCTCTTTTTCGATTCACAGATAGTTTACCTCAAAGACCTTTGCTCATTTATCCGCTCCCAAAGTAAATTGGATGTTCATTCCCATTTTCATCCTTTTGGCTCAAAGTACTACCTAGTCTGCATCTCGAGGCATCGAGTGTACACAATGAATGGCTTGCTCAACTGGATTCTTCAAAATAGGTGAAGACACCAGGGCTTCCTTCAGTTGTCCAAAAGCTTCATGCGCCTTGTTTCCTAGTTCATAAGCAACATCCTTCTTCAAGAACTGGGTTAGTGGCTGTGCAATCTTTGAGAAATTCTTGATGAACCTTCTATAGTAACCCACATGGCCTAAATATGATCTCAACTTACTTCTATTTATAGGAAATGGTAAATCTTTGATTTTTGAAACTTTATCAGGATCAGTACCAATACCATCTCTGGATACAACATGCCCTAACAAAATACCTTTAGAACATCCAAAGACACACTTTGTAGGGTTTAGTGAGGCTTGTGCTTCATCTAACCTTTGAAATGCTTGTCTCCATCTCGGGTGCAGGTGGTCCAACTTGCTCCCATAGATGCAAAAATCATCCGAAATACTACTCGATGAAGGTCCCAATGTAGGGTTCGAACACCCTATTCATCAAACGCTGGAATGTTGTTGGAGCATTACACAACCCAAAAGGCATAACTCTATAAGCAAACGTTCCCCAAGGAGTTGTGAACGTGGTCTTGGTGATCTTTCTCTGCTATACGAACTTAGTTGTAGCGCTATATCCATCAAAGAAAACTATAGCACTCTGGCCTAGCTACTTCGCCCAAGATCCGATCTCGAAAATGGAAGAGGGTAATGATCCTTCTTTATTGCCTTATTGAGCTTCCTGTAATCAACACAAATGCGTAGCTTCCCATTCTTTTTATTGAGATCACAATAGGAGAAACTCATTCTGAATTTTCCACAAGAAATATGAATCCCTGCATCAAGCAACTTATCTATTTCTTCTTTTACAGTCTTGGAAAAATTAGGATTCATTCTATATGGCATTTGCTTTATAGGCTTAGCACCATCTACCAGCTCAATACAATGTTCTACCCAACTTACTTGACGGAGTTCCTTGTAATCAAAAGTGAATAGGTGTATGTACCTTGAAAGAGCTGGAGGTAGGATTCCTTCTCACTCTCCATCACAAAGATCACCAATCTTTATTTGTTGGAGACGATCATCAACTTCTTCTTCAGATAATTTTATGGGGTCATGAGTTGGTGTGACTGGCAGGATATCCATGACTGAAACATCCACCTCGCTTTCTTCATCTTCAGTGTCCACTTCACTGGTACTAGAGTAATCAGAGGATGTCCAATCATCAGTTTCATCACTTGAATCCACAGGTTCTACTTTATGATGTCGAGGGATCACGTTTATCTTCACCCTCTCTCTACCACGTCCAAGTGTCATGAAACCTTCATTCCAGTAGTTTCTTGCATGAACTCTCCTTAGCCATGGTCTTCCCAGCAGCATTGGGTACGCAACAGTACCATTTTTCATCACCTGAAAGTCTACCACACATACAACACCCATAACAGATATTGCCACATTTGAAACTACACCTTCTGGTTTAGTTTTTCCCTTATTTAATGACCTTAACATAAGTGTTGAAGGGCGATCAATTTTTAAACCCAACATATTCATTACAGACTCGGTCATTACATTAACTGCAACACCTCCATCAACTAAGACATCATGAATTGAAATACCATTACATAATACCTCAGCTTGTGGAGCATAGGGATCTGCCTCTGCCTCCAAAACAGGGACCTCAACCTCCTTCCTTCTTCGAGCATTGAGTCCACCTCGCAACTCCCGCCTCTTCTCAGAAGACATAGCCAAGAGTTGACCATATGTAATATTTGCAAGCCTTTTGGATAGATCTTCCAAGATGGAGTATGGTCCTTGCCCATGTGAAATCAGAAAATCCTGCACACCCAACTTTCTTCTCCTATGTTTCTTACTAGTTTCTTCTTTCATCTTCTTAGGATCATTTCCATCTTGATTATCTTTTTCTTTCTTTCTTTTTGTTACAAACACATCTACTTCATTATTTCTGCTCTTATCTACTACATCAAAAGAATTCACAGGTGTTTTTCCTTTATCATTATCTCCTTACGAGATGTAGAAGCTCTATCGGACAATTATACTTATAATGACCCTTTTTATAACAACCATAACAAACAATTTCATAAATATTTCTCTTTGGACCTCTATCTCCTCCCTGAGAACTAAATTCCTTTCCTTGAAGAAGATTAATAGTTAACTGACCCATCTTTTTGAGCAGATCTTCATACTCAGTAGATGTACTAGGAGAAATATTTGTGCTCACTGGGAGTGGTTGTGGATTCTGGACCAAAGGTGCTGGTGTAGGCTCTACTTTAGCAACAATTTCTTTGGGCTCCTCTTCCATGCTTTCTTCTTGCCTTCTTGCAATCTCCTTTGCTTGTTCAATGGTAGCTGGGCGGTCATACTTCACTCGTTGTCTGATCTCTGGCTTCATCCCAAGAATGAAGTGCTTACAGAGGAGATTATCCACGCCATTCATCAACCCATCCGCTAGTCCTTCCTTCCAGATCTGGGCATCGAGCTTCCTCCTTAGCTCTAGAACACGAGCATGATAATCCCTTATCTTCTCCTTCTCTCCTTGGGATAGCTTTGTGATCTCGATCATCGATTTGCATATTTCTGTTGTTCACCAAATTCTTCAAGAAAACTTTCAGTTAATAAATCCCATGAATTTTTCACATTATCACCTAGTGTTTCAAACCACCTAAGTGCTGAACCATCCAAAAAGGTAGGAAAAAATTCAGTCCATTGTTCCCTTCTTATGAGGCCATTAAAAATACAAGATCGCTTAAACTCTTGAATGAAATAAGAAGCATCTTCATTAGATTGAGCTGAAAAAACAGGAATCTTTCCCATTTTCAAAAGTAACCACCGTGAAATACCAACCCACAAGTACAATTAATAAGACTTATGTGCACAAATAATTGGAATCACTATAGAAATGACCACGGTAAACTATGGTAAAATCTGACTTACTACGGTGGCGATTTTCTTGTGGTAAACACTATTCACGGTAAAAAGTGAAGTTACTGCGGTAAATACTATTCACGGTAAAAAGTGACTTTTGTGGTAATTACTATTCCCAAAGAAAAAGGACTTTACTAGGGTAACTACTATTCATGGCAAAAATGAATTTAACATGGTAACTACTATGCACAGTAAAAATGACTTTACCACGGTAACTACTATGCATAGTAAAAACAAGGTTACCCTCCAATTGATTTTTGACTAAGTGGGAATATCTCTCCAGAAAATCCACCAACGAGGAATGGTCCCGGCAACGGAACCAAAATGTCATCAGCAATCCGGCACTATGATAATTCTTCACCGGGAACTCCTCATGCTATGATTATTTACTAATGCACAGACTTTAGTTTGGTGGATGTAATCTGGAAGCAAAACAACAACCGAACACAAGAATACCATTGACTATGATAAGACAGAATGACGACAAATCTGAAATATCAAAATAAATTATAATATTAACATGAAACTGTTACAATCTCACCCATGAGATACTTCAACAAGACTATGGGAGAAACTTTACAATTACACCTCTTGATGGCTTCTTCAACACACCTTTAACTGATGGCTTCCTTCGCACACTTCCTACAATATTTCTCACTACTTCTTTCTATGCTAAATGAGGGGGGTGGCCTCTCTATTTATAGAACTTCCAGGCTTATCCATCCTATCTCTAAGATAAGATAAGAAATCCACTCTGACGAATCATATTCCATACCTTAACTCTTATCTGTACATGTAAGCTTATCTGTTAAGATAAGATAAACCTTATCATTTTACATGGGTTCCACATTTTTAGACTTTTTACAAATAAAATACACAAAATATTTATGACCTCACTCCTTGTCCTTATTACCAATATAATATTTCTAATTCCTAATCATGTAGACCCTACTTCTCTAATTACCCAAACTTTGAATTTTAACATTACCGGACCACTTACGACAAATATTTACTTTTTACAACATTCCTATTGTACTTTGGACTACATTACCGTACTCCACATTATTGGTGGCACCGTACTGACGGCGCCGTTATCTTCTATCGACGCTACTACTAATTACACTTAACAACATCCTATTCCTAATACATACATTAATGAAATAGAAATTTTGGAGGAAAATTTTAGTGTCGCAGTGTCACACCACCACTCGCAAAATACATCGGATGGGCTATTTCTAGCCCACTCTAGAGCACGACGCAGTAGAGTTTGTACGCAAGTGTCATAAATGCCAAGAATTTTCCCATGAGATTCACATGCCGGCACAAGCTCTACAACCAATCACAACTCCATGGCCCTTTTCTACATGGGGCCTAGATTTGATAGGAAAATTCTCTCCCTCATCTACAGATGGCCATAACTTCATAATCACGGCCACCGAGTATTTTACTAAATGGGTAGAGGCTATGCCTCTTACCACTGTACCAGGTGCCGTGATCACCAAGTTCATTTTGAACTAGATCATTTACAGGTACGGTGTCCCACAAATCATTATCTCAGATAATGGCACTTCTTTTAAGAATGACGAAGTCTGTGAGCTATGCAGTAAATTTAAAATAAACCATCATACAACCTCCCTATATTACCCTCAAGCCAACGGACAGGCTGAAACAACAAACAAGACATTAAAAACTATTCTCCTTAAAATGGTAAAAGTAAATAAACGAGATTGGAATTTAAAGTTATACCCGGCCTTGTGGGCCCACCGAACGTCAATAAGAACACCAACAGGAGAAACTCCTTTCTCATTGGTATTTGGAGAAAAAGTAGTTCTCCCAATTGAGGTTGAAATACCCAGTCTCCGCATCTCATTGCAAGGGATTCTGGATGAATAAGCTTATAGAGAAGCACGTCTCTCCTAACTAGAAAGCCTAGATGAGGCCAGGTTAGACACTGAACAACAAGTATAGAGTTTATGCTGACCGGATGTGCCGGTAGTATAACAAAAAGGTCTATGAACGAGATATATATGAAGGAGATCTAGTTCTAAGACTAGACAACCGGATTGACAAAAAGACCGACGAAGGAAGGAAATTCCAGCCCAAATGGTTGGGCCCATACCAAGTCACAAAAGACTATGGAAATGGTGCATATCTCTTATGTACACTGGAAGGCGAGGAATTCAATGAAACAGTCAATTCCTTGCATCTTAAACGATTCTATGCATAAGCAACCCGCACTGTTTGTATAATTATATCTACATTACATCTTCATGTAGTTAGGTTCATTTTGTCCACTTGTTTCGTACAATTTTGTGATCAAGGAACTTATTCTCAAAGCAATTCATTACAAAATTCTGATGGTATTGGCATAATCATGCAAATCATACTTCTTCACTTTCATAATCACATCACCTATTTCGAAAGCTAGATATGAAAAAGTCTTAACGGTAACCATACCAAGTTTTGCATGCTTGTTCTCACTTTTGGTTTCTTCCTAGGATAGGTGTCTTGCCTATGGTATGTTCTAGAAGCTTCATCGTGTCACATCTATCCCGTATGTATATCTCTTTGGAAATAAGAACATACTGACATTTTTCTCAAATATATAAGTCAAACATAGATCAAACAGAAAATTTTATTTTTACACATTTCCTTGCCCTACCAACCTTCGGTGATGAGCTTGTGTCTCTTACTAGTGACGTAGGGTTGGGAAAGGATGGGAATTCCCTTACTCACATGTGTCTTTTCCATGGTGATAAGCCCATGCTTCTTACTAGTAGCATGGGGCAAGGTGTAGGGGGTCCTCTTGACAAATAAACGTTGAAGGTCATAAGAAAACAATTCAAATGAACCTTTGAAATCTTGAGTCAAAAACAAATGAATCAGATGTCCAAAATTCCAAGAGAGCTCAAAACCCGAAAACTAGATTTTGTCTACCATGTGGCCATCTACGGATCTAAGTCTAGATAAACCGCAAAGCAAGTAGCATTCTAAACTATGGAGTCACTCGAGTAGAGTAGGTTTGTAGCATCCTAATTTGGTTCCACCAAATCTTTGTCTATCTCTCATCACTACCATTCAACAAATTTCATAGCTTGTGCCCTTTCTAGCTCTCGGTGATGAGCCCTCGCATCTTACTAGTTGCGTGGAGTTAGGAGTGGGGCAAGTTCATCTACTCATCATACCGGTTTATCATCTCATTTTGTCACAACAAATATGAAGTACCGAAAAATTGCTTATAGAAACTAAAGTTCAAGATCACATTGTGTCTACATTATCATATATCAACATCACAAAATACAAAAAGAAAGAAAGCATTTGTATCATTTGTTCTCCATTGCATACATTCTGAAAAGCATATAAAGACAACATTATAATTTACATATGGAAATGAATCACAAAAACATAGATACCAAAGGTCTGATCCAAAAAGAATATATATATATGATCAAGTTTCTTATACAATGCCATCATGCGTAGGCATGGTCAAAATGCTCAAAGAGCCCGAGAAATACAAAATACATCATACAAATAATCTAAGAGAGCCAAGTGGCCTCTCAACCCCTATGAGATCCCTCCGAAGGTGCACACCCACATCTAGGACTCCGGCTACACCAGCGCTCTGAGTGCACGGAGGGCTCACGGTCCCAAGGAGTAGCTGTGGCCTCGCCATGAGAGTGACTCCTCATCAGGCGCTCTGTTGTCCTGTATCCTGCCAACTCGGTATGAAGGGTAGTCACCATCCTGGCCACATGCTAGATAGGGGAAAAAATGTCAGTATGCCTACCAGCTACTGAAGGCTCCCTTGCATCCACAGATAGCTCCACACGGGTCTTCTCCATAGGGATCATCGGGTATTAGTGCATGCATGCCAGCCGAATCAGTCTCACCACTCATCAACGTGAATTTGCAAAGAAAGGAGAAAAATAAATTAGAAATAATCAAAAGATAGAAACAAATGTAAACAAAAGGAGAGATAGCAACTAAGACAATCATAGCTAAAAACAAACATTAAAGAGAAGGATGATAACTCACTCGGATCTTCGGGCCTCTAAGAGGGATCCCTAGGGTCAGCACCTGCCACAGATGCTGCCACTAACTAATGCACTCCTCCTATGCCTAGAGTGACATAGCATCCCACTATAGACTCATCCTCTCCACCCAAGCCCTGAGAAAGTGGCTCCTCTAAAACTAGAGTCACCCTCTCCGCACTCTGCTCCACCCTCTCTGCTGTAAGATATCCTGAGTGTCATGCCACTCAGGATCACTGTCCTCCTCCCCACCCAACTCACTGACCTTAGCCTCGGTCCCATCCTCCGTCTCTCCCCTGTGAACTCCTTGGACTCAGAGTCTATATCAATGGGGTCGCCGCATTTGGTGTGGGCGAGACCGATGACAATTTGAAGTAAGGGTGCCGAGGAGCACCTGGCTCTCCTCGAGCGTGTACTACCCTCCTAGTTTGTAATGGGGACACTAGGAGTAACAATGGTCCCAACCCGGCCTCTAGGACCTCCCTAGCCTCCCAGGCGATCGTATACCGGCACCACTGGGGAAGCATACCCATGTAAGGAAGGCCAAACTGCTGAGGCACTCGACCAAAAGGATGTATCTCCACCTTCCCCGTCCTGTCCACAAGCTGCCCTGTGGTGGAGCAAGAGATCAAAGTAAGAGCCTCCTCATCCCATAACCCGCCATGGCTTCATAAGGTGTGGCCTCCATATCATTAGTAGTCAAGGAGGCGACTGGCCGGGGGTGCTCGAGAACTAACATATCTGTCCATCTGGCTGCCCTCACGGCTCGGGATCCGCCACCTTTACACCTCTCCCATAAGGGATGAAATACTTGTAGACCCAACTCATAACCGTGGGTCGGATAACTCAATGACTACCCGTAAACGAACCACCAAGTACAAATCATGATAGGTGGTCCCAAGAATGTCGGCTCCCGGGCATAAATCTGGTCATGTCCCTCAATCTGTGCAATAATGGGGACTAGTAATAAAGTAAAGTATCTTCTCCCTCGTCCTCGATCAATCTCAAGGCGAGGATCCCCATAATGGCCTCGACGAATCAAGGGGATAGGTAGGCTAGGAATAGATCGGACCCTCGCCCCCTTCTTCGAACCGGTGGAGATAACTACATCTCCCATATATGAAGCCCATTGTGCTATCTGAGCCCGTGACCTTCTTTGTCTCAAGTGTGAGCCGTCGCCTAATGATCGAGACCCCAAGATGCGGTAAACATCCTCCAAAGTAATGGTCCGCTCACCCCCGACTCCCGGAAATCGAAAGTGTTCCAATCAAAGCATCCCAATATGAAAACAAGTCACAAAGTATGTGATTTGGAAGGTGCAACATGCGGGACTCGTGATATACATAATATACCGGCCCTCGAAGAGTGTCTGCTCATCCCGAGAAAGGGTATCCAACATCGCTGGAAGCTAGTCACTCTCTCTCTCTCTCTCGGCTCCATCGGATTTACTCCTCCTTCACTTGTATACACCCAAAAACACACAAAAGGGAGTAAGTTAGTATTCAAATGACATTACAAAAATCATTAAGACATATAAGAATGCTAGAAACAAAAAAACAATTTCAAATAAGTATTCTTTTAGCATTTTGTGAAGAATTACCGCCTTAAAGGCGGTGGTCTTGTAACCACCGCTCTGATCAGGGCGGCGGTCGTGTCCCGAATTTCCACGTGGGTCACATGCCCTAAATGATGCCTAAAAACACCAAAAACAACTATTTTTGACCAAAACAAAGCCTACCCATTAGGTGCCCCCTAAGTGACCCTATTAAAACTGACATTTTCAAAAATAATCCCCCATGACAAAGATTTCACCATTTTAAAATTTTGGGGATAAAAATGGTAAATTGAGAAAAACTAACCTGTGATCTCGCGGGTTGGTGTTCCACTCGTGGAGGCATGATCACAATCTCGTCCCGAATGTTTTGACTATACTCTCATCAAAAACCGTCACCGTGGGTCCCAGAGCTCAAAATCAACCAAATCAACACGTGCAAATGAATAGGAAAATGGGCCCACTTTTACATATATAGCATCTTGACTTGCTTTGAATGCCCTTTTCAGTAGGTTTGGAGCACCGACGGAGGTAAGTTCTTATCCCTGCGCAAATGGTATGTCCTCATTTCATATTATTTTAGTATTTATTTTTTGATTTATTTTTTCTATCTGCACTTGATTCCTCTTTTCATTTTGCAGGTAGCGGGAATCTTGGAGGGCGTCATTTCGACACACGGACATGTCAGGTATAAATTCTAACTTCCCATTTCGGGACCGCCATACTCGGACCCACCGTTTTATGCCTCTTCATGGCTAAAACGCTTCTTCGAGGGGGCAATATGTACGTACCCAAAATTGTAGGGTACTACACCACCTGGAACAACGTTACACATGCCCCAATGATGATACAAGTCTCCTCGCAAGGTGTTCGGGATCCAAAAATCTCTCCAAGTATGCGTTAACATCCCGCATGCCCCGCTTAGCCCTTACGTGCTTTGATTTTCCTTCCCCCTCTTTTCCTTTGCTTTTCGGTCTTGATGTGAAACTACCGCCTGCCTAAGGCGGCGTCGCATGATGCCACCGGGCGGGGCGGTCCTGTAACCGCCACTCTGCTCGGGTGGCGGTCCTTCACACATTTTCCAGAATGTTCTTTTAACATGACCCACATAAAAATTCAATGTTTACCAGATTTTTTCACCGCCTTTGCTTGTATTTATGATTCTGGTTCCCTGGAATAGTGTTTTGGCATTATTTATGGTTAAAGAGTTCAATTTGGTTTTCACCTTTGGGTAAATGGGAATTCTATAAATAGCTGGCTTGTGCTCAAGCAAATGGCCCCTCAAATTTGCCTCTCAATTTCTCATTTCAATAGCTTAGTCTTTCAATTTTGCTTAGGATTCATAGTTTTATTTGTTGCATGCATGGTTAGTGTTGTTTAGCTGTTAGGAAGCCACATAATCTTCTTGTGCTAGTGTTGTTACTATTTCATACAATTCATCAAAATAGGATAGTTTTATTTTCAGTAGGAAGCCATTAAAGTTGTAGGTCTTGTTTGTCAAACAAGATAGTTTCAGGTTCTGAACATTTTATGTTGTATGACTCGTAATAAATCCCACTAGGAATTGCATAAGCCAAGCTCTGTTCTCTTGCACTATCCCTCTCCTACTTGCATTGTATTCAGTCTGCATCCTAAACTGCCACTATCCCAATACCTACTTCTATTGATGCTAACATCACACACTTTTCTAGATTCACGTGAGCACAAAGGAACAAAGAGATCACACTGAGGGGACAAAGCCACACACAACCGGATTCGCCACTGTTCTACAAAATCCAAGTTCAAGCTTTCAAAGTTCTAGTTAAAACATATCAAATAGAGTAGTCAATCATTTCATTTCAGTTAATCTCACTTTCGATATTCCGGGAAGTTGTGGGGATTGATAGTTTCTGAGAAACTATGATTCATTCCTCACTTCTGAGGTAGGATTGAGAGTCTTTCAAATAGATTAGATCAGTTATCTGGTTATTTAGAATAGATTTACAACTACACAGGCAAGTAGCTATACTCGGCTGCTTTGTTTGTTTTAATTTCGTTATTAGTTTAGTTGTCAATTTCTAGATATCTTAAATAATTTCTCTTTCAATTATGTTCAATAGTTTATCAAAAAAACACAAAAATAGAGAAGTCATATATGTTGTAGATGTACTTTACATAGTTAATTTTACTTTCTGTAGTTAGAGTTGTATTGTTGCTTTTATATGACAATCATGGGACCTAGGAGCCTAAAGAATACGTATTCGAGCCAATTGTGCCTCAACCCAATCTTGTTACAGCAATAACTAACATAGATTAGAATCTTAGAATCCAAGTCTTTAGAACAATGACAGACTTACAACAGATCAGCTCACAGTTAAGAGGGTTAAACATAGAAGATGATCAAGCACACATGTTTTGGTCAAACCAGCCAAACTACAGATTACCTTAGATAAATATCCGCGTGACTGTAGAAGGGCTTGAAAGAGAGAAAATGTTCGGTTGTGACCCTTTGGTCCCACAGACCAGATGCAAGAGACATTCTCACTAACATAGACACTAGCCTAAGAATTCAGGTTACTAGAACGCCTGTAAGGTACTCTGAGAAGATTGCACAACTTGTAGTTCTAAATATAGAGGCCGAAAAGGCATAGGACTACTTGGATACTAGGGATTAGATATTGATTCCTCGTATGACCATAAGAGGTCCACAACAACCATGAATCTTCGGTTGTGATCCACAAATCCCATAACCCAACGAGTCCACAGGTTAAGCCAACATTGATGCTAGTTTACACACATTAGTATTTAGATCCACTCCACTTCCACCGACCATTATCACACAATTATCCTCACTGGACATAATAGCTAATAAAGCTAAGGATTTCTAGACTAGACCAGAGAATCGCCCATAGAATCCACTATATATCCATCATCCATCTTATGACCCTATCTGGAGATATATACGAAACAATTCCAGGTCATTTTTCCTATATCCCACAACCTATAAACCGGATTACGCCAGAGCTCGATATTGATTGGAGCCTTCGAGTAGTCATCCTCACCGACCGATCTATCATGCCAGTTCAGGTTAGAAGGGCCTTATTTGCCTTAGATTCACAGATTCCATCAGTGCTTGTCGAAGATATAAGATTACCTAACTAGTTTTCCTATACCCCACGTATATTCCATCCCCACCGGCTGTCTTGGCATGACCTTAGGAGGTCAAGTGCAAGGAAGAGTTACTTGTAGATTCCCATGCTCACTTGTCACTTTTCCATCGTACAAAATTGGTGAACCCAACGTGAACACTAGTTTCAACTTCATAAGTACAAGGAACACCAATGTCCACTATTGGTTACCTACAAGGGTTCATGATATTCATGGATTATCCAATTACTTAGTGAAATATAGTTGACGTATCTAACTACGTTAGATAGATAAATAAGATCCCAAAGTGATTATTAATTTGCTACTCTATCCATACGTTCTATCCTTTCTATAGAAAAGGTATGTTAGATCCCTAGTCAAGATTCCACCAGGTCTTATTAACCTTACAATGTCATGATTTAGTATATCTTGATTCATTATCCATTAAAAAAATTCATATCTATACTTTATTATGACTATATCTCACATCTTGTTTAAAGCTAGAGATAATATCAACTTAGGATTCATTTATTTTCTTAATGAAGGAAGATAAGTTCTTTTAAATATCCTTTACATCCTACAAGGTAATAAATTGATTTACAAGACTTATATCATACTTCCTTTAGATGCCTTCATACCTATTATTGAACTAGTCTTATAAATTCTTGACCAAATTACTTTCAATCATTTATTTAATGCATAACACTATAGATTGGACTATTATGTTACCCAAAATTAAATTTTAATCTTTTTAAAGTTTTTGGGATCCCAAAATATTGGCTAAGTACAAAAATGCACGTAGGCACGCAAGGCCTAGTTGAAGAAGGGCGCGCAAGGAGAAGGCGCGCATGATAGGGTTTAAGAAAACTGTGGCGTGTGCGCATACAGAGCTAAGGTTGCAGGACTTAGCCATATTATGAATTTTGGGTAGGACACAATAAAAGCATGACCCGATCGCGCATGCGAGTGGATAAGGTGCCAGTCTGGTGACAGGTTGGCCTAGGAAGGAATATGCCTTGCGATAAAAGGTTCTAGAAGACATCATGACAAAAAGTGGAGAGCTCAGGCTTGGAGGAGCATGCTCCCATGGAGGACCACATTCAGACACTTGGCATCGGATCTGAGGCCGTAGAAGGATGAGTTGGCACTTTGGGATGCCTATATATGTGAGTGCCCGCAGGAGAAAAAGATATAGATCGGATATACGAGAGGAGAATAGAGAGAGCGAAGCTCTGCAGAAATATTGTGGGAAATATGTGGGATTGGGTAGAGGCTATATATAAGGGAGTAATGTATTAAGGCTGGGATATAAAATTTTCTTTGTATGGATGAAGGACACAATCCTGTTGTGATATATGACTTCGATCGATCAAGTTTGTGGTAGTCTAATGGATCCATTGAATGTAATGAGGTTATAAACATGAATGAGTATGAATGTAATTGATTGATTCATATCTATATCTTTTCATTTCTGTTCATGGATGTTATGGAATAGATGTAAATCCTTATGTATTTTCCTTTCTGTTGTAGTTCTATCTATTATTTGTAAGTACCCTCTATTTGGAATGAATACATTTGTCTAGAGGCCATTCTGAGCCCTATGATGATTGTATGTCTCATTTCCACCTTTATTCATTAAGTTCCGACATAGATGATGGTTTCCCACTTAACTCACATAAAAGAGAGACTCGGCACCCACACATGCCTTGGGTGAGCACCCAAAGACTCGCCTGGGTGATAGGTCTATGCGCATGGGATTTCTTTCCTTTGTGATGGGTGTAAAAATGAATACATCTTGGTTCTATTGCCGGGATCTCTTTTTGAAGTTGTAGTGGGAAATGGCATACATCATGATCTATCTAATGAGTGATGATAGAGCGTTTAACCTTGGAAAGTGTTGACTCATGGTTCAAGAGCACAAAGGATGAATTTGCTCAGAGATTCAGCACTGGATTTGAGTTTGATGCACATAGATGGGTAGAAGAGAACCTCTACCATGATTTATATGAAACTTTTTTCTATTGCTTCCTAGTAGAGTTGTATGAATGGATCTCGACATATGCGTCTAGATCAATCTGGTATTATAGATCATGCTGTGGACCTAAGTAGAATACTATAGGTTGAAGGATACATATCGACATGGACTCGTCTTTGTGGATCATTGGTGGAAAGGTGTGTTAGCTAACTATACTCTGGAGTATGCTATTTCTACATATTATTGTCCAGAAGTTGCTTGAGTTTGAGTTTCTGTGGGATCCTAGAGGACCATTTCTACGTGTTAAATCCCTCTGGAAATGAATATCTTGATTGTTACCTTGAGTTTGGAGGCATTTCGATGGTGGCTAAATCATTCTAAGAGTTGGGTGAGGAAGCTAAGGTAGAGGAAGATGACAGATATTACAATGGAGAAAGAAAGGGAGGAGAGATGACTCAAGTATAGTGAAGCGCGTGAAAGAGAGATTTCTAGACAACGCGAGGTTATAAGTGTGATGGATCTATGAAGGTAGATGTTGCGGGAAGGAGTTGAGGTTCACGTAGAGGATGTGGAACCTAAGCAATCTGTGCTACCCCATCTTGGCAAGTGCATAAGAGAGACCCCTTCAACTTCTGATGAGAGTTTGTCGTGTGGAGAGAGAAGAGTCATTGACATGTATCTGAACCCACCTAGTGACCAAACCCTGGCGTTTGGTTTTCTAGATCAAAGAAGGAGTATCGATGACCCAGTTGGTATAAGTGAAAGTGACAAATTTGTGTGCAGGAGATAAAATTTTTCATTTCCCACTTCTATGGCTATGCATATTCTAGTATTTGGAGGAATTTTTAGACAAGGAGAAAGTACACAAGCCTTCGAGTCTCGTGTTTGGGAGTGGCAGGGTACACTAGTGGTAGTGGGGCATTATCATAGGCATCGTTTGCGGTACTTTGATTCGGTGGAACTTTGGGGACCCTTGGCATGACCACTACAAGACCTGGTGGATCGGCGGGTCGAAGGAACAAAAGCGGTGGATCTAGTGGATCGGTTAGTGAGGAGGAACATGACCTAGTGGATCTCGGCGGGTCGGAAGGAACAAAAGCTGGTGGATCTAGTGGATCGGTTAGTGAGGAGGAATATGACCTAGTGTATCTGATGGGTCTAGTGGCTTAGGAGGCACATGACCCGGTGGATCCGGCAGTGGAGGAAACACCAAAGGAAACTAAGGCTTTGGCTCAGGAGGGCAAGGGCCCTAGCCACCTCCTCAAGTCTTCTTTGAGATTTCTTTACATTTTCTAGATTACAGGGGTATTAAAGATGGTACAAAACATGTTCACAAGTGTGAGATACTATGGCACGTGAAGGGGATCACAACCCCAGAGTGGGAGGATAGTTAGTTTATAATGATGTTGCATAAGGGTGCGTACATAATGGTATAGGAAATATGACCCTCATCAAACAATGGTGGATTATACTACTTTAAATAATGCCTTCTTGGCAGAATTCCACATCCTTGAGTTTGAATAGAAGAGCATCAATGCCCTAAAGGAGATTCAATAGGGAATGGTGGAGAGTGTGTGGGAGTATGATGCACGGTTTAAGACCCTCTTGTCAAAATTTTCATATGACATTCACCCTTCACAACATGCTCAATGGTTTGTTGGGGGGTTGATAACTCCATTTAGAAGATCTTTATCTCATAAAACTTTCACAAACCCACATGAGGCATTAGAAGCTGCTCTACGCGTTGAAGGCTGTTGGAAGTGTTGATACTGGTGTTAGCCCATTTCTAGAAGCTCAAATCACTACTATGGCTAAGCAGCTGGAGAAGTTATCTTTGAACGCACCCCATAAGACTCGCAGTGGTATATAGTGTATAGATTTTGAAGTAAAGGGGCATGTCAAGGATAGTTTCCCTCAGAGGATAGTACGCGCCTAACTTGAGAGGACCGAAATTTGTCATAGGGACCATGATGCAAGTTGATGCCTCTTGTTATAACATGTAATTCGGAAGAATGTGTCTTGCTACTATAATATCTGCACCTCTACAACCCATGATACTAAGGATTGTAGGCTTATTGACCGAGATCCATCAAGTCATTGATCATGGGGTGCGTGCAGGACCAGCATTTCTAGTAGTTCTAAAGGTGATGATCGCCGTTATGAGGAGTGCGCAGATGGAGGTGCGCGCTATCATGAGCCTTTAAAGACTAAGAAGGTTAATATTGGGTTGGAGGTAGAACCCAAAGAGGCTATCATCGGAGACTATTGGTCAGAGAAGGAAGTCTCTAAGATCATTGATCTTTTACGTGAGTTTGAGGATTTATTCCCGGGTATCATGAACTCAAAGGCGTTCACCATTCCTTGGGGAAAATGATAATTAAGTTGAAGGAAGGTGTGTGCCTAGTCCAAAAGAGACCATACCAAATGAATCCTAACCTGCGCGTGAAGGTCAAGGAAGAAATAAATAAGATGATAGCGTCGGGCATTATTAAAGCTATTGAAGAGTCAGAATGGATAAGTCCAATGGTGATTATCATCAAGAAGGATGGAAGGATAAGGATATGTGTTGATTACAGGTATCTCAATGCAATATGTATCATTGATCCTTTCCCAACCCAATTTACTGAAAATATCTTGGAAGGAGTGGCAGGGAATAAAGTCTACTCTTTCACAGATGGGTTCCGAGGCTATCACCAGGTGAGGATTGCAAAAGAAGACCAAAGGAAGATGAATTCTTCCATTGAGTGGGGAAGTTTTTCCTATATAGTTATGCCAATTGGGTTGAAGAATGTGCCTGCTATGTTCTCACACATTGTGGTACAAGCTTTCCAGGACTTTATCCATAAATTCCTTCAAGTCTATCAGATGATTGGACAATATATGGGTTACTTAAGGACCATTGTGACAATTTTAGATTGATGTTTGAAAGGTGTCGGTAGTTGAGGATATCCCTCAACATCAAGAAGTGTGTATTTGATACCCTGTTTGGGACCCTGTTGGGACACATCATATACAAATAAGGCCTGTTGGTGGATCCTGCCAAAGTTGCAGTAATTGTGGGATTGAGGGAGCCTACTAGTTAGAGCATAGTGCATGGATTTCTTGGGCATATGGGGTACTATCGGAAGTTCGTCAAGGGGTATGCCAAGATCACCACACCTTTAGAAGAGTTTCTTAGACATAAAAGTGCCTTTCATTAGGGAGAGGCACAACATAAGGCATTTGACACTTTGAAGGATAGGCTTATCACCGTGCCCATCCTACATTTCCCTTCTTGGGATAAGCATTTCCATGTTCACGTGGATGCCTTAGGGACCTCCATTGGAGAAATATTTGCACAACCTAGTGAAGGGATTGTTGATCACCCCCATGCTTTGCAAGCAGGAAGTTGACACCAACTGAGTAGAATTATACTATGATCGAGCACGAGGCATTTTCTATGATCTACGCACTTCATAAGTTCAGGTAGTATCTGCTGGAAACTCCCTTTATCTTCTACACTGACCACATGGCATTAAAATATTTGGTGAACAAGCCCGTCCTATAAGGGTGCATATGTCGGTGGGTGTTGTTATTCCAAGAGTTCAAGTTCACGGTGGTTGTCAAACTAGGAAAGAGTAATTCTATACCTGACCGTTTGTCTAGGATTGATTCGAGGAGGACGCGCATAACATTGAAGATACCATGCCAAATGTGCAAATTTGTTTAGGTTGTGGCATGCACTCTCAGACTTGGAGGATATTGATGTGTTCCTTAAAACGGGTATGTCACCGGAAGGAATGAAGACATTAGAGAAAAAACAACGAGCCATATGCGCGCGCCTACATGTTGATTATTGGGGACTTATACAAAGTAGGGCGTGATGAGGGTTTCTTGCAGTGTGTACTAGAACATGAGTTCCTCGCCATCATAGAGGAAGCACATGGAGGAAACAAAGGTGGACATTATGCGAGGCAATGCTACCGCACGTAAAAGATTAATGGCATGATTGTGGTGGGAAACTCGTATAAGGATTATAAGGAGTATTGTAAAGCATGTGACCATTGTTGGTGCATTGGCAAGCCAGGACAGAGATATGAAATGCCTTTGCACCCTATCCCTAGTGCTGAAACTTTTGAGAAATGGGAAATAAACTTTTTAGGCCCTATTGCACCGGTAGCACATAGGACCTGGATCACGCTATAATCACTAAAGTGGGTACAACTAAAACTTACAAGATCAAGATTTTTGTGGGAGAACATTAGCAGGAGGTATGGATGCCCTTTAAGTTTAACCAGTAATAGGGGTACACATTTCTTGAATGAGACCATGAGAATCTGTTAGCAGAGTTCAAGGTGGCTCATCACAAAACTAAACCTTATCACCCACAAGCAAATGGAACCACAGAAGCATTTAAAAAAATACTGAATGATACCCTGACAAAGCTTTGTGATGTCCGAAGATGAGATTGGGATGACAAGGTATCAAGCGTATTACAGGATTATAGGACAACTTATAAAAGGCTGAAAAAAGCTGCACCATTTCAATTGGTGTTTGGCGCGAATGCTATTCTTCCAGTTGAGTTTATGTTACCTTCTATGCAAATAGCACGCGGAGGAGGGCTAGGCTGATGAGAAAGTGTTGGAAGAAAGTATTGGTAAATTAATAAATGGACAAAATATGATCACTCGCAGGTGGAGCTAAACAATGAGAAAAAGCAAAGCAAAAAGCATGGCATTATCACCACATTAAGGACAAGAAGTTTGAGGTTGGGCAGATGGTCTTACTATATGATTCTAAGTTTTCTATGCCATCCTAGGAAGTTAAAAGTGCATTGGTTGGGTCCCTACACCATCTTGTACATCCTTGACTCGGGCACGTGCTAGATGGGATGATATTGCCAGGACACTTCAATGGGATTAGGCTGAAGCCTTACTATAAATAAGTCTTCTTGGTGTTTGTAAATAAGGCAGTATTGCCAGTTAGTTTAGGATTTTCTTTAATGCATTTTCCTTTCTTGTGTTTCCCTTTCTTGTTTTTGTTTTGTGTTGCACCTTGGGCACCAATAATCTCATTACTTTTTGAAGGTTGTAACTGCGTAGAGGACCACACATCATTTTAGTGTGGGGTGGAGTAAGGTGGAAGAAATTGAAGTATGAAGCACTAGGAAGGATTGCATTGGAAAGCCAGTTAAATGGCCTTGTGAAGAAAGTACATGCAAGAAAGGTGAAAAAGGATGGTTGGTGTCAGGATAAGGCTACATTGGGGATCCACGTAGAAAAGAGGAATAAGCGTAAAAGTAACACGAGGTAGGCTAGAGAAAAAATCATGACCAAAGAAGTGCCTTTGGCACTGGTTATGCACACACAAGAGTCTCCTGTCAAGATGGATTGGTTGTATGCCAGAAGGTTGGAGAATTGTCCATGCAAGGTTGGGCGCGTGAGTTAAAGCACTAAAGTCGATTTGTTTGAAAAATTTGCATTAAGTGTTAAATTACAAGTGGTAGGTAAGGTAGCATTTAATGTTACAAAGTGGGAAAAACTATAAATAGAGGGTTGAGGCATTTCATTATTTACTTTGTGCATACAAAGAAAGAAGCACTTTTGCATCATTGCAAACTAGGGCTTCCAGAACTGATCCGTGTGAAGAAAAATTTGAAGAGTTTGAGTGTGAGTAACTAGTTTGGATTTGTAAACTAGAAGGAAGGGATTTCACGGGCGTAAGAGAAGTTATGAGAAGGTGCCATCTTGTGAAGGAATTATCCCAATTAGGGTTTGAAAAACTAGGGCACGAGTTTAAGAGGTTCTCTTCACAAGTTTGAGATCTAAGGTTGGAAGAAGTGGAAGAGCAGAGTAACAAGAAGAGATTGAAGTGATAAGAGGACCTAGACAATGGCACCCAAGAAACCAACCGTGTCACCTAAGAATCCAAAGGGAAAGGGAAAGGGCAAGGGCAGAGAGCCAACAAAAACCACCACAAGCATGAATGAGGAGTGGTATGCAGAAATGCAGTACCTGGATGGAGTTTTGCTTGGGAAGGAGTGGGAATCCCATTTGAGAAAGATGGCGGTGAGCGATTATAACCATCACACAAACACAACAGAGAAGGAAATGGCACTAGAGTTAGTGCACCTGACAAAAAAAAGGACACCAGAGGGTTTTCCCATCTATAGTGATGAGGTAAAAGTGAAGTTGGAGAAGGCAGGGTTATTGCAACTCTATGAGTTGCCCTACTTTGGAAAGCCTGAGCGCCTCTATCAGTGGCTGATGTTACACGTGCATGAGGACCACTTTTACTTCATGGGGCACAAGATGCGCATAACCCCTCAGCTAATTTCAAAGTTTACAAGCCTCATCTGCGTAGGAGATAGCATAGATGATGACCTGAGTGATAAGGACACCATCAAAGAAATCGTCGCTGCATATGATTACAAGAAGGGGTCAAGGTATTTTGATATTGTAGAAATCCTAGATCCCATCATGAGAATGGCCACGCACCTAGTCACAAAGTTAAATGATCAAGAAAGGTGGACACAGGTAAATAAGGCCTAGTTGAATGTATGCAAGAAAAATATCAGAGGGCACAATCTATAATTTATCGGCCTTCATTGCAGATGAGATAATCAATAGTGCATAGGAAGGAGACAAGATACTCTTTGGAAATATCCTCCTGACAATTGTATTTTCAGAGATAGGAGTTCTTGATGCAGTAGACAAGTTTGTTTGGGAGTATCATTGAATATCCCTTGCCCGTGAAAATATTTGTAAAGTATACATGTGAAACAATGACAACCTCCCATAAGGCATGCCTGGACAAGTGGTATAAGTGCTTAAGGGATGCGTTTAGGGTAGAGTCAAGAATCCCAAAACAACTATTGGTGATTACAAAGGGAGAAGCTGAGTTTGCTATGTACCAACACTTCTACATAGGCAGATTTAAGTTGGTGGATGAAACCATGAGCCCATGGTGTAAAATCCCATTCTCCTTCACCGCCTAATACTTCCAAGTGGGAGTTAACAGGTTCAAAGAAGTAAAGAGACTAAGGTTTGACCTTAGTGAAGTTGATCAGGACCACATGGAGATGTGTAGGATCATTGGTCTACCCCAAGAAGCACGCGTATGTGGAAAAGTATGTAGCGCATGAAGTTAGAATGATGAAACCCCTGACTCTAACAATTGCAGGAAAGTCTGCGGTGCGTGTATATCTCCGCATTAGGACAAAATTCAAGAAAGGTGCATACTTGGAGAATGATGTCTCCATACCTGAAGATCCCATGGGTAGAAGAAAGCCCGCTCAAGAAAAGGGAGAGAGAAGAAGAAAAAGCACCAAGTGTGCATACTACCCAGTAGTAAGTGCGTTGGTGGAAAGCACCAAACCTAGCACCTATACATGCGTGGGAAGAATTCAAGTAAAGAGAAGACCTTGGAAGAAGAGGCACCAGAGAAACCCCTTGCCAAGGAGAAGTCACTAGAGGAAGCAGAGAAGGTTGGATCCCCTGTGGAAGAGTCACCTCTCAAAAAGAAGCAGAGGATAGAAGAGGAAGCTGACTCGGAAGAAATTGAGAGCTTGGAGAAATACATAGGTGAAAAGGATGATGACGATGAAGAAGATGATCCTGAAGGAGATCAAGAGCCACTTGTCTTCAGTGTGCATGATTCAAAAGAAGAGGGTGGAGAAGAAGAATAAGAGTTCCTTTTTCATGTGACATAAGGGTATCCAGGAGGAGGAAGGTGCCCAAGACATGGGAAGAAGTGAGGAGGTTGGTGCACGAGAGCAAAAACTCCAAACCTTACGCAGGAGCAAGTAAACGAGGCAGCAGAAAGAGAAGCAATGAAAATAATCGAGGCCTTGGTAGAACAAGAATTGGAGTGCAGCACTGACATAGTGATGGAAGAGGGTAAGGAGGAAAGCATTGAGAAAGAACAATTCAAAGTGTGTGGGAGGAGGTCCTAGTCTAATGGTGAGTTTCCCTAAAGCCACGCGCTCGGGAAGGAAGAGCCTTGATACAAAACAAGGATAGGTCATGGGCTATGTTGATGACCAAAGGAAGGTGCTACATACACACTTTCAGAGCATGATACCCACGGAATAACTTCTAGCTATGGATTCATTTGATGAGGAGGGAACATACCCATAACAAAGAAGATGCTTTCTTGGGCACTTGAGTCCCATATTGATGAACCAGAGTTCAAAGTATACCAAGGGGCAATCATGTCAGTACCGGAGTCTAAGGGAACCAACCCCTTGGTAAATTCCCAACAACTCTCGGATGAGTAGTTATGTAATGCGCTCAACAAGGTCACGGTCGAGACTGAGGCTAGGCTCTTTAGAAGAAATGACAGAGTAAGATTTCTAGAGGAAAAGCTAGAAAAGAAGGAAGAGGAGTTGGCTGAGAAGACTAAGGGCTTGAAACAAGAAGAGTTGATCAGCGTGTAGCTGAAGTGTGAACTAAGGGATGAGAAGGTAAAGGTGTATGAAGTATATAAAAAGGTGGAGTCTATCACAAGCGCCATTATGTTGAAGCATCTAGACCTAACGCCACCTGCATAGAAGTATGGATCTGCTCTTGAATGCTTAGAAGATCTAGCATGCATCCTCACCATGGAGAGATAATTGTTGGCCTTAGAGTCCATGGAAGAAGTGGCAACATGCTTGGTGAGGGAGGAAAAATTGAAAGTGGTAGAAATCATTACTGAGTATAGCAAGGTACTTGTGGATGTCAAGATTGCTACCCAATCTATTGAGGTTGCGTACGATAATTGCATAGACAGGGATAAAGTGGCAAGCATCTTGGTCACCACTCACGAAGTAGAGCTGAAGGAGTTTCAAGAGAAGAATAAGGGAAATAGGGTGGAAAGGGACAAAATCCTTGATGAGGTTGAAAAGAAATATGAGGCCATTGAAACCTTAAGGGGTTTAATCAAAAACTAGTTAAAGGAACTGTACCCACATATTACTAGAAGGATGGACACACTTGAAGACATGAGCAAGGAGTTGGAGAAAATTGTTGACACTATGAACGCTCAAGGAGATGGAATAAGTTTTGGGGAGGTAAGCACCCTAGTCGGTGACCTCTATCAGAGAGCGCAAAATGAAGTTGATGCCTGGAACAAGTTGGAGGTTGACTTACAAAAAGATTTTCCTAGCTTATTGCAACAATGCCATCGCTTCCCCATTCTTTCTTATTTCCCAAATTCTTCATCCCCTTATTCTTTTTCCAAGACGTAAGTATACTATATTTCCTTATTCATTGAAGAAGTGTTCCCACGGATGGAGAACAAGTGTAGTGTGGGGTGATGTTGGGACCCCAAAATATTGGCTAAGTACAAAAAGGCACGTAGGTGCGTAAGGCCTAGTTGAAGAAGGGCATGCAAGGAGAAGGTGCACAAGATAGGGTTTAAGGAAGGGTTTAAGAAAACTCATGGCACATGCGTGGACAGAGATAAGGTTTCAAGACTTAGCCATATTGGGCATTTTGGGTAGGACATAAGAAAAGTGTGACCCGACTGTGCATGTAGAGTGGATAAGGTGCCAGCCTGGCGACAGGTTGGCCTAGGAAGGAATATGCCCTGCGATAGAAGGTTCTAGAAGACATCATGGAAAAAAGTGGAGAGCTCAGGCCTGGAGGAGCATTCTCCCATGGAGGACCACATTTAGACACTTGGCACCAGATCGAGGCCGTAGAAGGATAAGTTGGCACTTTGGGATGCCTATATATGCGAGTGCTGCGGGAGAAAAAGATATAGATCGGATATACAAGAGGAGAATAGAGAGAGCGGAGCTCTACAAAAATACTGCAAGAACTTTGTGGAATTGGGTAGAGGCTATATAAGGGAGTAATGTATTAAGGGGCTAGGATATAAAATTTTATTTTTATGGATGAAGGACATGATCCCTGTTGTGATGTATGACTTCGGTTTGATCAAGATGTGGTATTCTAATGGATCCATTGAATGTAATGAGGTTATAAACATGAATGAGTATGAATGTAATTGATTTGGTTCATATCTATATATTTTCATTTCTATTCATGGATGTTATGGAATAAATGTAAATCCTTATGTATTTTCCTTTCTATTGTAGTTCTATCTATTATCTATAAGTACCCTCTGTTTGGAATGAATACATTTGTCTAGAGGCATTCTGAGCCCTATGATGATTGTATGTCTCATTTCCACCTTTATTCATTAAGTTTCTGACATAGATGATGGTTTCCCACTTAACTCACATAAAAGAGAGACTCGGCACCTGCACATGCCTCACGTGAGCGCCTATACTATTGGGTGATAGTTTTGCGCGCATGGGATTTCTTTCCTTTGTGGTGGGTGTAAAAATGACTACAAAATTTAAGACTATCATCATGCATTTTCACCCTTCCCAAAATAGTTTTATAACTCACTTAATAATCTTTTTCTTTGCCCATAATAACCTCTTTACTATAATGGAGAGTCAAATAATTATGAGGTACCACTTTATTATCATAAACCATACCCATTCTAAGCATATGATAGCTCAATAGGAGAAACCTTAAATTTATCAACATACCATTTAGTTACTAAATCCCATAACATGACAGTGTATTTAAACATATAGAAATCAACCAACACATTTATATATTACAAGTCTTGTCCATAAATGGACTAGTACAAAGGACATCTTGTCCAAGCCAAGTTTATATATCCATAAATTACAAGTACAATAGGATCAAATATCCATAATAAAATCATCAAGTCTAACGTCATTCTTCACAAGCTAGTGATAGAATGTCCATGCATCATCACAAAACTGCGACACTGTTGGTTTGGGGGTGTCATTTCAAAGAATTGGCAAGAATTTAATCTACTCGCCTAACTATGTTTTTGACAAATAAAGTAGATTAATCATCTCAACTTTATTATAACTATAAATGCAAGGGTAATGCTTCCACATAAGATAGGGAACTAGAACCCTCCACAATCCTGTAGTTGGTGATGAAAGAGGCATGGGGGTATATATGTGAAGCATTCCTAAAGGAACACTTCACATAAATCCCCACTTCTTCCATCACAAACGATGTGAATAGTAGGGGTTTGGGTTCCCGATCTTGGTCGGAACCACTGCCTTTGCACAACACTTGAATCAACCAATCAAAAAATTTAATCTAACTATCATTCAGGGAAAATTAAATCTAATTTGCAACAACAATAACGTAGAATGATTCCCATGACATTAAAATTAATCCACATAATTTTAATCCATAAAAATGACTAAGTATAGAATTCTAAATTTTTTTGCCAGAGTTTCCCCTTGTATTTTCCATTTTAAAAACTTTCCAATAAACAATTTTAAATAATATGAATCCAATAAAGAAATAAATGCATAAAATTAAAAGGTATGGATCAAATGATCCAACCCTCTGAGTCACCAGGATCTTAGGATAAATACAAAAAGACAATAAATAATCTTACCCAGCTAAACCGTCAGCTCTTATTTTATTTTATTATCATTTTCCAAATGTCCCTGCAAAAGGTTAAAGCATCTATACAATATGAAATAACTACAAACTATATTTATTTATTTTTCATGCCAATGTATAACATTCATTTTTATTTCATAACTTGAAATGAAAACATGCATGTAACTAATTTTCTTTCCAAGCAATGAGTACCAATAAACTAATTATTCATTGTAACAATAAATCAGCATCAACCACTTGCACAGATTTAAAATACTAGAATCCATCACCAAAGTATAGCTTTAGCAGCTCTAGGTTTTAATCATTCAATGCTATCATTCACAAAGTATTGATCTATCCATTTGAAATAGAATATAAGGGAAAGAAGAAACAAAATCATGCAAGTTTCTTTGAAGGAACTCAAAATTCTCAACAGATTCATAAAACCATTCACAAATTAACTCAACACTCTTAACAAAACCCACATCACAGATAAATATTTATTTTTAGATTGTACATAAGGAATAACCATACAATTTCTTGAAGAACCTAAGTTTGAATCCCAAAAATCTTAGTGCAATCCCCAAAACCAAAACTGTCATACAAATATATGGTAAGAATACAAGTTTATTACCTACTAGCAACACAATCACAACTAATGAAAAATGGCCATACGAATTATTTACGATTACGGGTTCGAAACCCATAAAATTCACAATTTATTTTCCTCAAACCCTACAGCCATACGATTTCAAAAAAACCCATAAAAATAAGAGGATCATTCAATTTATTTGAAGGGGGTAGCAAGGCAGGTATGAGTGAAGCAATGAATACCCAACCTATTAATTTAACTAGAAAACAATAGCCATACAACTTCATAGAAAGATTATAGGTTAAAAACCCTCTAAAGCTCATATTATTTTCCCAAAACCAAAACATTTTGAATAGATTACCCACAAAGAACAACCATACATTTTTATGGAGAGAACTCAAGTTTGATACCCAAAAATTTCCTAGATAAAATTCCACAAACATTTAATACTTAATGTTTTCACATTAAAACAAACCTACTAAAAGAAAATGAAATAATCTCTTTATAAATCAAAAACTAGAGAGGTGAGAAGAGTAACCCTTTCTTGAAATCAATTTGTGCCTGTGTTTGATTTTTTTCTTCTAGATTCTCGGTGAAAACCCTATGGATATTCCCCGAGTGCAAAAGTTCCCAGCTCCCAGAAACAACCAACACCTCCACATTACATTCCTCATAATAAATAGAGGGTTCTTCATAAAAAAATTGATTCCACACACATGCAATGAAAAATCGCGAGTGTCTCCATGACTGGAGCTCAAACTAAAGTCGAATGCCATGCAAAAACTAAACTCCAGCTTTTCCCCCTTTTCCCCACGAACTCCCAAAAACTTGATTGCATTTACTTCCCTCCAACAATCATCTGCCAAGTGGATGGTGAATGAAGTCTCATGCCTTCATGGGGAGGAAATTCCCCCTTTCAACATTGAATATTCATTTTAATAATTACCATTCCCCCATCTACGTGGTTTTCCACCTTTGTTGATATATATAAAAATCATTAACCTTATCCACACACCATATGGTATTCTTTACCATTTTAAATTTATTTCAATCCAAATAAAACATAAGCTAAACCATTGATGGGTGTGGCCTTAAGGCCCCCATTCTTATATTATTTAAAAAATAATATACTTAACTTTAATGTTACACTCACATCTTACCAAGGCTATTTAAGCCTTAATGGTTTTACCAAAAAAAATGCGAACTCCATAACGGTTCCCACAACAACAATATACCAAGCCTTAATTAAACATGTAGTACAAGTTGACTTAGGAGTGACATTGCCCTTAGTCCATATGGGCGCCAACACAACATCATCGTTGTGTGGCGACCATATCGATTAAGGACGGTGCCATCCTAATTGACTTGACGCCCATAAAATTTTTTTGAACAAGACATTACATAGTATTGCATTAAAATTAAAGTGCATTTAATAATAATAAAGGAGGTATTTAGTTATATAATTTCTTAATCTTTAATTAAGTACTTAGATGACAAATACTTAAATAATACTTAATTATCCGATAAAACGTTCATTTTCCTATTATTCATAATTATTTGAATAATTAAATGTCCAAATAAAAGATTAGTTAACGGGATGTTACAATAAATATATTGAGTAAAAAAATGACCACCACATATCCTCCTTCTAGTTGTTCATCATCAAAAAATAAGCACACATGAAAAACACTTTTAATTTAATGTACAACTTAAAAATGTGAAGAATATTGTAAATTATTAGTGAAACAAATGTAAATTTTTTTATATAGTTGTGGTATCAAAGACTTTTTTGAATTTAACCACTTTTAAGATACCATTAAACAAAATGAAAACACATTTTTGGCCTCAAATTAGGAGGTTTATCTCACTTACCATTTATATGACTCATAGTTTATAAGACTCCCATAATATAAAGTATTTATGGCATTTAAAATGTATTTTGAGATCAAATTTAATACAAGAGAGGAGGCCTTGTTTTAACAAGGTTTTAAACAAAGTTTTTAAACATCCCCTTAAAGAATTAAATCATGTTAATGTTGCATAAATGTGAGATTACCCTAGGGATATTTTTCAAGACTATATGTGTAAATGGATTGATATTATTATATTAAATTTTTTTCCGTATATTTTTAATCTTTTTGTTATCTATTGTTCTTATTGTGTTCTATGTTTCATTTGATTTAACATTCCAATTTTCCATTGAAATGTGTCTTTTACAGACCTTTTAAATTTCAAAAGGGTCTGAATTATATGTAGAAATGAGGGGTGTGTTGTGCACAACATATGGTTACTAATACTTAAGTCCCAAAGATAGAATATGTAGATAATGCTTTTACTTTTCTATAATAACAAAATGTGTTTTATATATCAAAATGTGTTGAGTAATAAGTTGGGAATTTATCTACAAAATGTTAGAGGTTTGAGATGTGCACCCATGTTAAGATATATAAATTTTTAAGAACTTGGTTATCTCATAACAACATGGGAATGTCCCTAAGGGGTGGTAGATTGTCTCCTTGAGACAAAACTCAAAGAAGGTCATCTGCCTTTCATAATTTATATAATGGTAACACTAATATACTACTAACCAATAATTTAAAGGGAAAAGGAGCAGAAGGAAAATGAAAAATAAAAAAATGGTGATACACAAAATAAATAAAGGATCGCTCTACCTAAGAGATGAATACGAGGAAAAACACAATGAAAAATGATAAATACAAGCCACAATCAACCCTGTATTTATATCAAACTCTCACTCTCTACATTAACGACATAGTAAGCTGAAACTATGCAAATATAATCAACACACATCATGCAATGAAAAAATAGAAAGCTAATAATGTAATAACACAAGCCAAATGGTATATATGATCGAAAATCAATAAGATATTATTACATGGAAATATACACAATATATTACGAGTCATTGGGAAGGAATAGAATGCACTACCCAAGTTTAATATAGAGGTTTTAAAAATAAGAATGATTGGGAACTCAATTAAGTAGAGTAACTTTGCATTCAAGAGAGGATTATTTTAGAAGCAGAGCTTAGGTACATTAATAGAATAAGAAGAGAGAGAAAGAGGATCAAATGATCCTAAAGTATATCTCGTTCAATCTTATCCTATTTAATATTATCAAAAGACTCTACAAGATATTAAATTAAAGGAGATCTACCCAAAACCACCTTGATATTATTTCAAGAAAGATATTTTTTGGAAGTTGATCCATAGGAAGACATCAATGTGATCTCACGAGATCGGGAGGATGAGCGAAGTTTGAGTTGCCATTTATCTAAACTGATCATAATTCCACCTTGGGAACACTATAACAAATCATACAGTTGTCATCCTTTTTTACCTCTCAATATTTTTAGAAGGGTCTTAAAGAGAATATATAGCTCAAAATGTAATATTTTTAACAATTAATACCATCTAAAAGTATTTTGGGAGCTATTGGACTGAAAATGTGATCAGAAAACACATAAACACTTTCATGAAAATGACATTGATGTCTTAACCAAAAATTTTGAAATTAAGATCAATGCGTATCTCTTTGAACTAAAAATTCTATGTCACCTTCCATTTTCTAAAATAATTTATCTAGCATAAGATATGATAAAAAAACCAAGCCTTTATTCGTGATTTCTATGACATCTCTCGAGATTGAATTTGCATTGGGTAAAACAACCAATTTTAACCTCATGTATAAAACCTTTGAGAAAATCTTAGAGTACACAAATATTTTCCATGTATTGAAATTGTCACTTATCTTCCATCAATATTTTGACATAGTTTGGTGGAGAGGGAGAGGAAGGAATCTTTGAGGGGGTTTTGAATATTGATATTATCCACATGTCTTCCTTTATGTTACATGTCTAAAATCATTCTTTCAGAGTCTAGATATGAGACCTTAAACTTAGGTCAACTTCTTGGGAGTCTTAAGTACTAATTACTACCAAATGTTCCCCATTTCCATGTGTCCTCCATCATTTCACTCTAAAGTGTAGATATTTAACGTGAAGGATTAAGGATTGAGGGATCATGTCATGTGGTGATGCTTCACACTTTTCCACCATCCATAAAATACATGTAACCATGGAAAAACATTAAGTTTGGAATTTTTTCCAAATGTTGAAGAACCAATTATTTCCACATGTCCCTATAGACACTTGTTGTTAATCCATTTCATGAGTGTTGGGAAACATGGTTTTTTTAATATTGAAGACCTACGAAGCACGATGAAGCTATTTATTTCCAAGTGTTAAAGATCCATAAGGGAAGAAAAATTAAACACACAAAGAGAAGAGAAGTTTTTAAGGATTTATGAGACATGATTTTGTGGGAATGGTTGGTTCCAAGACAAGTTCAAATTCAGATAGATAGATCTTGAGTAAACAAAGAAAACAAAAAGACAACTTAGTCAAATTTAATGAAAGTAACATGAGGGAAGGTAGAAAAAAAAGCTCAAAGGGTCTAAATCCATGATCACAATAAAATAGATTTTTGTATTAGAGTTAGACCATTTGATAATCAAAAGTGATATAAAGAGAGAGGTTTAACATGACTCAACACTAGGATTGTTTAAACTAATTGAGGAATTCAAAGTAAAAAGAATGATAACCAGATCGTACCAAGCCAAGAACACATATGCTAATCAAACACTACGATCAATGAGATGAAATAAATTCTCTAGAATAACTTTACATAAAACCTTTTTAAAAAATTAGAAGCAATATCATATATTATTATGGAACTCAATGAAATACAATGAGAATGGGCCTTGCTTATATAGGCAAGGAATAACAATCTAAGAACTAGTCAAGGTCATAGATCAAGCCATAAATCATGGAAAGAACTAGTTAAGTCCATATATTTATGAGAGAACTAGACATCAAGGATCTATTCAATACCATAGATCAAGGAAATAACTATACCTAACAACTAGATAATATCCCCTAATATCTAAATAAATAAAAGAAATATCCACACACATAAGTGGGTGAGGATAAATACAATAAAGGTAAATAAAGTACCTAGGTGAACATGAGCTAAGGTAAATACCTACTCTAACACCCCCCTCAAGTGAAGCTAGGGGCCAAAATAGAAGTGGCATGTCCACAATATGAGTCACAGTAACTAGGCACGATGAGGTACTCATGTTCAATATATCCATGAAGAAATATTGAACCATAAGAAGGAAAAAAATCTTGCTAGAAGGAAAGAGAAAGAAAAGAAGAAGAAGAAGGAATATGTTATCATGAACACCCCCAAGAAAAATTCTAAAACCCCAAGCATTCCACATAACTCAAGGTAGCGAGGTGATGCAAAAGGCTTCGTAAAGATGTCGCATAACTTGCTGTTGAGTTGGAAGGTACTCAAGAAAAGAACTCCATCCTGAATGTGCTAACAAATGAAGTGGATGTGTATCTCAATATGCTTGGTCCACTAGTGCTCAACTGGGTTGTGAAAAATGTGAATTGCACTTTGATTGTCACACTAAAGTATAGTTGGTGAATCCTGTGGGAATCCAAACTCTGTTAATAATTGTCAAAGCCAAAGAATCTATTGACTCGCTGTAATTGCTGCCATGTACTCTACCTCTGAAGATGAAAGTGCAATAGCATATTGCTTTTTCACGCCCAAGCAACTGGAGAAGAACCAAGAAAAAAAATATAGCCAGAAGTGGAACATCTGTCATCAATAGAACTTGCCCAATCTGAATCTATATACCCAACCAATTGAGTAGAACCCCTAGTGTAGTGTAGGCCAAAGTGGGAAGTGCCCTATAAATAGCGCAAAATCCTTTTAGCATCCTGCCAGTGACTACTATGAGGAGAATGTGCAAACCGAGATACAAGCCCTACTGCAAATGAAATATCAGGGTGAGTATGGGTCAAGTACATGAGGCTGCCAAGTAACTACCTATACAATGTAGGAACAAAAAGTGGTGTGGTACATGTGGAAGTAAGAGTATCTCTAGATTGAAAAGGAGACGGACTTGGCTTGCAATCAGCCATATCAAAGCGCTGAGAAGATAATGGGCGTACTTTTGCCGACTCAAATGAATCCTTGAATCTATCTGAGAAATCTGCAAACCAAGTAAATAATGCAATAGCCCAAGATGTGTCATGTCAAACTATGTAGAAAGATCCCTTTGAATACTCTGAATGTGGGAAGAAGAGCTGCTAGTAAGTAACAGATAATCAACATACAAGAAAAGTATCACAATATCCTCACCAACATGCTAGTGATACCTTTGTATGATCGGAGTGGCAACGAACAAAACCCGTAGATAGAAGAAAAAAATCCATCTTCTCATATTAAGCTTGACGGGCTTGTTTGAGACCGTAGAGAGACCTTGAGCCTACAAATAAGAGAAGAATCCTTAACAAATACAATTAGTTGCTCCATGTATATTTCCTCTTGTAGATATCCATGTAAGAAGGTACTCTTCACATCCATATGGTATACGGGTGACCCTGTGATGTAGTAATAACAAGTGCAAGGTGTACAAAATCCATCTTGAAACGAGTGCAAAATTCTCAAAGTAATCAATACCTTCAACTTGTGAATAACTCTTTTCAAAAAGATGAGCCTTATACTTGTCAATGGACCCATCAATTGTATATTTGGTTCGGTATACCCACTTACACCTAACCATCTTTTTCCTTTAGGAAGAGATACCAGATCCCAAGTATGATTCTTCATCAAAGAAGAATACTTAGCTGCCATCACATCATCCCACTCTTGTATCCCATGAGCCTTTGAAAAAAGGCGTGGATCCTCATAAACCGCCCGACACAAAAGTCCGAACCTATAGAATGTGTATGATGATTCCTAGTGGGTGGAAGATCCTTTATGAAATGTGTTGCCTCGAAATTGAAGTACGATCCCACTTAGGCATAGTGAAAAAATCAGTGGGAATAGGATCCTAAACAGAGTCTATAACCTCCTCATCAATCTCCTCAAAGAAAGGATCCTTGAGATAAGATGATGAAGAAGAAGGAGACATGGAAGAAGATGAAGAATCATGAGGAGTAAAGCACTCATCAAGCTGAACATGTGTTTGAAAAAGAACATCATGTGTATTAAGATCTAAAATATGATAAGCTCTCATGTCCTCACAATAACCTACAAAGATCAAGGGTTTACTCTTCTTATCCAAATCTTTCTTTTCTTCTTTGGCAAAAAGGCCCAAACATGGCTCCCAAAGACTCGAAAAATGAGACATCATCGGCTTATTGTTCAACCAATCTTCCTCTAGAGTCAAATGCTCAAGTGCTCTATGTGGTGTGCGATTCTGAATGTAGTTAGCACAATTAACTGCTTATGCCCAATAAATAAGAGGTAAATCTATAGAATGCATCATACAATTAACCATTTCCTTCAAATTTCTATTCTTCCTTTCTCCTTTTCCATTCTTTGTGGAGTATGAGGAAAAAAATCTTTGGTGAATAATGCCTTGAGTTTCCAAAAATTCAAAAAAATCATTGTTGAAGTACTCCCCCATTATCGCACGAAGGTTCCTTATTCTACTAAAAGATTGTTTCTTGACCAAATCCTTGAAGACTTTGAAGTGTGAAAATACATCACTTTTGTATTTGAGAAAATAAACCCAAGTACGCCTTGATAAATTATGAATAAACGTAAGTGCATACTTAGCTCCATTGAAAGATGGGGTAGGAAAAACCATCAAGTCACTATGCACAAGCTCAAGTGGTGAAGAAACTCTCTTAGAAAAATTCTTAGGAAAAGGATCTTGGTGTTGTTCTCTAATGCAAAACCATGAAAAACTCCCTCAAGACAAGAAACTCTAGGAAGACCATTTACCATACCATGAGTGCTCAACTCCTTCAAATATCTCGTAATTGAGATGTTCAAATCTTTCATGCTAAATCTTACTCTCTAAATCTACATGAGAAACCAACCCTGTCCCTATATAATAAGTGTCATCAAAACCCTCAAAGTGATATAGTCTAGAACTATGATAAATAATACCTTGAGCAACCAATGAATGAGGCTCCAACAAAGTTTGTACTTCTGCTCCATGTGGTGTAAAATTCACTTGTTTTTCCATGACCAAAATGAAAAAATTGATATCTTTGAAAGAAAATTTGTAGTGATGTTAGGAACATAAAGCGCATCTTGGATATTTACACCATCAAGTTGTATATCAACTTTTCCTTTAATAGAAAGAAAGGAAGAATTTCCAACCCCAATTTTGGAAGTAGAACTCAAACCTAGAGAAATAAAAGACTCCTTAGAATATGTCATGTGATGAGAAGAACCCGAATCTATAACCCAACTATCTGTAAGTGGTGATTGAGATCTCCAAACAAAATTAAGTGCTTTGTTAAGCTGATTAGAAGGAGGTGGTGTGGAGCTAGAAATTTTGTGTTTCTTGAATGCATCCTCTAAGGCTTGCATTCGCTTATAACACCTATGTTCTTCATGATTACTACCCCCACAAAAGAGCATGAGCGAATAGACTTATTCTTGGATTTAGAAGATTACTTGGGTTTTGAGTTGTTTTCTTTGAGTTTAGGAGCATTTTGAGATGGAGAAGGTGTGGATTTGGTTTTACTGTTTGGTTTTCCCTTGCCCTTAGCATTAGATGCAACTAATTCCTTTTGAGAGGTGGAAGACTCAAGGTGAGACAATTTGGATTCTTCCCTAGTAAGTCTTTCAAAAAATGTTTCTAAGTTAGGCATTTTGAATGTGTCACCTAAGGCATCCATGCTAGAGAAAAATGTAGAAGCAAAAATTTGGAATGTTCCTCTCAACTTAGATAGAATCAAGTAAACACACTCTTCATCTTTATTATCTCTTCCACTCCCCTTCAATTGTGTCAACAAATGCTCGAACTTGGTAAGATAGTCTATAATTTTTGGAAAATCTTTAGGATTAAGAGAGGTGATCTCAATTTCAAGTTGCATGGCTCTCATTTGATCCACCTTACCAAATAAATCCCAATTTATACCATATTTTGAAAGAAGAGTCACACTTTTCCAAATGAAACAAAAGACTGTCATTTACATGTTCCTATCAAACCCACACACTCATCAAATTTGCACTAGTACTGAAATTTCTCATATTATCTAGTGAACCTTTGGTTATTTTGAAGAATTTAAAGTCCATAATCCTTTCCGCTTGATTATTGTTTCCATTATTGGTTTCCATGTGTGGTAATTATGTGTTGTTAATGGCTCAAAATGATCTAATGCAGAAGTAGATAAAGATGCCATCCTAAAAAAATCACCAAAAGAAATGCAAGAACCAAGCAATGCAACAAGAGCCCCAGATTTTAGCACTTTATAATGAGTGCATGTTATAATATGGCACTTTATAATTATAGTGCGATTCTCAAAATAAATATTTCCAATGGAAAGAGCATAAAAACAAGCACTTTTACAAAAACCAACACTCAAAACCGAGTTACCGATTAAAAGATACAAGTTCTTCAATATTATGCTCTACTATTTATTTTAGTTGCCACTAAAATGGAATAAAATGCTCTTTCCTTCACCATAAGCACCTACTAGTAGGAATCACAAGCTTTAAGCCCTCATATAACCAGGGGCTAAGGATTTCAATGGGTGAACAAATGAGCAACAATATCATATAACAATCTAAGAACTAGTCAAGGTTGTAGATCAAGCCATAAATCATGGAAAGAACTAGTCATCAAAGAACTAGTTAAGTCCATAGATTTATGAGAGAAATAGACATCAAGGATCTAGTCAATACTATAGATCAAGGAAAGAACTAGTCAATACCATCGACCAAGGAAAGAATTATACCTAACAACTAGATATTATCCCCTAATATCTACAAAAATAAAAGAAATATCCACACACATAAGTGGGTGAGGATAAATACAATAAAGGTAAATAAAGTACATGAGCCAAGGTAAATACCTACTCTAACACAAAGGTGGTTGAATTTAGAAACATTTTTGGTGACTCACGAGGGAATTTTTTCTACAAAATGCAAGGATTAGTGGCCTTATCCATCGACACGGGGATTATGTCCCCTTTAATGTTGGAATGAAATTTTCATTTGTTCAACTATGAATCCCTATCTTAGAATCTAAAAACTTTGAAAATTATCTTTTAAGCCCTCCAAACTAGATTATTCCTTCAATTCAAATAAGAAACTATGTGTTGAACCTACAAGAAGAACCCTCAAAAGACTTCTTAAAAGAATTAAAGAATTATTCAACAAACGTATTTCTGATTTTACTTTGTTCTTGGGGTGTCTAAGTAACTTTTAATGTTATGGTTCTCTCTTCCAATATTTGAAATAACAAGATTAGTTTTGAAACAAATAGGTGCATATAGGGATTTCACCTTTTAATAATAAACTTAACCAATTTTGAAAAGGAACCCACTTTCATATCCTTCTAATTGAGAAATCCTATGAGTTCTTGCACATTATCTTCCTCTAATTTCTTTGAACTCTATGACACTTCTTTATGAAGATTCAGAAATTATTAATGATGAACAGATAAAAAGGGGGACTCACACAACTTATTTACAAAATACAAATCATACACACTTTAAGTGATGTATAAAGAGTGTATAAATAACTTAGTTAACAAGAAAGGAATTCTTAACAACCGAGGATTAGATAAATTGGGAAAAACAAAAAATTAGAAATATTTATAATAGAAGACACCTATAGCTTAGAGTTAGTGCTAAGAAGACATAGAATAAAAAGGGGAAAATAAGGAACACAATACAACAAAGAGAAGTGTGAAGCTATTTACAAGGTAAAATAGAGTGATCAAATGTATTTATTGATAAATATTCCATTGAATGGGATAGAAAGTAGATCACCATTAATATTTTCTAACTCAAAGGTGGTCTTCTATTTGCACTCAATAATTTGGCACAAATCACTTTAAATGGTATACGTTTTTTTATGTCTTTTAGAATTATAAAAGTCTTCATCCCATTTGAGAACCAATTCCCCTATTTTGAATTATTAAGTATAATACTCAATAAACCAAATTTTCCTATCCTTTTGGTGGTGAACAAGTTTACATATAAATTCTTCTATGTATTATTACAATTTTACCAACTTTACTATCCTTATGGTTATGACATCATGATGTTCTAATTACATCCTATAAGCTCAATCTAGGGTTGGGAGCTCGATATTGGAGGTGTGGCTTCTATACCATAAAAACATAAAATAGGAGTTAAAAAAACTTCTTAGGGTTAATCCTATCAAACCAAAATGATGTTATCACCTTTGTGTACCATTTCATTTGATTGTCTTTCATGGATCTCTTCATGTTTCTCATTAGATTCTTTTTGGAAGCGTTAGTAAGGCCATTTCATTGAGGCTAATGGTTTGATTATGTATTGAAGTAAATACCATACCTCAAGGAAACTTAAGTCACTTTAGAACCAAAAAAATCTTTGGCATTGTTAGAGATAATGGTGTTATGGACTCCAATTTTGGTCACAATTTCTTTTAATAAGTCCACTATAACATTCACAATTTCCTCATTTAATGGAATTTCCTCAACCCATCTAGTGAATTAGTTTGTAGCTGTTAATAACCACTTACAACTAGAAACAAAGAGAGGATTCAAAATACCTATGAAGTCTAGTCCCCATTAGGAGAATGGACGATCTCTTGAGATTGATTGAAGTGGAAGATTTACATTTCTACTTCTCCTTTTGAAAAATTGGTACTCTTGACAAATTCTTACCCATTTTTGGTAGTCAAAAACATGGTGGGACAAAAGTAACTAGCCCTTAGGATCTTGGTTATAATTTTCAGGGGAGTAAAATATCCCTTTGGAGAAGCCTAAATGGAATTCTTTGATGATATTTTCAACATTTATTGCTTCAATACACCTTAATAGGGCACCATATATGTTTATTTTGAATAAAAATCCATCTATTAGCTCATACTAGATGGACTACAATTTGAACTGCCTCTTTTTGTCTCTATTGAAATTATTAGGTTGTCTTCAAGTGTACAAGTAGTTTTTCAAATCTCGGAAACAAGAGTTTTCCATACTTGTATGCACTACAACATCTCCTAATTGAATGTAAAATAATTATTGAGAGGTCCATATATGTTCATCTATGTGTTTACATAGTTCCATAACTTCATTAGCTCAAAGTGGACTTTATTTCTACATCAACCTTGAGGATCTTTGTGACCCAAGAAGCTCTTTTTTCATTGATATTTGTTCTCATAATTTACCTCTTAATATTAGGGTGGGTGAAAAAAATATGATATTGTTGTTTTATAGCATATGTTTGAGATTAATGAAGTCTCTTAGGATTGAAAATGTATAATTTTTAACAAAATTATAATTGAGCTCACAATCCTTAAGAGTTTGGTTGTGAAAGACATATGATTCTCTAAATCTTTCGGTTTTCTTGAGTAATAACTATGCTATTTACCCTCTAAATATATACAGAGTGAAGTATTTGTCAAAATTTGGGTTGATAAGAGTGGGAGCTTTATTGATCTATTCAAAATTACTCTTCCCATCCCTTTTCCATTAGAAATCACACCCCTTTTTAACATCGAGGTCATGGGTCTCACCAAACCTAAAAAAATAGTGATGAACTTCCTCACAACATTGATATTACCCAAGAATGACTGAAATTATTTTTTTGTGTGGGGAGAGATAAATCAAAAATAGATGTGGTTATATTAAGATTTATGGCCAAACCATTTCTTAATATAACGTGCCCAAAAATCTCACCCTTAGGAAAAGAAATATACTTCTTGGGGTTTAGAGATACACCAAACTATCTACATTTATAATTTTTTCTAAAGATATTTTAAGTTATCTTCTTGTTTATTTGAGAAAACAAACCATGTCATCCAAATAGACTAATATTTATCATTTATTAAACCTTTAAACTCCAAGTCGGCTCTTTGAAAAAGTGTTACCATTATTGGATAACCCAAAAGGAATATTTCCATAGGAATATGTTCCCACTTGGTGGTTAAGGTTGTATTTTACTAATCAAATTCTTAGACAAGAATTTGATTATATGAAGAAACCATCTAATAGTGATAGCATTTCAGATACTACAATTGTTTGTATGATTTGATCCATGGAGGGTAAGTGATAATATTACTCAAGGGAAGGTTTGTTTATGTTCCCAAAGTCCACACATAATCTGAACTCATCATTTTTATTTCTTACAAGGACTAAGTAAGCAACCCAAGTCGAGTGTTTGATAGGAAAGATGATATTGGCTTAAATTAGCTTGGGTAGTTCCTTCCTCTTTAAAGAAACAATATTTGTGTTATTGGTAATTTTTTATCTCACATGTTTGGAATTTGGAGATAGTTCAATTATATGCTAGATGATGTTAGGATTGTACCTGTGAGATCATCATATTTCATACAATGACATCATCATACTTCTAATATAGATGAAATAATTCACACTACTTTTAATGGGTATATACCTTTCATAATTTAAGTCATTTCCCAATAGAGACAATTATTTTATGGTAGTCCTTAATCTTTATGTTCTTTTTATCACCTTTGGAGTTATCATATGGGGTAAAAATTATCTCTAAGGTGAATAATAGATTATATGATCGCCATTAAACTCTTGTAGTATTGGATGCAAGTCTTGAGAGAACTTTCCTTTATGTTGGATAAATTAAAAAATCTACTCATCATTTTAAAATATCTACAAATGGGATTTGTTGTCAGGTATTTATGGTTAATCACTAACATTACATGTTGATATTTAATCCTCATAATATCCTTGGGGGTAAAATTGAGATCTAATGATATTCATCCAGTCTTCATCAACATTTTGATCCCTTAGGAAAAATTGAAGGTTGATAAGATCAAAGTCCTCAAAGAGATTTTAATTTTTGTGTTTATAGGATTTGATGAGGGGTTCTTTGCTATATATCAAGACCAAACTTGCTGAATTACAATTTCATTTTCTCTAAGAATCATCAACATTTTGAGCCCTCTTCTCTTAACAATCAACAACCCTTAATTTAGATCCTAATATTTAGCTACATTGTTGGTATAATTGAACTAAAGTCTATGTGAAAATATAAACTTCTCTTTCTTTTATGAGTGTAAGATAACACCTGTACCAACTCCCACCTTGAAATTTGAACCATGAAAAACAATCTTCCATACACCTTCCATGTATTTGTTTGAATTCAACAAGGTAGGAATGGACATACCTTCATTTGTTATACAATATAAACCTTGAATAGTCTCCTCAAAGGTATCATGAGAGTCAAATTTCCACTTCTCACTTTCTCATTCATATAACTATTCATATGGGACTTTATCTCTAACCTCATGTGGTTCAGGATCAACATCCTTACTCTCAGTCTTAAATGTTATGGTACAATTCAAATTAGTGGGACTTGGGTCATAAGTTTCAACATAAAATTGGGAAACAAGATTATCTTTGATGGTGATCTTGGTTCCATATCTAGTCTTTAAAAACACGTGAGACTAGTAAAAGGATATATATCCTTCCAATTTTTAGTAAAGCCCCTAGATAAGCATACGAAAATATAAGGAGTGAGTCAAATGGATGAGATGTCTTGAGGTATGGTGATGCTAGGAAAAAAATGTGTGGTTATATTAAGGTATTTAATGATCCCCACATCCTTAAGAGAATTTCCATAAAATTGAAAAAACCTCTATTTATGGGAGAGTATTCTAATACTAGGCCATTAACCACTTACTTGGGCATAACAATTCTACTAGATTAAGAGTCAATCATCCAAGTTGTGCACAAAATGTTTTCTAATTATTAATGACACATAAAATGGATGAGGTTTGGTAGAATTTTTTTATTAGTAGAATTAGATTGATAAAAACTAATTGGCCATGAACTCACCTCCTTCCGAGCCTTTGGGGAAAGTTTAAATTGTCTCGTTCTTCCTCGTAGAAGATCCATATGATCCAGAGTACAAAATCATCCCACATATAGACATTAGCATTAGTCTTCTTCATTTGTTCTATAATTTCTAGGAAAAGCTGGTGCTCACCTTTGAAGATTATAAGTTTTAGAATCCTTTTTTAACTTATCAATGACATGATGATATAGATTTGGATACATATTGTTAGTAGGGGGTTCTGACTTGTTTACCTATTATGTATTAGCTGAATTATCCACTATATTTGAGATTCCCCTCTTTGATTAGGTTTCATTTGACTCCTAGATGTCTCTATTTCTAACACTCATTTCTTAGCTCTTGTGCTTTATAATAAGACTTAACTTGGGGTAGTTTATTTCCCTTATCATTTTTTTGAATATAAGTATCCCTCTTTCTAGTAAACCAAGATTTGATAACTACGATGTAGATGGTTGTGATGGTTTTATAGTTTGGCTTGGTTGTACCAAAGAGTTTCCATTTTATGCTCGTTCTATGCTTTCCATTCTTAGTATTGGGTACCTTATTTTAAAGGGATAATCTTGAGGAATTTTAGAATAGCTTGTTCTATATGGTATATATTTTGAGTTATGTTTAAGGACCATAACATTTTCCTTTAGGCTGACAAATTTTGTTCACCACCTTGTTGGGACGAGCAATTTTGTTGTTGAAAATCCTATTGTTTCTCTCTTTCCATAATCCCCATAGAATATGTGGAAGGGAACATATTCATGTTACCTTGGATATGGAAGAAATGAAGGGAAATGACCATTGGGAAACCGGGATATCCAAATCACCGGGTAGAGGAAATGAAGCTTGAATAAATCTAGAGTCCTATGAACCTACAAGTTATACATAATCAAGTAAATGGTAAGAGTGGGTTGGTGATATGAAAATTTAGATGAAATCATTGGTGCTCGAAGTAATCTCACCCTTTTTGTTTGAGGTTTGATTTTTGCATTTGTTGTATTCTCTATTTTCAGTGAGGGCGCTAGTTCGAAGGGTTGCAGTCATTGATTTATTTATTTTGAGTCTCCTGTAGGTTAATTTTTTATTTCCTCTTTTCATTCGAGGATCATGTTTGCGTATGAATTATGTTGGAAACCCCTGTAATCGAAAACTGATCACGAATCATGTTTTAAAATCACAAAAGTTACCTATATGAGGTTTTTCCTTGTTCATGTCAATAATTTTGTGTTATGTTCGCATTTGCTCGTTGATACATGGAATTTCCCGATTGGATGCAATGTGACGGGTTTAAGTTAAAAATTTATAACTTTCGATTGCTTTAGCAAAAAAAGTAAAATTTTCTCCACGACACGATGAATATTCTTCCAAATATAGACAATCGAGAAAAGGCACGAAAATTTTTTATTCCTCCCTCCAGAAGGTGAACACTTGTCACAAGTGGGATGTATGCGGAGGATTGAGGCATAGTTATTTTTCACGTACTCAAGGTGTAAAATTGAAAGGAAGTTCCCGAGGCTGCGCAAAAGATACATGGTTCTTTCTTATGCAAGGAGTGAGGAAGCAGGTCATTCTTAGTGAACTTATAATTTTGGTTTAAAGTGAAAAAGGAAAAACATTTTAGGAAAAGCCTATAGCTCCACTATCTGTTAGGTGTGACCACATGTCAAGCTCAGATTGAAAGTCAAAAGTGGGCAATTGGGTCAAATGACTAAAAGTGTATATGTTTTAAAACATGGAAAAAAATAAAAAGAATCTCCCGAGCCCACATCAATGCAAGTTTTTTCCACGTGGATGGTTCATTTTTAAAATTTGGAAAAGTGGAATGAGTGGCCACAATGCAATGCATTAATTTCTGCCACCATTAATGCATCTTGCACAAATCAAGGAAAATTTTAAAGTTTTCAAACACCTTGATCCTTTTTATTATCAATTGTCACGATCTAGTTTCCATTGTTAGTAATTTTCATTGAGGAATATTGTGAATCTAATCGTGGAGCTCGAATTGGGAACCAGAAGTTTGAAAATCTTTTGAATTGATGTTGAAGTTCTTAGTTAGTGGGAAATCCGGTAAGAACTAAAGAACTCATGTGCTTTTTATTTTATTGGACAATAATTTTGAAGTAAAGCTAGGGTTTTTAAATGTTAAGGAGATATGTTAAATTTACCCATCCTTTACTTAAAACATGTAGGAGTAATCAGTGTCTTATAAGCTGTCTTTAGTAACTTGAACCTTATTTAGAAGGAATTTCCATTCTCTAAGGTGACAACTCGTAAGATTTAGATTATGTTGTATTGACCATGTCAACTTAAGGTTTTCTTTCAAACATCATAGAAGGAAAGTCCAATATATCCAATCTATTTGCATATCTTACTAATACATGTTACAAAATGGGTCCTCTCACCCTGGTTGAAAGGTACAACCAAAATTAGTGAGGGTAGGTCAAACCCTTTGCACTATGCTACCTAATTTCTCAAGATCGAGTGAAAAGAGTCGGTCAAATCCCTCCCCGACTACAAAAGCGACTCGAAATTTAATTTATCTATCTCTAAGCATTTGATTTATCTGTCGAAATTTGGGTACCAACAAAATCAATATAAATAAATGATAAATTAAATATTATTCATCATCCAAATAATAATTTTTTTGGAACTAAGTGGGTCTACAATACCAAATTTCAAAGTTCTTGGGTTTCACTAGTTTCGATTTATGGGCAATCCATCACCAAACCATTTGCAAGAAGTGACAATAGTTTTAAAATATGCAAGAGGTACTTATAATAAGGGTTAAATATCATACCATATATTTCATTATGTATAATTAGATACATAGATTCACATTGGGTTGGATGTATTGATGAGAATAAGTCTACTTTATGGTATTGCTTGAAATCATACGTAGGTTAGTTTCGTAGTCATCAAAGAATTAATATACATTTGAATTATCCTCTACTGAAGTTGAATATGTATCCCTTAATCATATTTCGCATTAGTTATGTGGTTGAGAAAATACTTAATTGATTTGAGAGATGTTCAACTTGATCCTACACAATTTTTTGTCATAAAAATGGGGAAATATAATTGTCTAAGAATCCAGTTTTATAGAACCACACATGTTTCTCAAACTCAAGCATAATTTTATTAGACACTTGGTCAATGATAAAAAAACATTTACTATGTAATAATTGAATATGATCTTTTCGATATTTTTAATTAGGGATTTCCGTTGCAAGTTCATGGAATACTTAAGGAGATAATATGCATTTTTGGTGTTTTATTTAAATAGGGGAATGTTGAGTATAATGCCAATATGGAACTTAATTAATTATTGTTAGAATTATTTCATATGTGTTTATCATTTTTAGGAGATTTATTTGAGCTAGTTTTATGATATATTTTGTTAGTTAAGAAAAAAACCTCTATTTTTAGTTTGAAATGCTAGTTAGAGTGCAATTCACTAGATGTACAATTAAATAAGATCAAAGAATTATCCATTCAATACCAATAGGTGTGGCACTATTTATAAGTATATATGAATAAATTTATTCCTATTTTAGGCATATCTATTTTTAGGAGAGTATGGGGTACCTAGTTTGACTAGTGTGCATGATGGTTGTGAATGTGTCACATAAACTAATAATGAATTCTTACATATTGAGAATATATTATTAGTGGATGATACTTGTCATCTTAATCATATTTTAATTCCTATTTATTTAAATTTTACTAACTTAGGAATTGTATATGTTATTTTTATTCTTTAACTTATAATGTAAAAATAAACAAGTCTTGTTGTAATATATATTATCCTTATTTGTTAATTAATTCAATATGAAATAGTGGGGAAACTATTTCCATGTGGTAGTTCTGTTTGCATTTAATTCTCTCCAATTTTAATTTTAGATTTTTACAAACAAAACAAGAAATATTAAAATCATTTTCATAGGTTAGGCATATTTTTCATCAATCTCACATACAACATGATACTAGTTTACTAGCTAGTTATTTTGGGAATATTGGATAATCAATAACTTAATTTAAAGGGTGTTTAATATATTATTTTTACTAACATAAATCAAAACATTAATGATGATTCTATGTTAGTTTCCAACCTTATCTCTATTCCGATTTCAACTAAGATGGATTTGTAGGATGATGTCATTAAAAAAATGCATGTTGAGTTTACATAGGCTCATGTAGAGCTTAGTGTTCCTTGAAGTACATAAAATGAAAATCTTGGTAATATTGTGATATATTTTTTCATCTATTTATATAAGTGGATAAAAAATTTAATGAATACAAGCACATTCAAAGTAATTATGAGGAATTACTTTCTCAATTTGTAATTTAGGAATCATATCGACCACATTAATCAATGTATTTAGTAAGAATGTACTTCCTAATACACCTTTGAAATTATATGCGAGATGGTAATGAAATTTTTTTACATTAAAAAATGATGCATGAGTTGGTGGATTTAAACACTTCATTACAAAAATTAGTGAATGTAGACACCTAAATTTGAATATGCGGTTTAATACTAAAATTATACTAATTATCCTCTTTCCCATAATTTTGTTATAATTAGTGATTTCCCGTTAATTAGCTAACATTCCCCTTTTTCTTGGTCGATTAACGAAACTTTGTTAATTAACTAGCCTCCCCCATCCTGGATGCCAATTAATGACACTTCATTAGTTATAATCCTCTTGTAATAAATTATTTAACTATTATTAATTAATTAAGCCTTTCAATCTCGTATTTAATAAATAAACCTTCTTATTGGTTAAATCCATCTTCCAAACCCTTCAAATTCTACTAATTTCCTTCTAAATCATCTCGAATGGATTATGTTATCACCAATTTTGACTTATGCAAAATTGATTTAAAAAAATAAAAATGGAAATTTTGAAAATTTTCAAAAGTGTTACTTCACGTGGTTTATCACCCTCATGATGATTGCCTCCTTTTTGTGATCGTTTTGGTCTTCGTTTCATCCTTTTAGGTGAGAACTCTTCCCATGGGCTTTAAATCACATTAAAATACATTAAAATTAATTAATTAATATTTAATTAATTAATTGCTCCTTGTTTGATAAAAATATTTTTTAAATAACTTGAGAGTATTTAATTAAATAAATATTAATTAGAAGCTCATTCGATAAATTTTTATTGCCGAGGAAGTAAGCTTATGCTTCCAATGCAGGGAATGCCAATTTGGCTTTAGAAACTGGATTTCCCCTTTCTGGAAATCTTCTTCAAATTTCTCACTTGTGGGATTTTCTCCACCAATTACCAAATCATGGATTGGCTAATAGGTAGGAAATATCCCAATTTCCCACATGGGGAAATTAAACATGGATTGCCAGCCCACTTTGCCATTCCTGTTGGCAATTGGTCGTTGCTTTCCCCATTTCCCCGGCACTTAAGTCCACTACCCTTGAAGAGAGGAAGTTGGATTAATCCTCATAATTTCCTTCATCAAACTCATTGGAAAGAGTCATGTGAAGCTTTCCAATTGCTTCTTATTTCTTATGAAGGACATAATATTTTGTCACATCCCACAATACTGCGAATGCCAAGTAAGAAGTAAAGAAGGAATAGTTTTCAATTCCAACGCCAGGAGGGGAAAAAAAAAGATCATTTCCCACACATGGAGTAAAATTCCATGCATTTTTCTTTAGATTTTATTTGTTGTTTGCGGTAGAATCCGTGCTTGAGGATGAAAGAGGACAGTCTCCATTAAAAAGAAATCTCCACGCATTCATCTAAATAGCCATTTCCCACATGGAGGCAAAAAATGTGTAGATTTTAAAAAGGACAATCCAAGAGCAATAAAAACAAGGACAAGACAGAATCCATGGGCCTAGCTGAAGGAAAGAACAATTCTAAAAATCCCATGCCCAAGTCAGGTAGGCTGTGTGGAGAGAGAAAGACAAAATCCACGCCTTGGATGGAGAAAAAGATAACAAGAGGTTTCAAAATAAGACAAAACATTCCAAATGCCCAGTCACACGCAGAGGAGGTTTGTTTGTTTTTGTAGCAAGCTCCCACGCACAATCCAAATGCCTTCTAATAAGAACATTCAATACAAACATTTGAAGGAGGATAGTTTTTTTACACGTGAGTAAAAAGATGACAACAACATGAAGATAAAAATTCCTTTCCACGCATTGGCGAGGAACAAACAACACTTGAGCAAATTGAAAGCTGAAGAAAGACGACAACAGAGATAGTCATTTCACACACCATTGTTAAGGAGAATACCACGCATTAGAGGAGGCGCTAGGGATAGAGAGAACAAATTCCCACACATGCAAAGGAAAAAAAGAACAATTTTAAAAAATTAAAAGTAGGCCGCCCCAGGAAAGGAGACCACCACGTGCCTAAGAGAGAGAAGGTTTCAAGAAAACAAAAATTTAAAAATTTCTTTCCACGCGTGAGGAAGGGATGATAAAAAAATACAAAAAGATCATTTTCAACGCATTTTCCATAACAGTCTCCATGCATTGATTGAAATTTATGCATTTTGCTTGTTTTTTTAGAGAAGGAGGACAATAATTTCTTCTTGCCCAGCTGAAGGAAGAATCCATGTGGAAAGGAGAAAGGCAAAAAAAATGTGCAGGTTTTAAAAAAGGGACAATCCAAAACAGGACAACAAACTGTTTTCAAACACCACGCATTTTCCAAAGAAGATTCCACGCATTTGTTTTGGAGAATAGTCCAAACAAAAATATTGTTTTGTTTTGTGTTCATTTTCTTTCATATCTATATCCCATGCAGGAGCAGAAATAAAAGAAAACAAGAACAATACAGCCCACGCAGCCTGAAGGAGGAATCCATGCAGAGTTTGACAACAACCACACGCCAAGAACAGAAGATCTCTACGCACAACCAAAGGAAATAATAAATTTTGCAAAGAAGAACATTAAATATTTCCTATTTCCGCCACAAGGAATCATGTGTTCTTAGGAGGATTCACGCACCGGAGAAGTAAAAATCAAATATCGGGATATTAAAATAAGGAGATTTTGTTTATTTTAAATTTAAAATAAATAAATAATCATCACCGGAATCAGAAATAGTAACTTGATCAAATTATTGTCATTATTATTTTAAAATAATAATAATATTATAACGGAAAATATTTTTCTTGCATCAACGGGGTTTTGAAGATTGAGACCCGGCCCCGTTTGCACTCTCTTGCGTGCTTGAGTCATTCTTTTGTAAAATTCAGAATGGCCGAAAAATCCAAATCTACGGGGAGATCAAGGAAACCGGTGGAGAGATCTAACAAATCCGCCACAAGTATGAATTCTAAGGAATTATCCCTCCAGTTCCATTAAGTTAGCATATGACAACATCACGCGATACAAATCTAGGTCACATCAACATGCAACAATTCTGCAAGCGGGTGGCGAAGGTAAAACCATTTTCTCATATAGACTTTACCATAGTGGTTTACCCCAAACAACAACATTTCTGTCTTGGTGCGATGCCCGGAATTGGTTATTGCTTGCGCAAAGAATTATGACAATGAGAGACAAGGAATTTTTAAAGATAATTGTGATCCTTTCCTCTTAATCACACAGAACACATTGAGGAATTGCTTGGCATACCGACTTTCCGAGAATGCGGATATCACTCGCTTCGCCAATCAAAGACAAGAATTCTGGGATGAAGAACCCTAGAGATGGAGCAAGATGGTTAACAACAACCTGGTTAGTAACCAAGAGACCTCAAATTGACAGGCTTTCCAAATAACTATACCACATTGAGTTCGTGGTAGAAATTGGGGATATGATCACTCTCCTAAGTCAAGTTTTCGATCTACCTTCTACTAGATTTTCCACCCATGGATGTATTAGTTTACATGTATCATCCTAGCCAAGAAAGAGTTTTTGGATTGGGCCACCATCATCGTAACACCCTTTACAAAAATTGATAGAAGTTAAGATGACTGGATGCTTCTACATGACATCGTATTTGACTTATGCGGTAGCAAGAAGAAAGCTATTTTCGGGACTTGAAACGAGAGGAGTCATGGGGCCGTCAAATAGTGTTTTTCATTATTACCCTCAACTCAGTTTCAAAAATAGTTCTCATCATTTTAGAAGAGTCAACGATGCATTCACCTTCCGCGTGATCCGGAACCTGAATCGGAATACTGAGGAAAGCTTTTCTAAAGAAACCATGAGTGTCATTTCCTAATGGGGAACCTGGTTTATTCAATTTTCATCTTTTTCCTACATTCACGTGAGTGTCTTTGCTGGTACCCTGTGGAAACTTCCTAAGTACATTAGTGACAGATGGGCATTAATGGAGATGGCGCGACAATTATTCCAAGTTCACTACCTTCTTAAGAACAAACACCATTTAGGAATTCATTTCCCAATTTAAATCGGGAATACCAATGTCCAAATCTTTTCGATTGCACAACTCATGGAAAAGAGTTCACTCTCATAACCATCCATCCATATGTGAAGAGACCTGAGTTTGATATCAATGGATATATGAAAATATTCTGGAAGCAAAGTACCAACATAATCCTACCATGGAAGATTTTCGGGCTGCTTGTTTGGATGAACATGAGGTAAGAAGGCGGGAGTACTCTTGCCTAACACTTGCTCGGATCAAGGCCTTTCGCATCAAGAGTCATCCCGATTCATTCATAGATGATAATGAGGATGTCATCGATCCCTCATATGAATTTTCTCTTGATGGCAAGAACCAACCAATTATTGAAAGAAGCATATCTTGGTATGACAGAGAACTTGCCAAATTGCAATCAATTCCAGATCATGTTTCGGGATCACAAAAATTGCCAATACGAGGGGGTCTCCATTCGACCAAAGTCTCTTCTCAATCAACCTCATTACCATCCAATCATACACAACAAGCAAGAAAAGAGTGGTTGCCAAAATCCACTTCGCCAAGTAATGTGTCACAAGGAGAAAGATCTAAAGATCCTAACCCCGAAGAAGGAAGAGAGCGTGTGTCTAGATTTTCTACCTCAAGTAGAGATTCTTCTACCCACATCATTAATAGTGCTTAGAAGCTAGTAGCAAATGATCCTCAGCCATGCTTCAAATAAGCATCCACTCAGGTGCAAGTAATTCAAATATCAAACACTTCAGAGCATGTAGTTCATGAAGGGATTTCCCAAAATCTCCTGAATAATCAGGAAGTGGATATTGAGGTTGTGTCTCCTCAAATCGAGGTCGTAGATTGGATTCAAGAAGGATCTCATGATGTCAGAAATAATGAGAATATTTATTCGAGCTCCAGGATTTTGTATTCTGAAATAGTGAATGATACTCCTTCCTGGGTTGATTCCGAAGTAAATAAAAGGAAGAGAGTTGTCAAGCCAATTGACATTGATTTTGAATTCCTTTTCAAACTTTTGAATGATGCCATTCCTAAGAAGCCTAAGGTGTTTTCTTGAATAATGGTGGATAATTATGGAAACAAATTTGTAGACCTTGCCATTCCACAAGTGGATAAGGAGTGCGATGCTATGACACTTGCCAACTATGAAGTTTCTAGACTGGGACTTGGAAGATCTACATTAGAAAGTGACATGGCGATGGCTTGAGATTCAATTGATATCGTGCTAAAGAGACCTGAGAAATACAAGTCTCAAAACTCTCAGCTCAAGGTTGAAAAGAATCAATTGGTGGAATATGTTAAACATTTGATAAATCCCATATCATCCACCTTCCCAAGACTGATCATGCGTGGCTGCCCGGATGAAGATACTCTCAATTTTTCAAAGGAAATAAACACATTGGGACATGTCAATAAAACTTGGCTTTCAAAGATTCTCGTTTTAGGCCAGGGGACGATCAAGACCATGGTTAAGCTTCATGAAGATGTCAGTGCGTATCTTGATCTAATTCTTTCTTTCAAAGAAAATTTTGTTTCTACTATATCAAATTTGGAGGAGATATTGCCCAGTTTATAGGAGATGACAAGTATGGAATCTTCAGTTTTAGCTATTGAAGGAATTCTCAAATTTGAACATCAAGGGACATGTTTTCTTTGGTGTCTGCATCTCAAATCAAGAAAAAAACTTCTCAAGGATTCTATGATCCATTATGAAAGCATGTGCAATGAAGCCTTCACTTCACTCTCCTTGATTCAGGAATTCATGGTTGAGATTCCTTGTAACCTCGTAAATGAGCATAATCAAAGGTGTTCATCGCAACAGGTGGAAGAACAATTTTCATAATTGTTTAAAGACATGTACACTCCCGCCAACAATTTCTCGTTAGTTTCCATGGAGCGGTGCATCAAATTAAAGAACTTATTTGAGAATGCTCAATCCAAAATTGTTAATTTAAATGATATGGGTAGAATTCTGAATTGCGGGTATTTTGTGAGGCTATTCTTCACCAAGTGAACCTCTAGAAGAAGAAAAGATGTTTGAAACTTTAGGAAGGTTTAGATCCTTTCAACTGGAAAAAGCGGCAGATCCTAATTTCATCGTGACGGTTCGAGGAGTTGATTTTCTTGGTATCTAACGATAAGGCACTACGCTTGGTATCTAACGATAAGAGTCCATTTCTCATACGCTTGAGATAGGTAGACCCCATTTCAATGGATAAGGCCTTTGGTTGTTATTTTATATTTTAAAAAGGTGTTGTTATTTTTTCGGAAACAATGGATATTTTAAGTAATTTCTATTTTTGAGTTGTCTTTAATAAAGTTGTTGAAAAAGTCAAAGGTCACTTAAGTGTCTTATTTAATGATCATGTAAAACCCTAACTACTTTGTAACCAACTTTTGGGTTATAAAAGGAAGTGAGGGCTCATTTGTAAAGGGTGATTTGAGAGGGAGAAGAAAATATTTTTGTGCAAGCTTTGTTTCGGGAAGAAACTTTTTGTTCTTTTGTGAAAAATACTTTGTGTCTCATTCATTGTCTCTTGTAACATTTGATGTTCTTATGTTCATTAGATGTTAGGTGTTTGAATCTTGCATGAAAATATTATCTTTGATCTTATTGTCAACGTTATTAATTAGTTGTTCTAGTTCACATTGATCAAGCTCTAATTATCTACTTGCTCATGTGTGTTCCCTTTTACACGTTCTTGTTTGGATAACTCAAACTCTGTTTTATTTGTGTTGGTTATTCATCTTTCCTCTTAATGCAAGATTAGGCTCCGTTTTACCTAAATCTTGCATGTTCTTTCAGTTCATTCCATTCCACTCCTTTCCTTCATTCCATTCCATCTCCTTCATTCAATTTTCTTTCCATTGATGTTCCAAACACCCCCACATACAATTTTGAATGTACAGATGTAAATACAGTTTTGGTTTTCAATAAAGGTAACCTCACCTTCATTGAGGAGGGACTTCGTTCTCACACTGTTGCATGTCATTTGCATGCATGCAAATCCATATGCTAATAGATTCTTAAGCTTATCTTAGTTTATTAATTAATCCTAGTTGATTAATTGAATCACCACAAACTCCCATGAGTTGCTAATCACCAATTAATCTCTTTTATTCAAACTTATCCCTTTCTAATCCTACTTTAACTTTATCCCACATTCACTAGGTTGTAATCTTCTCCAAAATTGGAAAGTTATAAAAGAAACCTAATACCTTCCTACTAATGTGATCATCTCTATGTTGTTGTATGCCTCATGTACTCTTGCATTCTCATCTTTTAACTCACGCCTTAACTGAGCACTGATTAGTTCCTCCTGCTTCAGGTCCTTGCTTTTCTCTAGGATATCCTCTTCCCTTTTCTCAAACTCTCCCTTTAATAACTTTACCCTATCATTTCTCCCGAAGAGCGACTTCAAGCTCAATCGAGACTTTTTGAGTGCATTGCAGATTTTCTCATCGATGACCCACCGAGCATTTACTAAGGGGTTTATCCCTTTTTTTGGCACTTTAATCAATGCTCCTAGGATTACTTCAAATTCTATCTCATTGATGTGGGACTCAAATTCCCATGACAACATTTTCCTTATCTAAGGGTATGCACCTTACTCATCAAATGAAGTCATGGCTAAATGTTGTTCTATTGACACATTGCTCTGGAAGCGTAGATGCAACACCTTGTTTGGATAATCCATGTAGTCCATTCCTTGAACTTGTGATGCTTCTGTGCTCTTCCTCCATATGCGTGTGAATTTTGGAAAGCTTACAGCCAAACTGGGATCTCCTCCCATGCTGCCATATTATTTTTCTATTCTTTCCTCCTCAGCTTTCTTTAGCACCACATCCGCGCTATGTTCTACTTCTTGTTCCACTAGGTCCTTGATGATTTTTTCCACTTATTTTTTTGTGGCCTCATCTATCTGTTCCTTCATGAGGCTTGGGGTCCTTTTATATTTTGTAACTTCTTCCCCGCCTACCCCCTTGCCTTGGGTCTCAACTTCTTCTTCATCCTCCTTCTCCTCATCTCCTTCATTATACTCATCTCCTTCTTCTTCAAAATCATGTATCTCATAGATAGGATGGTCTTCACCTCCTTATGGTTCATCATCATCATCATCCCGCTGATGTAGGCATCTAGGTCTTCTATCTCTTCTGAATCGGCCTCATCCATCACCTTTTGCTTCTTCCTTATTGGGGATTCCAGTACAAGGGATTCTTCTTTTTATTTTTCTTTGACAGGTGTTGTCTTCTTTAGCGATTCCTCTTGGGTGAGGGGATATTCATGATCTGACACCTCTTCTTCTGGAGTCTTTTCTTTGACTAGAGACTTCTTCCTCCACACATAAGTACTACACTTGTTGCTTGTCTCCGACGCATTTACCATTTGCGTGGTTTGAACACTTGGTGCCTTCTGCACCTCTTCTCTTTCTCTCCATCTAGGTGTGGCCTTCTTCCTTCTGTAGGGTATTTAGGAATGGAGACATCATTCTCCAAGTAATAGCCTTTTTCAAATTTTGGCCTTATGCAAAGATACACCCTTGTTGTAGTCCTTCCTGCAATCGGCAGTGTTAAAGGTTTCATCATTTGTATCTCATGGGAGACATATCTCTCTACATACACACACTTATTTGGGTAGACTAGCTTAGGTGCAGGTCACGGTGGTTAATATCTACCTTGGTAAGTTCGAACCTTAGTCTCTTGGCCTCCTTGAATTGATTAACTCCAGCTTGGAAGTATAACACGGTGAAGGAGAAGGGTAGCTTGCACCATGGACTCATGTTCTCATCTATTAACATAAATTTTCCAATGCAGAAGTGTTGGTATACTAAAAATTCTACCTCTCCACTCACGAGTTTGGGAAACTATTATGGGATCCTCCACTCAACCCCCGAATGCATCATACATTCAATTATACCACTTTTCGGGCACACCTTGTGAGTGGCCTTCATGGTTTCATAATTATATTTCGTAAACCTATTTGCGGGTGAGGGATCTTCTTCTGGATACTCCCAAACAAATTTTCTAGCCCTTCAGGCACTCCAATCTCTAAGAACACAATAGTGAGGAAGACATTACCAAAGAGTATCTTCTCTCCCTCCTGTGTGTTGCTTATAATTTCATCCATGATGAAAGCGGACAAGGTGTAGATGGTTCCTTTTGACATCTTCCGACATACGTTCAACCAGGCCTTGTTTACTTGTGTCCATCATTCCTGGTCACAAAGTTTGATGACTAAGAGAATGGCCATCCTCAACACTTTGGGCTTGGTATCTCGATAATGTCAAAGTATCATGACCCCTTCTTGTAGTCATACAAGGCTAGAGTCTCTTTGGTAGCCTCTTTGTCGCTTAGATCATCATCAATGCTATCTCCTTCACAATTGAGGCTTGTGAACTTAGATATCAGTTGTGGTGTGATGCGCATATTTCACCCTACAAAATAAAATGATCCTCATACATGTGTGACATCAGAATAAGGTGTATATGGTTCCTTCTAATATCTTCCGGCATACGTTCAACCATGCCTTGTTTACTTGTGTCCATCGTTCCTGGTCATTGAGTTTGGTGACTAAGCGCATGACCATCCTCATCACTGGGTCTAGTATCTCGGTGATGTCAAAGTATCATGACCCCTTCTTGTAGTCATACATGGCTACAGTCTCCTTGATAGCCTCCTTGTTGCTTAGATCATCATCAATGTTATCTCCTTCACAATTGAGGCATGTGAACTTAGATATCAGTTGTGGTGTGATGCGCATCTTACGCCCTATGAAATAAAATGATCCTCATACACGTGCGACATTAGCCATTGATAAAGGTACATAGGCTTGCCAAAGTATGGAAACTCATACAATTGCAGTAGTCCAACCTTCTCCAATTTTACCTTTACCTCATCGTTGTAAATGGGTATTCCGTCTGGCATCCTATTGTTAGTTGGTTGGTGTAACTCCAATGCCATTTCCTTCTCCGTTGTGCTCGTGGAATGATTATAATCACTTACGGCCATCTTCTCGTAAGTGAAAATCTAACTCTTTTCCTAACAATACCCCATCTGGGTACTACATTTCTACGTACCATTCTTCGTTGGTGCTTACGATGGCAACAATTTGCTTTTCCTTGCCCTTGACCTTTGTTTTATTTGGTGAAATGGTTGGTATCTTTAGTGCCATTCTTTTGGTTGGGATGATTTTAAACAATCCTTTATCTTGCTCTGATCTACTAATATGCTTAATCCCAAAGCTCACTCCAAAGCTTCAACTCCTAAAATGAATCCTTCTTTCTTCATGCCCTAGCTACCAAACCCTAACCAAGAAATCCTTCCATAAGACGACGCTTCTTCACACAACCTTTCTCACACCTATGTACTCCCTCCTTCTGGTTCGTAGATCTACTCTAGATGCACACTTGAATTTTTATTCTTATTTCTTTGCACAAATTTCTCTCTAGATGCCCTAGTTCACAAGATCTTCTTCTACTTCATAAATGCAAGGTAACAAATGACTTGCCCAACCTTGTATTTATAGTTTTTGCTTCTTTCTAGAATTAAATGCTATACCACTTACCAACGTATTTTAACATTAAATGTGGATTTTTACATTATGTCGTATTTAAACACCTTTACCCATGTGCTACAACCTTATGATGTGTAAAAATCCAACCCGATCAAGACTCTTACGCGCGTATCCATGACGCTAAAGGAAATTCTTTTGTCCTTTACCCGTTTTTTTCCCTCGCCTACCTCATGTTGTTCCTGTGCTGTTCATCCTTTTTTACATGGTTTCCACAAAGCCTTTTTGACACTAATCATTCTCGCCCACCTTCTCTTCTACACACTTCTTAACCTTACGTGCTTTTTATCATTCAACCAAACCATTCACCGCAATGTCTACCACTAACTAAAACTTGTATTATAGGCCTATACTTCGTATAACTCCACCCTACAATAAACCAAATGCACAATCTTCCGCGCATACACAACCTTGGAAAAATAATGTGGTTACCAGCACACAAGGTGTAAAAGTGAAACAAAATTAAAGGAACAAGCAACGAGAAAGGGAAACACAAGAAAGAAAAAGCACAAAGGGAAATTCTAAGCTAACTAGCAATACCGCCTTATTACAAACACCAAGAAGACTTATTTATAGTAGGGCTTCATCCTACTCCCATTGAAGTGACCTGGTAACCTCGTCCCATCCAGTGCTTGTAACTGGCAAGTGCCTGAATCAAGAATGTACGAGATGATGTAAGGTCCCAACCAATGGAATTTCAACTTCTCAAGATGGTGTAGATACTTGGAATCATACAAAAACACCAACTGCCCAACCTTAAATTTCTTGTTCTTGATATGACGATCATGTCATGCCTTTTATCTTGTTTTTTTGTCTTCGACTCCATCGGCAAGTGACCGCCTTTCGTCTAACTACATCAACTTATCAATTCTTTATTCCAACACTTGTTTGTCAGCTAACCCTCCTACGTGTGTTATACGAAGCGATGGTAACATGAATTCCACTGGTAAAACAACCTCCACACCAAACATAATTGAAATGGTGTGGCCTTATTCAACATTTTGTAGGTTTTCCTGTATGCCCATAGAACACTGATACCTTATCATCCCAATCATGTCTTCCAACGTCATAGATCTTAGTTAACGTGTGACTTAGTATTTTGTTAAATGCCTCAGTAGTTCCATTTGCTTAAGGGTGATATGGGCCACCATAAAAAGGGTAGTCTTATGATGGGCCACCATAAATTCTACTAATATAATCCTGACTATTTCATTGAGAAAGTGTGTACCCCTATCACTTGTTAAACTTAAAGTGTAACCATACATGCTGATTATGTTTTCCCATAAAAATATAGTAGTTGTCGCTATGGTGCAATCCTTTATAGGTCTACCTCGGCCACCTTGTCAAGTAATCAGTGTAAGTGATGATATACCGTGAACCATTCCTTTGCGTGGATCGATGTGATTGGCCCTACAAAGTTGATTTTCCATTTTTCAAATGGTTCAATGTTGGCTATTGGTCACAAGGGCATTTCATCTCTCTTTCTAGGTTTTCCAAGGCACTGGAAATGGTCACAGGCCTTACAAAACTCAATAGAATCTTTATAGATGGTTTCTCACCACAACCCAGCTAATAAAATCTTTCGTGCAGTAGAATTTTAAGCATAGTGTCCTCCTGCAATCCTAGCATGCACTTCTTCCATAATGGCTATGTGCTCATGTTCCAATATGCATTGACGCAAAACCTCATCATGACCTAACTTATACAGGTCTCTACTAATTAACATGTAAGGTGTAGCACGTATTGTTAATCAAGCTCCCAGGGGACTTCATCCCTTCCTATGCCACACCTAATTTTAAGAACACTGCGATATCTTCCAAGTCTGAGGGCACGTGCCATAACCTAAATAGTTGTGCGTCTAGCATGGTATCCTTAATGCTTTGCACATCCTCCCTGAATTAATCCTTGATAAGTGGTCAGGTCCTAAATTGCTTTTTCCTAGTTTTATGACCACTGTGAACTCAAATTCTTGAAATAATAGGACCCAATGACATATGCACCCTTATAGAATGGGTTTGTTGACTAAGTATTTTAATGCCATGTGGTATGTGTAGAATATAAATGGTGTTTCCAATAGATATTACCTAAACTTATGCAACGTGTAGATCATAGACAATGCTTCGTGCTTAATAGTTGTGTAATTTTTCTCTTTGGTGTCAACTTTCGCTTAGAAAGTATAAGGGATGATCAACAATTCCATCACCGAGGTTATGCTAGCATTGGTTCCATAGTTGTCCTTGAGGCATCAACATGTACATGGAATGGCTTATCCCAAGAAGGAAAACGTAAAATGAAAAATTGTATTTCCACAAATGGTCTAATACTCCCGCACTTGATGATGTCTCTCAAATCATCACACATTTAATAGAACTAGAACTACAAATTTCACATGTAGCGAAAAGGTGAAGGGATTTTCCTATGAAAACAATTTTGGGTTGGAAATGTGTTTTAGGGAAATACAAAATATCAAGTTGCCAACAAAAAAGAATGGGAGATTCTCTAGAAGGGTTTTACTTCTCCCTCAAGGAACCAATAAAACATTCAAAGAACAAAAAAGTATGTATCATTGCAATTTCCATAGGATAAAAATAATATAGTGTCTTTTCAAAGAGGTGTCAATATTGCTTGTATTTTTTGTTATTCCTCCATGTGGATCAAATCATGTATATTGAAGTCTACTGTAATTAAAATCACTAAAGGATACTTGTTACTAGTGTACTAAAACAACACATGTTTTTAATGACATATCTGTGGATAGAGGAACCGATGAAGGTGTTTATGTTTTTAGGAAATTTATTCATAGCACCATCTCATGCGTCAAATGTCATTTATGGCATGAAAGGACAAGAAAGAAAGTTGTCTCCCTTCCAAGAAGGGAATACCCCTTTCCCAAATCCTAACACCCGAACATGATAGCTTTGAGTGATTGTACAAGTTTTCTTTCTTACGAAAAGGCATGACTTGCTACTTGAGGTGAATTCAAGGATATTTTCATTTTCACAATGAAGTGATGTCACAGAGCCTCAACTGTAGTTACAAAATTGCATTATTGCATGCATTTTTTTAAAGGCCTTATGTTTAACAATTCCATTCACAAAGTAATTGTTGACACTAGAAACGATGGACAATATCAAGGGAAATTTGTATCTCTACCTCATCTTATTGACAAGATAGGGGACTACAATCCTATTTACATAAAATGTTATGGGGGGTTCTAGTAAAAAATATGATTGCACGCTATAAATGCAACCTCCCCTACTTTTTCAAGGAGGTCGCCATATGAATGCACCCTCACACAAGCTCCAACTTATGAAAAGGAGCTCACAATTCCTATTGTCTTAATGATAGCTCGATTTTCCAACAATCAGTGCCTCTAAAGGGTGGTTTCCCAAGGATAGTCAAGGGGGAAACCTTCAAAATTAATAGATCCCTTATACCCCTTAGGGATATATTTTGAATCAAAGACAACCATGACACCAACATGGATAGGAGGAATGCCTCCACTCAAACAAGAATTATTCATGAGCCCAAATAGAGTTAATTGAAGGGGTGTCCTATTAGGATGATACTTTTACCCAAGAAGACTTCTCTACTTCATTATCTTCATTATAATATATTATGCATTTTTTCGACTTCGTGCAAATGGATTTGCACTTAATTTTTCTTTCTTTTGAGTATGGATCCCGTAAACCATAATGAATGTAGTGTAATAACACTACATTCCAATGCATTAATATAATTCCTTAAGTTATATGGTCAATATATTTTCATAAGGTTAAATAGCCTTACTCAAGCACCAATAACTTTGTTATATCCCATTAAGCTTGATCGAGTAAATGATACATCTTTTGGAGCTTGTCAATTTTGACACGGTATAAAAGATATGGGGGTTGTTTGATCTAATATTGCATTTAAAGTCAAAATTTCTCACTTGGTCAACTAGTTGAGACAACACACAACTTACTAAATAAACAAAAGGCACAAGTCCCATGAGATAGATGATCATACTATGCAAGTTTCAAGAGTCTACAAGGATGTGTCAACCATAAAAGAACGTTATTAGTTGAGATAAATCCCACAATCCACTTGGAATCATGATGTAAACCCAAGTTAAATAAAGTATTTTTTTGGTTTTTCTTACACATGTTGATCTTTCCAATCTAACAACCCGAAATCTCAAAAATTGAAAGGGAAGAGAAATTTGTAACTACGTCTAGCCTCAAATGGCAACTACGTCTAGGTTCAAAAAGAATCCTAATTGGTAGCAACACCTTGTAAAAAGGTAATAAAAATGTGGAATGTTTTACAAGGAATTTTGTTATCTTCCTCTTCATTATGGGCCCCTTGATGAGAATAGTTATTTGAATACATTATACCACGTATAATGCAAATCAATAAATAGTCCAATGTAACACAAGTACCCATCCCTTATCACTTTCAATGACCTAACCAATATAACAATAAATATTATATTCTTTTCACTCTTTAAATGTTTAAATACTAGTCTAAATGCTTTAAGTTTTTGGCATGGCAATGCAAGAACATCTAGGTTCACTTGTAATCTTACATCACCAAAAAGAGGTAAGAATTAGAAGGGAGCATTGCTCTCCTATGTGATAGCCGAATTGCATTGATCTTGCAAACAATCAAGTTCATCATCAAAAGATGAAGCATATTGAAGTTCATATGCACTTTATTCAAGAGAAGGTCTGGAATGGTGATATTGATCTCAAGTTCTAATATAATGAAGATCAAGTTGTAGATATCTTCACCAAGCCATTGTGTGTTGCAAATTTTTGCAAGTTTCATGCCTTGTTAGGCCTATCAGAGTTTCCATTGAGGGGGAGTGTGCATGAAAATGCCACTTCTTAAAAGTTGTTGTAAACTTCCAATACTTCCTCCATTTTGTAATAAATAAATGTGTCACTCCATGTGAAGTTACTTGTAAATCTCAGTGAATATTTAGTTATGGGTATGCCTTATTTTATAAAAGGCTCCATAATATGATGTAAGTCTTCATATGTAAATCACTTGTCTTAATAATTTCTGAATTAGAGGATGTGTATGATTTCCCTTGTTTGCATGCTAGCCAGAGTCATTGTTGTTGATTCTTGGATCTGTAAATACTTTTGTAGAAAAAGGTAAAATTGGCATGTCTTGTTTGTTTCTTCCCACTTAATATTAAGGGGGAGTGTTGGGGTTGATAATGTCAAGTGGGATATCATTTGATAGACCACTACATATGACCCATTATTAAAAAGTTTATTTAATAAACATAGGCGGTCTTTCAATACTTAAAAAAGAGTGAAACGATATTACCGCTCACCCATCCTATATATATAGGATGATCCCTAACAGGATTGGTATCTAAGAAAATGATATGTATATGTGGTCTTTTATATTGCGATACATTGGTATTCTATTGTGAGATTGAGTAGCGAAGTGGAAGTGCTTTGTTAAAGCTATATAATTCTTAATACTGAGCATAATGATTTATCGGTGGGGTTTTTATCCTTTAGGTTTCCCTACATAAATACGGTGGTATCTGTCTCTTTTACTTTCCTATCATTTTATTTCATCTATGATTAATAAAATCTGTAATCTCATTATCTATATTAAGTTAAATCCATGTATAATTAATCGTAAATCATAATCTATAATCTCTCGAATTTTATTTTGTGGATCTATAATTTGTTAATTATATCTTCCCTTATAAATCGATATACTCAAACCTACTCTTACAATCAAAAAAATTTTGAGGTGGCTTTGGATCTTTTAAAGGAAGGTTTTTGTATTTGTTTTAAATTTCTCCACTTATGTAATTTTACAAGTCTACATTCTGGCATACCTGGTGGGACACCCACATATCTTTTATCATTTTTTAGATTGTTTCTTATTAATATAACTATGGATTGTTATACATATAGAGAATGATAGGGAGGTAAATCATTTTTAAAAAATTTTCAACTCATTTTCCATAGCTTACAACATCATTCAAAACAACCATATAACATACATATTCAATATGAGCTTATTAGGTGTGTAACATCCATTCACAAGTGAATGAAACAAAAGAGAGAACACATGAACACCGGATGTAAAGTGGGAAACCCTAAAGGGAATAAAACCCATTGAAACTTTTAAATATATTACTCAATCCAAAATACTCGTGTGAATATCACACATCACACAAAATTTCTTTAGTGACACACCAATCCCACAACGAGCACCAACCCCTAGTTTAGTAGGAAACCAATCCTACAAGGAGGATACAACACCCTAAGGTAATTAATCACCAAATAAGCCACCTGAAGATTAAGATCACTGATATATTTTTATTCTTACAACTGATTGTGATCATACTTTTAGCTCAATGCACTCACAACCCTCTCAAACAATCTCTTCTCCTACATATCTCAAAATTGCATCATATCATGTTGATTTGGTCAAGTGACCTTGAAACCATGTTCCTTTATCTTTATTATCTCCTCATACCTCTTCTCAAATATGCCCTTGAACCCTATATATTATTCTTTGACCTTCTCTAGCTCACTCACATCCCCATCATCAACACACACTCGAACGACCACATACATTCACTTTATATACATGACTCGTCATAACAACCACAGGTTGGAAAAGACCATTAGGTTTGGTCATGATAACATGAAAACACATCTACCAACTCATATAAAATCACTCCAATAAACCTTAAAGGTTAGAAATATCCGATCAAGAAAAAAACACTAACTCTCTCAATTAGGCCTAGATTCAAGCCTTCTCTTCAACAAATGCACTATGAAATCCAAGGGCATCCAAACAGTTTGTTAAGGAAAAAAATCTCTGCACACATCAGGTACATCCTATAAAAACCTTCAACAAGCCCATGAACATCTACACTATCCATCATCACCATGAAGCACATTAAGAAATAAGGCCATCCAACTAGGTTTTAAGCACCTACAAAACATCCTCCGAAATTGAATGACTTAACATACCAAAACTCATCACCAAGAAAAAAATGACATATAAAATAGAAGGTATTGATGTCAGAAAACTTATGAAACTCATTATAACCATCATCTCAAAACATAAGGCACCAAAACAGCTCCATCTCTGAAGTAGATCAAATCAACATGTAGGCCTCAAAAATAGGTCACAAAGAACAAGCAAGTTGGAACACCAAATATCTTCACCATGCAAAAATGACACCTAAATGAAAATATCATGATGTATACTAACTAATTAACCTAATAGAAACCTTAAAATCATGACACAATTCATTCAAACAAGCCCATCTCCAAAACTCCTAAAATCTTCCAAAGCTGACTCAAGAACCAGTCTTGAGGAATCATTCTCAATCACCTTAAATGACACTTTCATGATATACCAATGTATGAAAACTATAAGCATTATCCCCACCAACATTCTCAAGCCCTCAGAACCCTATGTCATATGGAGAAAACTCACTTTGCATACTTGTTTCGTCATACCTTCTTAGCAAAATTAATAGGGAAAATTTAGACCATTAGGCTTGAGCATGAAAACAATTCTTCAAACCATTTAAATATATCTAACAAGTCATATTGGGCTTCTATTAACTATTCATGACCATCATACCCTACTACAACATGCATGTTGTCACACACACCTTCAAACCACAAGACTAGTTTTGAACCTTCTAGCCCTTAAGAGGTAGGGAAAATTTGGAGACATGTTTCTCAAACTTTCTCCACTATACTTGTTCCAAACTTTCCATGTCCATGTATAACACATACCAAAATTCCTAGAAATTTTCATTTCTTTTCATGAAACCTCCATCTCATCTCTCTGTATATGAAAATGTCCACAGTAACAAGCATTTTCTCTATCTTACCAACTGACCTAAAACATAAAAGCGCCACCAAAACGACCTTTTAGGAGTCCGGTACACCCATGAATCATTAAACTAGATTTCCAAATCCATTTGGAACTCATACAACTCATTTCTTTCCTATCTTTTCAGAACTATGGTTTTGACCAACTTCACTTCTTAACAATTGTTCATAAAGAACATGACATCATTTGATCTCATACCAACTCTAAAAAATTGTTATTTCCATGCCTCAACTATGGTGAAAATATCAAGATCCCACAAATACATTTTATGAGAAAATGAGAATTCCAAACATGACTTACAAGATGGGTTTTGTTTTTTAAGAACTCAATATTACCAAAAATGGTTTTTCTTGCAATTTATTCAATGCCTTAACCGAAATTTGACACAGAGAACTATCATGGCTTCCCTCAACTGTCCCAAGTCTCATTTCAACCTAATTTTTTTGAATCTCTCCAACCACCATGACTTATCTTATCTTTCTAGCCTAATCTTCACCGATCTTCTTTAAAAGGACCTTAAACATGCATCATGTGTCTGAAATATGACCTTATATGCCTTCTACACATGTTATACCATTTCACAAAAACTTATACATACTCATATCATACTTCCAAGCTCCATACTTTATGCCAATGTACCATACTACTTGGACTAGATCTAGGATTAGGCCTATAATGACTTGACTCAACATATGACTCTCTTGAACTAACCTTGACAACCTCTTATAGACTCATTAAAACATTTGATACATAAAATAGAGCATGCTAGTCCTCATACATGCCTTCAAAAGCTATTGTATCTCATATACAACACTCACTTGCTTGATCATGCACCAAGAACATGGCTAGACTTGACACCAAAACGCCATATCATGACAACAAGATAGGACACTACTAATGAACCTTCAAGCTTGATATTGAGTGACACCTCATGGAGACACCTAAACCACCTTGACACCCTTTGACATAAATGTGATGCTTGACATTAACGAAAAAACCATGACACAATGCTCAACATGTCTTTGTGTTTTTTGTCTGCATTTAAGACTTACTATTAAAGTTTTAGGGTTTTTGATGCGATAAAAAGAGACTAAAAATATTGTCTTTTTTTGTGTTTCTTCATTTCTCTGCATCTATAGGCTACTTTTGCTAGTGTTACACATGATTTATACTGGTATAACAATGCATGTGTTGGTATAACACTTTATGTGCTTGTGTAACCCTTCATGTACTACCGTAACACTATTTTTTTACATTGTCTCTATGCATGTGCTAGCGTATCATGCACATGTTAGTGTTAAACTTATTTTTACACTCTTTATGTGTACATACTAGCGTATAACTACACATGCTAGTGTTATATTAGTAATTTAAATATTCTCTTTTCACGCACTAGTGTATCACTACACACACTAGTGTTAAACTATTTTTTAAACTCCTCTCTATTCGTATTAGGCCCCTAGCCCACTCAACCGCCCCAACCCCCTAATCCCTCGGGGTGGTCACCCTAGATTTCTATATGAGGGTATTTGTGCACAAGATATTGTATTACTACATGCAATACCATTGAATTGTTTTATTTACTATCTATGTTCACATGATACCGTGCCATTACAGTAGAGACACTAGCATATCTTGCACACGCTTCATTTGTGGAAACTTCTCTTTCATCTCTTTCAAGTTTTTACTATTTCATAGTCATTTACTTGATATTTCTTATTTTTTTGCTTCTAATTTGTTAATTAATTATTTATAAACTTGTTAACTATATTTTAGTATATCTAGTTGTTTTTGTATCAAAACAACAATGTATGCTCATCTCTCACACCCTCTTGGGTGATCTTGTGAATCAAAAATAATGAATTTTTTTCTTGTTGTACAATCATTTTTTTTCTCCACATGGAAAATACTAACTCATTATGTGTAGGATTGCATCATATGAATACTACCTTAAAAACTCAATCAAACTCTTAACATTTTATGCAGGTTGCCTTAGTGGAATATTACAAAACAAAACAAACTTTATCTTAATAAAATTTATAAAAATTGTATTATATGGTTGGATAAGGGTTTATTCCTATCCAATTTAACCATGGGAAGTTCTTGGAGATATTCCTAAAACTCATTATGAGGAGTACCATATGAACCCCAAATTAGTTGGCACCTCGAGGAACTAGCCAATGAAACGAGTACCCCTACCCACTTGACTAGTGATACTCGTGTGAGGAAACCATAAGTATCCCATGGTGACATCACCATTTTAAATTAATTATGGGTTATAATTTGTATCAAGGAAAGCAATTTCCTATCATGAGTAATCATTCCAACACTTTAGTGAGTGAAAGTTATCCCTAACCCCTAGGAAGCTTGAAAAACCAAACCATGTTATTTGAAAGTTCTCCTTACTACTGTTATTTTAATCCAAGTTATATAGTTAAATTATTTTGTGTTCCACATACTTCTCTCAAATCACCTCATATTCTATTCCCATCAAAATCATATTCTTTTCCAAATCAAACTAGATTTCCTTTTGGATACCTACTCCAAATTAAATCATAAAAAATTAACCCTTACTCTTTGGATTCACTTTCCAAGTTTAAGCATATCATCATTTTCCAAACATATCCAATTTTTATACTTTTATATTCCCTTTATCAATTTTAAGAAAAATTAATTCTAGTCTAAGTATTATATTTTTATATCCACTTTATCAATTTTAAGCAAAAGAAATTCCTATCTAAGTATTGTACTTCATTATTCACTTGATCAAATTTTAAGCACACCATCCAATTCCTATCAAATATAAGTCCTACACTAAATGATATTAAATTTATCGAGTTTAAGAAAAAACAAAATTCAATCCCAAGTCATTTCTTTGGGTATTCACTTTACCCGAGTTAATAAAATCTATAAATCAATGCCAAAATCTTATCTTTCGGACAATCACTTTCTCAAATTTTTAGGATATCATATCCTATCAATCAAAACCTTATCTTTTGGACATTCACTTTGTCCAAATTTAAGCATATCCATCCTACTCATCAATTCACGACCCACCTCTTCACTTTAGGTATTTACCTTTAGTACAATGGTAGGATCATATAACACATCAAACTAAGCGTTATTAGAAAAACTTCATGAGATTTCAAATTAAATTTCTCATATGGATTCCCAAGTCGGTGAGACACACCAACCAAACAACCAATTAGAATCCCCTAAAGAAGAATCTACTCCACGTAAATTCAAATGAAAATTTACACCTCTTAGAGAAAGTCTCTCTAGTGTATTTCATCAATTATCAAGTGCTAATATGATAATATATCCAATCACGATACCTATCACAAAAGGGTAACCAAAACCTATGTCCAAGACTTAATTGACAATGGAGATATTTAAATAGAAATAAAAAATTTCACAACTTCCATAACTACCACAAATTCCATGGAAGAGTTGAACAATTTTCAAGACTCTTTACACAATGAAACTCAACAAGATCTAGAAGACAAGGGCTAAGGATCTACAAACCAAAACCAATCAACTTATCCTCTGGATACTCTTCCATTAGTTCAATTGGAAATTGAAAGTGTTATATAAAACTATCTTCACATGTCCAATGAGAACTTGAAAGGTTTGATGACCCTTTTCTATCTCATGATACAAATGAATAATATAAACATAAGGTCAATATTCACACAAAATGTTGAGCTTGATTCTATCCTTTCATTGCTAGATCTTATGCTTAACACCATCAAAACCAACACCCTCAAAACCAACACCCCTAGCCTTGATGTTGCGACACTACAAAAATAGGTTTGGACACCATCTATGACATCCCAAATGTCCAATCCTAAGTCTATGGATTTTTCACAATAACCATCCAATGCAAATTCTTCATTTGATTCACATGACATTATCAAATCAGAGAAGGCATTTACGTAAATACCTTCCATGAATTTGACTAAAACATCATCTCCATTTCAAGACATTCTTTCCTATGTACTCCATGATGGGTGTGTTCTATGGGTATCAACACTCAAACTTTTCAATCTTAAATAAAAATCTATCATCAAATAGTCTAGTCCTATCCTTCGGTTCACATGTCCGAATTCTTACATCTCAAACAATAAAAGCTTACACATTGAAGTATTTATCACTAATCATAAAATCCAATGAATACTTATAGAAAAAGGAGCAACATTGAATATTTTCTCTATAAAGCCTAAAATACGCCTTAGATGCCCATGTATAGATTAATCCTTTGCTCTTCGCATTATTCCATTCACATATGAAAATTGCATTGACACAAAGAACTTGTTAAAAATCCAATTATCTAATACATTGGAAATCATTGATGAAGGTATTGAAGAATATGAATTTCAACATATTCTCCACATCAAAAAATTACCTCTATCCTCACATAGGTTTTTCAATCTCATCAAAAACTTATCCAATCACATACCCATTGAATTGGACCTCATCTACCCAAGTCTCATACGTCAGTACCAATCAAATCACATACCCATTGAATTAGACCTCGTTTCCCCAAGTCTCATAAATCAGGACCAATCACATCATATATTTATTGAAAATATTTCTATCTACTTAGTTGAATTGGACCTCATCCGCACAAGTATTGTAAATCGGGACCAAACAAATCATAAGTTTATTCAAAATATTTTGGTCCAATTTGTTGACTTGGACCTCAATCGCCCAAGTATCGTAAATTAGGACCATTCAAATTTCATAAATATGGACCTCTTCCATAATGAATATTTCATTACAAACTTTAATCCATGAAAAATGAGAAAAATAAAAAATAAAAAACTTCTTGTTTATAGGCACTCTATGCATTGGGGGAGGCCAATTGTACAAATAATTTTAATTATTTCATCCATTGGTAGATATATCTAACATTTCACTATCATATCTTCACAATATTCACATATAAGATGCAAGATAATATTATTCTTGTGGGGTATTGTGTATCATCTCCTTGTTCTAGATTCTTCCATTCTAGATGTTTTTATATACAATCTTGTCTAGAAGCTTACTAATGGAAAATCCCCTTTTAAAGAAGATCTCTCCTTAACAGAAAGTAATAAACTTATTTACCTACATATTTTTTCTGCCCATCTCAATCTAAGGTGACGAGCCCTCACATCCTACTAGTCACGTGGGGCTAATAATTTGGGGGAAAACTATATTTCCAAAATAAGCAAAAATAAACAAGGAAAAGTCAATAAAAATAAAAAAACCAAAATCACTATATCTTTCCTCCTTCACAGTACATTTGGTGATGAGCACACATTTCTTCTTAGTAGCATGAGATTAGGAAAAGGGAAAGGTACCCCTACTCACCTACATATTGTCTTCAATGTTGAACCCTTACCTCTTACTAGTGGTATGAGAAAAATATAGAGGGTCATTTTAAAAAAATCTAGCAACAGGAAGCCTTCAGAAAACTAAATCAAAAGTGATAATAATACAAAATCTAGAGAATTAATTTAGATGCTCATTTTAAGAGAGAAAACCATTTCTTACACAATATCTTGCTAATAGTCGGCCACCCATGGGTCTAATTCAAGTCACGACTTTCAAAGTGAAATCATCTTGGAATTGGTTAGATAATCTTGATTGGATCTAAGTCACATTTTCCCAAATGGACCATTGTTAACCTTTTGTATTTTCATCCATCATCTTCACTTTCACATCAATATCTCATTTTTCTTACATTATTCTTGGTTCTCGGTGTTAATCCCATCATCTTACTATTTGTGTGGAGTCGGGAGTGGATTTATACATCCTATCACTATATCATCTACATTTTGCTAATGGAATGCAATATTTATAATTGTTTGACAATGATTTCAGATAATGCACCCTTTAATGATTCAAAATCTAGAAAAATCAAAACATTCTAAATCAAAGATAAAAAATCAAAACATTTCAAATCAAAAATCAAAAAATTAAAAAACATCCAAAACCATAAAAATTCAAAACATTCAAAACTTAATTCTAAAATCAAAACATTCAAAATTGAAAAAACATTGAAAACATTCAAAAATGTTTCAAAAAATCTTGAAAACTATCAAAGCAACTCGACGATATCAAAATTTCAACTACTATCTTAGTGATACTAAAATTAACTGGAAACATGGTATGGAACATCTGCATAAATTCCTTGAACACTTAAATATGCAATCTTCACACATACAATTCACTATGGAGATTGAAGAAAATGGAATGCTCCCATTTCTTGATGTCTTAATCAAGCGTAATGAGGATGGTTCTCTTGCCAAACAAGTTTATAAAAAAAAAGACTCACACTGACATATATATTAGAGCTGACTCGCATCATCACCCTTCTCAGAAGGATGGTGTCTTAAATACCTTGTTTACTAGAGCTCTTATAATTTATGACATAAATCATTTACCCTCTGAAGAAAAACACCTAACCAATGTTATCACTAGGGATGCATATAAAAGTGGAAATTAGAACTACTACCAAGAAAGATAAAGAGTTCCTATCAAGGGCTCCTCGGTCCTCTGATTCTTGCAACAATGGTAGCAATAAAGCTTTCCTACCTTACATTTCTGGGACTACTGATAGGATTGCCAAGATATTAAAGAAAAAGGGTATAAAAACCTGTTTCAGACCTATAAAAACCATTAGAAACAAATTAAAAACCCTAAAGACCCAATTTTTCCAAACTTAAGAAAAGGGGTATACTCCATACCATGTACCTGTGGTAAAACATACATAGGGGAAACATGAAGGTCACTAAAAACTAGACTACATGAACATTGTAAAGACTTAGAGTATACCCGGGTTGGAAAATCAGCTTTGGCGGATCACGAAGACATCACAAAACATGCCATTTGCATCAATAACGCAAAATTAATAGCATTTGAATCACACTACGCAAATAGAAAATTATGTGAAGCCGTCGAGATTGAAAAACATCCTAACAACCTAAATCGTGATGATGGGTGGAAATTAAGTCAGTCTTGGAAACCCCTGCCGCATAAATTAGCATTCACGTATTCCTCGTCTTACGTTTGATGAATTATTTTGTTTTTCCTTTCTTTTTCATTTCATGTCTATCATTTTTGTCTCTCTTTTTACCTTTTTTGTTCCTTCCCCCCTTTTCCTCTTAATCTATCATTTATTTTCACTTTTCTTTTTGTGGTTTATCACCTTTATCCTTATTATCATTTTTATTTTTATTTATAATAGTTCAATTGCCATATCTTCTCTCAATCAATAGCTTCACCGTGATGATGGTTCTGGTAATTGAATGAAAACATCAGTATTAATCCTCCTTATGTAGTGTATCTAGAAGATTACATTTGTTCTCTGACCTGTGATATGAATCTCAAATCTTTGATCATTTTAATTATTCTACAATTATAAAAAAATCATCTTACCCTCACATTTATTATTGTTTGGGGAAATCTCCTCTCATGTTCTTCCTCGCATGTATCCTTGCTTGGAAAACTGACCCATTCAAGCTTCAATCTATATCCAACAAGAGTGTCATTAGGAGTTTCTTAACTCCACTCTTTAGTCTAATCCAATCCCCTTGCATGTATCCTTTCTTGGGGGCATCCATATTTGCTCAATCATCACTGTGGAACACATTATGGGCATATTTAAATGTTTGTATTTAAATTTGTGTTGCATGGTTGCTATTTTTGACCAATTGCAAGTGTTTGGTAAGCATCTTGGTTTCTTCATAACCATGGTGTATCAACTACTATGTAAATTGGGTTTTCTTTACTTTTTTTTCTTTATTTGACCAAATGAAAGTATTTTGTTAGCATGTTGGTTTCTTCATAACCACAGGGTATCAACTAATGTGTATATTGAGTTTACTTTACGTTCAATATTTGGTTTTTATTTTTGACCAATTACAAGTATTTTATTTGCATATTGATTCATATATAACCTTGGTGTAATCATTCTTACTGTGTATATTGGGTTTGTTTTATGTCTCTCTATGTGTGTTTTTACACACATCATGGTTTTTTAATAATCATGGTGCTAACTCTATTGTGTAATAACAAAATAGGTTTCTCTAAAATACATAATTTGAATGGAAGCTAAGCTACGAGCATGTCATCACCTTCATATATCCACATCAAATCACAATAAAAATCATCATATGTACTATTTATATTATCATGTCAATGATGCAAAAATAACAAAAAATAAACCATCTTATCATCATATATATATATATATATATATATATATATAATGTCCAATGTCAACATCTAAACATGTCATCTACACATATATACATAAAAGTGCCATCAAGGAAATTCATATAATAAAATGGATGCCTTAATCACAATGCATATACACAATAAAATAAACAATGTCCATCCATCATACATCGAGTCATGGATGACTCTCTCCTACACTACGACTACCTAGTGCCTCGTCTCATCTTGTTAGCAACAACATATAAATATATCTAATCAATCTCAAATGCCTATGTGATCTACATGACCTCACAAATCTACTTTCTATCCTTTGACTATAACTTGGGGCTCACCCTCAGAAAGATTTACCTCATATAGATCTCTCAAGTATCCTACCTCCTTTGATACACCAATCAAATCCTCTGACAGATCCCACCCCACCTACTTCCAACATGTGTTGAGCGGCATCCCTCTCCACTGTCAGCTACTATACCTATGCTAAAACGTGGTCTCTATCAATAGTCACCTGTACTATACCTATTGTAGCATGTCATGAGACATGATTAATATAACATCTCTATCTCGCATAACTCTGTCTATTTGTGTCTGTAATGCTAGATTTTTAGCCAAAGGCCCTAGAGGTGGTATCAATGAAACTTGACCCCATAAATCCTTCTCTCCCTCCTCTCCCCAAAATCATCACCATCTCCATCTCCATCTTTATATCCTCTTGTAGGACTCAAAGTGGCCTCAATGGTGAATTTATAACCTATATAAAAGTCTCGAATCTATACTCGTGCCTAAACCTGTATTTAGTTCTTGACCTTGTACATGTGTCTCGAACCCGTAGTATTCACTAACCTTGTACCTATTCCTCAACCTATATTGGTCCTTGAACTTGTATATGTTCATGTGCATGTTCCTAGCTAAATCGGCCTCCACCTCTCCCACCTCTCCACCGCAAGTCATCCCTAGCTACTTCTTATATGATTGTTGTTAGAGCTGCCTTTAGAATAGTGATACACGGGGCCATAATGTGTGCATACTAGGCCACATACTCTACTTTCGTCCCAATATCCTAAATATCGACTTGTACATCCCAAGCCGTGGTATAGCTCCAAAGAATGTAACCCTCATAACCCTCTCCTAGATACAAGCCCCAAAATCAACTGTCTCCCATGTCACTCATTCATACCATTGCTCTCCTCCTAATATATCCTAGATCAACCCAACTTGTTTCATGAACCTATCCAATCTATATCTCTTCATAATGTGTGCATGGATCCCAATCATGATGTGGTCTACCTCATCTATAACCAATCGTGTGTTGTTTATCATCCATATATACCGCCTATATGGTCTCCATGTAATCATGTGTAATTGTAGATCATCTATGGCACATCTCGTAGAACTCCATATCCCCATGGTAACCTTTGTGACTAGTTCCCATCATCTCCCATCCAAAGTTTTATGGCTCATCTATTTTCCTATCTCTCAAGATGCCCAATGGATAAATCACAAGAATATGATCCCACGATCAAAGATATAGTAAGGTACCTAGACCAATGCTCCTCTACTCTCTATATAATTTTAAATGTAAATGTTTGTATAAGTGAGCTAGGATGAAGGGTCCCCATGTAAATATTGTATCCTCCATCAACTTTGCTGCTATATTGATCAATCCTAGCTGAAAATGACTACAAGTTTTATCAAGAAACGGGTAGTCGTTAATAAGATCCATTAGGTTTATTGGTAATCCGCCACTATATACTCCTCCATACACTCATTTATATGAACTACCATTCCTTCTCTATAGATGTCCGTAGTCTAAATAGTGACCATACGTTTTCCGAATCCACACCGCACTACCATACCACCGTACTAGTCTACCCTATATCGATACTTGGAAAATAAAATATACATCCTCCAGATGACTATCATCCGACCCATTCGTAATGTGAATTTCAGACTCTTTATGTGCCATCACTCAGCAAGTGCATTTAATAGGTAGTGGTCTAACCCGATATCTAGAAGTTGAGCAATATATGTAAAGCCTATGGTCTCTAATAATGAACGTAACCCTCTATTCTCTTTTTGAGTCATGAATTTCATAAGTAATTGTAGCCATCCTTGGCACTCCCGGACATCTAAGGAATATAATCTCTCCTTTAACACAAAAACAACATTGTTAGATTCTTTACAATTCCCCTTTTCTTCTAATTCAGCCTTTAAATCTCTTCTCTATCTTCTAACTCACGCTAGCGTGCCTACCTTGATGTTAGTGCATAAACCCTAATTATAACACATTTTACACTAGCGTGTAAACCTACATGCTAGCTTATGTTACACTAACGTGTGCACCTATTAATGCTCACATACCTACCTATATGCTAACATGTGCAACACATTATCATGTTTCTCCCTTCATGCTTATGCACCTAGATCTACGTTAGCACATACAATGCTACACTAGCACATATTGTGGGTCACGCTAGTGTAACTAATTTTGTACGCTAGCGTAAATTAACAACTTTTATCTAAGGCAAAAACACAATAAATGCATTTAAAAGGCAAGTTTTCTTGGATACATCCCATGTTGTCATCATCGGGAGCTCGACCAAACTCTCGGATGTGATCCACACGATACAAGCACTAGGGATGACAAGACATATCTCTCACAACTCAGAGCACAAATATCACTCAGAGGGAAAATACACTATAGTAGAAAAAATGACCAATGATTTTTACAACCCTCCCACCCTTCTACTTATACCCTTCTCCTTACCCTAATTTCACGATTTTTAGCCTTTTTTCCCTCGTACCTAACTTCTACATCCTTTTGTTTTCTCCCTTTTCCATGAATTATTCTATCTCCTATTAAGCAAAAGTAGTCCGAGTGCTTCTTTGTGCCACCAATTTGCTTGAAGGGGAAATCCCTTATCATAATCCATACTCATTGGGGCATCTAAATACTTCACTTGGAAAATCAAGTAGTCCATTATACTTCTTCATCATTTTTTCACCATTTTACACGTGTCTACCATCTTTAAAGTGTTATTACTCTATAATAACACTTTAAATGGTGGAAAATATAGACACCCCAAAATAACCACTGCACATTATAAATGTTTAAAATCTTATTAAATCCATTGTCCCTCTCTAAAATTAATTTAATTACACCCTATCACCCCTTAGTTAATTTAATATAAAACTAATTAAATAAATCCTCACATATCCACTTTCATATTTAATGAACTAAATATCGTCACATCCTATCCACCTCCTCAACTTAAGTTGACTAAAAGTCATGACTAAAGATAAAAATTATGATTAAAATCAAGAACGTATTTTGAAATTAACTCAAATCGTGTATTTGAGTTAACTAAAGATATCTCCCAAGTCATGGAAATTAAAAATAAGTTCACATCCTTACAAAAGCAAATCATTCAAAAAAGTTTTGGGTGAATAAAATAGAGGATATGAAATTAATAGTAAAAACATGTGCAACCCTTTGCAAACTCAACAATGACTCATTCATGTAGATCTATAACAACAATTCAACTCTTCAATCAATCTAAAAGCTCAACTAAAAAAATCACTCATGTTTAGTTATCTCTAAATTAACTCAATCTAAAATTATCTTGAGGATTATCCTTCCTCAACTATAAATCAATGGTCTTTCCTTTACAAATCATCCACCAACAAGCTTAAGTGTTCATATTTTTATCCTATCTAATTGACTGGAGAATCAATCAATCAATCATATTGTTATTCTTCTCATATCATATCAACTCAAAGCAATATTCCATTCAGAATACTTCTTGGATCATCCACAAAACTACAAATATCGCAAATCAATCGGATCCAACATGAGCATTACTCAACCTTGTTCTTATAGTCAAATACAATGTAAGATGGATTTGGATCTTATCAAGGGAAGGTTTGTTGTATTTGATTTAACGTTCTCCATATATGTAATTTCCATGGTCTACATATTGGAGCTAGATGATGTTGGTTATGCAAGATGAATATGCATTTTAGGGGAAAATTTATCTATAAAATGGTTTGGAGAATATTTCTTGATAAGATTTCAAAATTTGTGAAGCTCTACTCTTTTCTTCATGACATTTTTAAGGTCTATAGGTGAAAAAATCCAATTCTCTATGAAATAAGTCAAATTTGGAAGTGTTGTAAGTTTTAAATTATTGTGGAAGATCAATATCAAGTTTGTGTTTTATTCCTACCTTCCACATCCTTTTGAGTGATTGGAATTGTGTTTTTTTGTCATCAACGACCTTGCTCAGTGTTTTTCCAATTTTGTGCTGACTTTTATTTGTTTCGTGGTGTTCCCTTTAAAATTCTATGAAACACTATGTTTGGAAGTCTTTTTTTCGCGGTCTTGTTTGTTTCACGTCTTTTACTAAAACTTCCGTGGAATACTATTTTTTTTTAAAAGACCCACGAACACTAATCCTTAGTTTTGGGGCTTACAAATTAGAATTTTTTTAAAATATTTTTTCCAATGCTTCACATATTCTCATAGATTTTATTTTGTTTTTTTGGTTTCTCTTCTTAGTTTGATTGGATTTTTTTATCAAGCTGTGGAACTCTATTTTTTGTTAAAGTCTGTGAAACTCTATAAAAACTGCACATCACTGCAACTATCTTTAAAACATGCATAAGCCTAATTTTTTTTTATCAAGAATGGATAGTTCATATAATTTCTCCATAGATAAATCTCAATTGTTAAATGGAACTAATTATAGTATTTGGAGAGTTAGGATAAAATCCATCTTTATGGAAAGAAAGCTATGAGATTTAGTTAGTGGTGTTGAAAAATGACCCATTGGGAGATGAAAGCTTGAGTTCCTTCTCCAAAAAATACAAAGAGGCCATTTTTATATTGTTGTAAAACATTAAAAATGAATTCTTATTACACATAAGACACATGAATTCTCCGGTTGATGCATGGAATCAATTGCAAACTATGTATGAAGGCATTCATATTTTTAAGATAATTAAGGTTATCATGGAATTGTTTATGACTCAAAGTGAAATGAGATGAGAAGATAATAAATTAGTTAGCTGAGATTAATAATATTAAGGCACAATTAGATGGCTATAATTGTGAACTATTTCAAGATAAATTCTTGTATTTCATTAATCAAATCAACATACATGAAAATTTTAGAAATTTATCTCTATCTTGAATTCTAAGTATCAAAATGTATCGAACTTGCCTAATTTGGATATTCTATCTTCTCTCCTTATTTAGGAAGAAATAGTAATGGATAATTTTGATTCACTACTCGCTCAAAAATAAAAATTTGTTAAAAATCATAATAACAACAATGCTAATAAAAAATCAAACTTTAAATCTATTTTTAGAACTAATATGAATAATCAAAATTTTAAAGTTAAGTTTTATAGATCTTGATCTAAGTACGGTAATTTTTTTCATAAAGCGTTGACTATTATTCTAATACAAATAAGTATAATAAAAATGCTAATGGTAATAACCTCAATAATAAAAAGAAGAATAAAAATAACATAAAACTATTTAAACTATTGTTCTTCAATATGCTCTCTCAAATTCGATGACAATGAATGGATCCTAGATAGTGGTGCCTCTAGGAACATGACCTATATTCATAAAATTCTTTTAGATGTGTGCAATGTCATGAAAATATATATCTAAGTGATAATTTGTCACTAAGTATAAAAGTTGTGGAAGTGTTAAGTTAGAAAATAGAATTATAAGAAATGTTTTATTTGTTCTAGCTTAAAGAAGAACCTTTTATATTGTTCTCAATTAAATACGAAAAAAGTAAAGTTGTTTTATTAAAAGATAAATGACATGTGAATAATGAGCTTGGTAAATTTATTGTTTGCTAGTTTTTTTGAAAAAATGGTTTGTACATCTTTGAGGAATTTGTTGTTGAAACCTTTTTTCTTCTTCTTGTAATATTGTTCAACTTTGGCATTAAAGGCTTGGGCATGTGAACTTTAAGAGTTTGTTTGAAATGTAACATCTTAAGCTTGTGACAGTGTATTAGGATGAAATCATACCATAGATATCCCGATAGTTTCTTTCATGGTAAACAACATGTTGAACCATTTCATAAACATCTTGAGTCTAATTCCTCTCACTTACTTGAGTTAATCCATAGTGATGTTTGAGGTCATTTGGAAGTTCCCTCTCTTGGTGGAGCCTTATATGATGTAATTTTCATTTATTAATTTTCTAGAATGAATTGGTCATACTACTTTAAGAGAAAATATGATGTTTTATCTAAATTTCAAGATTTTAAATCCCTAGTTGAGAACGTGGATAGTCAAAAAATTAACAGAATAAGAACTGATAATGGAGGTGAGTGTGCGGATAATAATTTTTATGATTTTTCTATGTCTTTTGGAATTCAGAGAGATTTAAAAACTCTATATTCCCCACAACAAAATTACATATTCGAAAGGAAGAATATAACCATAATAGAAATGGTTATGACCATGCTTCATGCTTCTAATATGCCCAATTTTCTTTGGGCTAAAGCCATGAAAATTCTTATCCACCTTCTAAATATGGTTCCTACTAAATCTTTATATAAAACTACACCCCATGAAGTATGGACAAAAAAACCTAATATCTCTCTTTTAAATATATTTGATAGTCGTGTTTCCTTCTCATTCCTAAAGATAAGAGTTAGAAATTTAATCCTACCTCCTATCCTTAGATATTTATCTAGTATGGAGTTCACACAAAATGTTTAAGAGTATATGATGCATCCAAACATGAGATCATATAAAATAGGAATGCTCATGTTCTTGAGAAACTTGACCTCTTCCATCCTCTTTTTCCCTAAGTCTAAAACCCTTAACCATTCTCTAGACAATATGGAAATAAAATTTAAAGAGGATGATGATCCTTCTTAAGATAAAATGGATCTAGATATTGAGGGGGAGTCTTCTCAATCTGTGTCTCAGTCTAGAATTTCTAAATGGGCTCAAATTCTAGTTTTCGATTTTCAACCTAATAATCTAAGAAAGATGACCCACAACCAACATTCTTATCATGCCTTGTCAACTTTGTATGAGGTTGAACCTCAATATTTTAAAGAATCCATCATAAATGGAAGGTGGATTGAAGCTATGGAAGTTGAGTACAATGCTCTAATCAAGAATAAAACTTGGGAACTAGTCCCTCTTCCTCCTTAAATAAGTATTGTAGGATCCAGGATGGTGTATAAAATCAAGTATAACTTTGTAGGAGAGTTATTAAAGTTTAAGGAAATATTAGTATCTCAAGGGTTTACTCGAAACCTGGTATAGATTATGTTTAAACATTTGATCATGTTTCTAAAATGAGCACTGTTACAATTCTTCCAGCTCTAAATACTCAATATGGATGGGAAATTCACCAAATGGATGTTAAAAGTGCTTTAGTAAATGGTGACCTAAAAGAATATGCATCAACCTAAAGGGGTCAAGAACCAGTAAGGAATTATATGTGTGTAAGCTTAAAAATATTTCTACGATCTTAAAAATATCCCAAAGATTGGTATCTAAGACAAATAGATTCTTTCAAGATATTGGTTTCAAAAATTATTTCGTTGATAATGATTTGTTTGTAATATCTTAAAATAGTCGTATTATCATAATCATCTTATATGTTGATGATCTCTTGATAAATTAAGAAAATGTTTTAAAATGGATGATTTAGCTCGTTGAATCATTTTTTGGGTATGATTATTTGTCGATTCACAAATATATTATTGCATCTCAAGCACAGTATGCTTCTAACTTTATTAAAATATTTAACATGGTTGATTGTAAACCTTTTACCATTCCTATGGAAGTTGGTGTTAAATTATATCCAACACTTGATTGTGATAAATTTAATCCTACTCTATATAGATAACTTGTTGGTAGCTTGATTTATAAACTATCACAAGGCCTTATATATCTTATGTAGTTAGAGTTGTGTCCAAATTCATGTAGGATCCTTATGAGAACCACTAATAAATGGAAAAAATATTTTAAGGTATATCAAAGGTACAATCAATTATGGATTGTATAATTCTTTTAGTAATGATACAAATTTATTTTGTTATTGTGATTCCGATCATCTTTGGTGATATTGTAAATAGAAAATATACTTCTCGATATGTTTTCAAGTTAGGTGAAGGTGCAATCACTTGAAGTAGAAAGAAGAAACCAACATAATCTATCTCTTTTATGAAGCACATTCAACAAGTGTTATAGAACCAACACAGAAGCTATGTGGCTGAAAATAATTTTGGATGAACTTCATAAGTATGTAAAAGGAAGCACTTTTCTTCTATGTGTCAGTCAAAATTGCATTGCTCTTGCAAACAATCCATTCAACATCAACGGACATAGGATATTAAAATGCATATGCACTTTATCTAGGATAAATTTATAAATGGTGACGTTGATCTCAAGTTTTGTTCCACTGAATATCAAGTAACATATATTTTTATACAGACCATTGTGTGTTGTAAATTTTTAAATATTTCATGTCGTATTAAGCCTCTTAGAGCTTCCCTTAAGGGGGAATATGCATGATAATGCCACCTCTTAATGTCCTGATGTAAACTCCCAATGTTATTTCCATTTTATAAAAGATCACTATAAGTGAATCTTAAGTAAATAATCACAATAAAAGATTTTACTTGTAATACCCAACGGAGCATTAAATATGAGATATTATTATTTTATAAAAGAATCCATAATCTTATGTAAGACTCCATACTTAAATCAATTTATCGTGAGAATTTTTTTATTTTCCTATATATCACGGAGTTTTTGTTGTTTCAAAACCCATGAAACACTATGTAGTGTACAACTTTTCCAAAATCGTGAAGAATTAAAAATTTTGTACCATGGAATGTTTTTTAAAACCCATGGAGCACTACGCTTTGTGCCACAATTTTTTTAAATTTCACATAACACTAAGCCTTATGTTGGAGATATTGTCATTGATGTCAACACAGAATACACAATGATTAAAAGTAAAATAACAATGATCAAATTGATGTGTTACGTTGATCAAATTTAATAACAATAAATTTAATAATTGTATACCAAAATGTGAATCAAATTCATGAAGGAAAAAAATTATTGAATGGGTCATCCAACCTTCATTAAGATTAAATGATTTATTTTTATGTGGTCGACCTCCTTGAAGAAGGCCAACCCTATTGAGTGAAGAGTCATAACCATTCAAAAGGGCATTTTGGGCTATAAAAGGAATATTTTTTTAGATGGTGGAAGGGCATATTTTGAGCGCATATCTTTCGAGAAGAAGAGAAGAAATTTATAAGTGTAAAATAAGAGTTATATTTTGAGAAGACATGCATATTTGTGAAGAGGAAATAAAAGTATTTATCATTCATTGAAACAAAAACACTAGGAAAACTAGTATCATCATCGGTTTGAAGGTTGGTGCGTACATGAATTGTATGTATGTATGTATGTATATATATGTGTCTATTTATATATATATATATATATATATATATGTATGTATGTGTGTGTGTGTGTGTGTGTATGTATATACATATGTGTATATGTATGTATGTACATGTATATATATATGTATACATACATATATATATATATATATATACATATATATATATATATATATATATATATATACATATATATATATATACATATATATATATATATACATATATATATGTACATATATATATATATATATATATATATATGTATATATATATATATATGTACATATATGTATATATATATGTATGTATATCTATATATATATATATGTACATATATATATATATATATGTATATACATATATATGTATATATATATATATATATATATATATATATATATGTACATATATGTATATATATATATATATATATATATATATATATATATATACATATATATATGTACATATATATATATATATATATATATATATATATATATATATATATATATATATATATATGTACATATATATATATATATATATATATATATGTACATATATATATATATATATATATATATATATATATGTACATATATATATATATATATATATATATATATATATATATATGTACATATATATATATATATATATATATATATATATGTACATATATATATATATATATATATATATATATATATATATATATATATATATACATATATATATACATATATATATATATAAGAAAATATTTTTCCGTGGTTTTTCCCAAAAGTTTTTCCACATAAATATTGTGTTCCTCTTGTGTTGCATAATTTTTAGATCTTGTGAGATTGTTGTTGTTCTGACTATTAAAGTTTTGAATTATTAAAATTTTATCTTATACTGATTTACCCCTCAAGTATATAAGCATGTTTTTAACAATTAGTATCAAATTTGGTTCCTTCAAGAACAATATAATCAATGTAAGGTAGATCTCGATAGCACACATGGCCAATAATCAAGTACCGAAGGATTTCTCCACAAATAAGGCTTCGTTATTCAACATAAAAATTATGTTTTCTAGAGAATACAAATGAAAACCTATCTAATAGATCTAGGGTTTCATATTTGCAAATTGGTAGTAACAGGATATATAACTCCTCAAAATCCAACTACAAGTCAATTGATGAATCGAAGAAGAAGATATTTTTATGAGAAATATGAAAAAGGTATCTAACAATTATAAAGGTAAAATTTCTTTAAAATGTTTCAATGCGGTGAAATGGGTAATTTTGTTGTTAAGTTTCCTCATGCAAAATATGATAGTAGTGATGAAGAAGAACATGCTAAGGTAGGAAAGAGAAAACATCCATACAAAAACTATAAGCCGGGAAAATATGAAAAGAAGAAAAGCTCTGACAGGCATAAGAAAAGCCTCTACACCAAGAAGGAGAGTAGCTCAGAAGAAGAGAGTGATAGAGAAGAAACTCTTTTCATGGCAATAGAAACAAATAATGATGAAGACCAAATGTTTTTGGAAGAGGAAGAAAATTTTGAGGATGAAGGAGAAGTGGATCTGAAAGAAGAACTTATCCATGCCTTTTGTGAAATAAAGAGGCTTGAGAAAAATAACTTGAAGAAAAAATTACAGCTTCATAAATATGAAGAAGAAGGTGGAAATTCGCAATCGAACATATTTCAAAGCTTCAAATAGTCTGAAAAAATTATTATCGATATGAAAAATCAATTAGAAGAGGCTAAATGAATTGAGGAGGTAATAAGAGATCAGATGAAATCAAATGAGGAAAATTGTGTTAAGCTTGAATATGAAATTGTTGATTTAAGAAAGGAATTGGAGAAGTCTAGTGATAAGCCAAAAATAACTTAAAACTTGAAAAGATCACCAAGGTATTGGATAACATTATTAATAGCAAAAGGCCACCATGCATCAAGATGGGTTTTGGCTATGAATAAAAACAAGAGGTTACTAAGAAGGATTTGAATTCAAAAATTGTTGAACCTCCGAAGAAAGAAGATAAGAATATTCATAAGAACAACATTCCTCAAAAGGATAAAAAAGATGAGAACAAGTGGCATAAGGTTCTCACAAGAAACATAAAAATATCCTTATATCTGAGGAATCCATACATGATCATGTATCAAAACTCATTTTATGGCTATTGTTTCTTGTGTAACAATTTAAAATGAATATGATATTATGTATTATAAGTGTAAAACATTTGGTCATATAACATGATATTATAGAATGTTTCTGCAGAGAGTCCAAAACAAACCAAGAAAGTTGATACCCTAACCAAGAAGAAAACAAATTCTACAAAAGCTTGGAAGAATAAACAAAAGTAAGAGAAAGATAAATCTATGCTTTTTCAAACTTATTTTCAAGTGAAAATTGAAGAGAAACATTGGTATATTGATAGTGGATGCTTGAACCATATGACAGAGATAAGAGCAAGTCCCATTCATATGAAGAAAGTAAGCAAAGTAATAGTAAAATTTGGAGGCAACGGTACAACAAGGATAACAGGTAAAGGTAATCTCAGACTCAATAATGGAAAGACAAAAATTGAGAATGTGTTGTACATTTAAGGGCTGAAGTATAACCTCCTAAGTGTTATTAAAATGTGTGATCAAGGACACATCCTCACTTTCCATCCTCAAGGTTATGAAGTAAGGGAAGTTGATTTATGAAGATTAGTTGCAGATGTAAATAGAACCATGAATGACTTATATGTGCTTAGTGAAGTTAAGAAATAAAGATGTTATATGGCACAATTAGATGAGAGTTCATTATGGCATAGAAGAATGGGCAATATGAAGTCTAAAAACTTGGTGAAAATAAGAAATAATCAGTGTGTGAGAGACATGCCAAAAATCACGAAGCCTTCAAACACCATTTGCAAGTAATGTCAACATGGAAAACAAACTAGACGTAAATTAAAATCAAAGGAATATTCAAAAATGAAGTCATTGGAATTGATTCATACATATTTGTGTGGAACCAAAATAACTCAAAAGTTATAAGTTGAGAGTTACTTTATGTTGTTAATTGATGATTATTCTAGAACAAAATGGGTTTCTATTCTAAAGGATAAATATGAGGCATTTGAGAAATTTAAAAAATTTATAGCATTAGTAGAAAAATGGCTGGGTTGAAAATTAAGTTCTTAAGATGAGATAGAGGAGGAGAATCTCTTTCAGACCAAATCAGATAATTTTGTGAGGAACATGGAATAAGAAGACAACTCACAGCTACATGAACTCGCAAAAATTGAGTTCTTGAAAGAAAGAACCAAACAATTCTGGAGATGGCAAGGACTATGTTGAATGAGTCCAAATTGTCAGATGGGTATTGGGGAGAAGAAGTTAAGACAATGGTTTACATCCTTAATAGAGGAAAAATTCAGAGTAAAAATACCAAAACACCTTATGAACTATGGAATGGTAGACCAAGTACCATTATATACTTTAGGGTGTTCGGAAACAAATGTTATATTAAAATAAATGGTGAATATTTTGGAAAGTATGACTCTAGATATGATGAATGTATTTTCTTGGATACTCCTAAAAGAGTAAATCTTACATATGATATAATAAAAGACTTCAAAAGATTGTGGAAAGTGTCGATGTAAGAGTGGATGAATTCAAAAAAATAAGGTGACCACACAAGTAAGTTATAACTCAGAAATATCATACCAAAATAAAGTCAAAGAAGAAATTGAAGAAGAGGAATGAGAAGATACTAAGGCACCATCAAGATTTATTCAGAAGAATCATGGAGAAAATTTGATTCTCGGTGATAAAGTTGTTAGGGTGCAAACTAGATGGAGGATAATAAGTACATATGAGCGATTCAATTTATATTTGTTATAAAAATAGAGCCTAAAAATGTTGTAGAAGGTAGTAAAGATGAACATTGGGCCAATTCCATGGACGAAAAATTGAATCAAATAGAAAATAATGAAACTTGAGAACTTGTTTCAAGACCAAAGGACAAAAATGTGATTGGCACCAAATGGGTCTTTAGAAATAAGCTAAATGAAGATGGGGAAGTAACCAGAAACAAGGCAAGGTTAGTATGCAAAGGGTATGCTCAAGTAGAAGGTATTTATTTTGAAGAAACATTTTCTCCTTTTGCTCGATTAGAATCCATTAGAATGTTTTTGGCATATGTTAGCTTTAAGAATTTTAAGGATTTTCAAATGGAGGTCAAATCTACATTTCTAAGTGGAAAATTAGAGGAATAAGTTTACATTGAGCATCCAAAAGGTTTTATATTATTAGAAAACAAGGATTATTTGTAAAATTGAAGAAGGCACTATATGTGCTAAAAAAGCCTCCTAAACATGGTACTCAAGACTTGACACATATATTCTTCAATAAGGGTTCAAAAGAGGAGTAACAAATATTAATCTCTACATTAAGAAAAAAAGGTAACCATAAATCGATAGTTGTTGTGTATGTAGATGATATTAATTTTGGAGGAGATGATAGAAAAATGTACCAAGAGTTTGCTAAAAATATGCAAAATGAGTTTGAGATGTCAATGCTAGGATATTTTTCATTTTTTCTTGGTTTACAAATATCTCAATATGAAAAGGGAATATTTTACTCTCAAAGTATGTAAAGGACATGATAAAGAAGTTTGAAATGGAATATTGCAAATCAATCAACACACCTATGGTTACAAGATGTAAGTTGAGTAAGGATGATGAGTCTCGTGAAGAAAATAAGACTCTATACAAGTTAATGATTGGTAGTTTATTGTACAAAACAACCTCTAGGCCAGATATCATGCAAGCATTTGGTTAGTTACACATTTCCAAGTAGCCCCAAAATAAACACATGTGCAAGCAAATTAAGAGGATTTGTTTGTGGTACCCAAGAGGTGCATATTTCACCTTAACAAATATACATATGTATATTAGGCAAGTGACATGGATGATAGAAAAAACACAAGTAGAAGAGCATTTTTCCTTATTGGAAATTTAGTGTCTTGGTTGAAAAAAATAGCCTTATGTTTCTTTGTCCATAACGGAGATAGAATACATAACCGCAGATCGTGTTGCGAGATAGGCTATATAGATGAAGCAGATCTGCATAAGATATTAAGGTAGAAAATGATGATCCCATTTCTATATTTTGTGATAATACTAGTGCAATTAACATTTCAAAGAATCTAGTTATGCACTCCAGAACTAAGCATATTTCAATCAAATATCATTACTTGAGAGAGCAAGTAGCTAAAAATAATGTTAAGTTGGAATATGTTTCCACGGAGGAGAAAATATCGGAATTTTTCACAAAGTCCCTCTCAAAAGGGACTTTTGAGTACCTTAGACACAAGTTGGGTGTGATACCCTTCTCATCGAGTCACTAAAGTCTCAAGGAGTAGCATCGGTTTAGGGGGAGCACCATGGACAACCCTTTTCCATTGATGTCAAAGGGGGAGAGTAAAAGAAAGGGGGAGTAGTACAACAAGAGGAAGAAGTACAGAAAGGGAGAGTATTCTGTTTTGAAGATGATTATTTCTTTGTAGGGTTGCCATCAATGAAAAGGGGAGATTGTTAGAGATATTGTCATTGATGTCAAAGGAGTCATTGATGTCAACAAACAAAACAAAAATAAAAGCTGGTCATATTGATGTGTTACAATGATCATATTTAATAACAGTGAATGTAATAATTGTATACCAAAATGTGTAGCGAATTCATGAAGGGACAACATTTATTTAATGAGCCAACCGATCTCCATTAAGATTAAATGATTTTTGTTTAGGTGGTCAACCTCCCTTGAATAAGGTTGACCTTATTGGGTGAAGAGTCTTGGGTGAAGAGTCATGACAATTCGAAAGGGAATTTTTGGGCTATAAAAGGTAGATTTATTGAATGGGGGTAGGGCATATTCTGATTAAATATCATTTGGAAGAAGATAAGAATAAATTATAAGAGTTATAGCTTGAGAATACAAGTAAATTTATGAAGAGGAAATAAAAGTCTCCATCATTCGTTGAAACACCAACACTACAAAGGTGGCATCATCATTAGTTTGGAGGTCGGTGCCTCATAAAATGAAGAGATTGGTGTCTCTTGCTGAGTTGGTGCTCGACATAAAAGATTGGTGTCTGAATTGCTAAGTTGGTGCTTGGCATTGGGGATCAGTGTCCCTAATAAGTTGGTTCCTACATAAATCGTAAAATATTTATATATAAGCAAATATTTTTCCATGGTTTTTTCCTGAAAGGTTTTCCACATAAATATTGTGTTCCTCTTGTGTTGCATAATTTTTAGATCTTGTGAGATTATTGTTATGACTATTAAAATTTTATCCTATATTGATTCACCCTATCTCATTATAAGCATGTTTTAACACCTTGTACCATAAATTTTTCAAAATCCATGAAAGACTAAAGATTTATATCACAACATGTTTTTCTTAAAGCATGAGAACACTAAAATTGTTTATTGTGGCTTTTTGAAAATCTACATAACAAAGAGATTTTTTTACATACTATCCTAAATGGCTTTGGTGGTTTATGGATTTTAATTCCTTTTGTATAAAAATGTGACTTGACATGTGTTTTTGGGAACAATTGTTATGTGTTTACATGCTAGCCTAAATCTTTATTTGATGATTTTTTACATACTATCCTAAATCACTTATAAATTATGTTTAAAAAATATGGTGGTGGATCCCATACCATGTTGATGGATGTTTAAATTCAAATTATAAAAGTGACCCATACAATTGGAAAACCACCTTGTATAAAACAATGTGATCTCATTTGAGATCAGTGTGACATACACATTATGATGGATGATGTGACCTATATGTGAGTCAAATCAAGAAACATGAATGTGGAATATGCGAGATATTACTTAGTATTGATCTAATGATGTTTTCATTTTATAATACCTTTGATAAGATGTAAGCTGTTGGGATATGTGGAAATAGTGGGAGTGTTGGGTGAAATTCAATTCTCAATAAAGATAAGTGATATTTTCAGTGGGTTTTTTATCGGAAAGTTTTCCCACTTAAATCCTATGTTATGTGTTCATTATTATGTGTTATGGGATATTTACTTTCACTTTTATTCATGCAATCTATGGTTTAATTCATTATAATTTGTTGTATAGTCATAAACTATAATCCTTGGAAAATTTATGGTGGATATCTAATATGTGTTTATTATTTATCCCCTCTTTCCTAACAAGATCTTAGTAGTGGTATAAGAGTTATCTTTGATATAGTCTTTGTAGAAATTTATAAAGTCTTTAATGTTAAGTTTAGGGTTGATATACCCATCATAGGTAAGGGAAGTGGTGATACCTTTAATGTATTGCATCAATATAAGGAGAAATAGGTGTATAATAGGAAAATATGGGTCCTTGAATGGGTTCTAAAATGTAGGGATCAAATCAAAGTGTGAACACATAATGTTGATACCAAAGGTGCTCAAGGAGAGCTAGTTTAATAATTATTGAGGATAGTAACCCTAACCTTAAGGTAGCTTTAGGTTTATAAGGCCCATATGTAAGAGATAGGTATCCTACTAGGATTCAAAATAAGGATGTTTCAAGAGATGGATAAATCCAAGGGGCATACTATAATAAGACAAAACAATTTATCAAAGAAAACATACATGTACTCTAATCTACAGAATTGAATAACCAACCATCTACACAACACCATACAAAAATATCATAAAGGAAATGAAAGGGTTAGAAACACTTACTTATTATATCAACCCTAAATTAATTATAATAGATAAATCTAATTGATTTGATCATAATTGAATAATATATGTTACATGGAAGAGAATAATATAGTTATTTACAGTTATACAATGGAAACTAGGCTATTTGAAAGCATATAAAAATGATAAAGTAATTGAAATTTCAAATAGGTTTGAAAGATGATGTAGATGGTTCATATCAATTTCAACCTATGTTGTTTTGCAGATCGAGGAAGTATGAAGAATTTTGAGTCAAGCCGGATCAACTATTTCTTTCCAAAATCATAAAAGGTTATCAACACACAAAATGTTAGGAATGGATTCTAGAAATTGATCCTAATGTACTTTGTCTTGGAATGGTAGATCAAAAAGTTTGAATTTTATTGTTTCACTTCATTTTTACTTATATTGCACTTTTGTATGTTTAGATTTACAAGTAACTATAGTTTTCACAAACTCTACCTATAAAACAAACTAAGCTTCATCAAAGAACATCAAGAACTATTTATATCTAAAATAAAAATTTGTAAATTCTTGATTCAAGTTGACCTCGACAAGTAACCCCGCTTGTGAGTAATCGATTATTACACTACATTTCAGATTCAATGTAGGTCTCCTAGTGTGTTGTGCGAGTGTGCATATAATATAGAACCGTTGACCTAGATTTTCCATTGTGCTTCCAAACTAATAGGGTCATGAGCAATCTATACTGTCTTAAAACAAAATAACTAAAAGTTAAATAAATAATGGAAAAGGCTAGAGATATCTATGAAACAACATAAAAACATAAACAAGCATCAACTAATTCATAGATAAGAGGACACATCAAGTAATGCAAAATTAAATCAACAAGTACTTTCACCACTAAGACTTACTTTCATCGTTTAAGACCTACTTACATAAATTATTCTAAAAGCATGATCCAATAATGATTTTATGTGGGTTTTAATGTCTCCACTTCCCCCTTTTATGGTAGTGAGTAAAATTTACTAGTGTTAAAGGATAATAAGAGTGTAATTGATAATGTTGAAGCATAAGAGGTTATATAAAATATTGACATAGTTACCAAAAATGTGGTGGACAACATGGGAAAAAGTGTGACCCACACAGAGATAACAAGTTACGTGTTATAAACATTGAAAGGTGTACCAGATGTCAAAGTTATATTTAGGGATGTAAATATTTTGACTTGGTGTGTGATCAATCCCCAAATTTTTTTTATAATTATATGTTAATTTGGTGTACCAACACCAAGGGAATATTTTCACAAGGAAACCTATTTGGCCCCTAAAATAAATCTTCCCATATTGTGGTACCACATCATTGTAGGAAAATCTAGGTCCCAAATATTTTGAATTTAATAAACCTTACACAATAATCACTATTCATATGGTGTACTATATTAATTATAGAATTGATAAATTATAGTTTTTGACAAGTCTTTCTCCCCGTGTTTGCAGTAAATGCATTGGTGTATTTGCTTATAGCTTACAATTTATTGGATCTTTATATCCAAATTTGGTTGTTTGGTATTTTAAGCTTGTATATCAATCTATACAAAAGAAGGATGGCCTTGCATAGCCAACCACAACTTAGTAACTTAGTGTTTAGTGCATATTTACATCCATATTTGACCATTTGGTCTTTAGGTTTGCATATTTATTCATACATGGGAAGGGATAGTCTTACATATCCATCCCATATTGTTGCCCCATTTCGATGAAAGGGATGATAGAAAATAGAATCACTTGAGATGAAAGTAAGTGTTGATAGAAACTTGAACTTGTGTCATCATAGATTAATAGTGTGCTAAGAATAAGATTCATTGCATTGATAGAAATTGGATTCACATAATGTTTTTATGATATTTAACAATAGAAGTGGTGATTAGACATAGTAAGTACATTGGCGTACAGTGTGAAGGATAGATTATAAATATGGAAGAAAAATAGTATTTGATAATGTAGTATTTAGCTTATAAAAGGTGTAAAATAGAGACTATGTGTGATATAATAGTATTGGATTCATAGAATTTTGTAAAACAAACACTATGTATGATGGAATAATATAGAGTTTGTAGAAATGACACAAGAGAGACCGAGTCTTGATAAAATATAATAGAATTAATGAAGTATCGAATTTTTATGAATAGTGACTTAGAAAAAGTATTGTAGTGAGCACATACACATATAGTGTGTAAATCAAATAGTTGAAAATCAGGATCATGGGAGCCTAATAAATTTTTAGTACATTTCAATACGGTAATAGGAGGAATAACAATCCCAATGCAATAAACAATGCAAGAATAAAAAAACTAAGACAAATATTTAGAGTGCAAAATTTCAAGATATTAAGTAGATGATAGAAGTAGGTCAAGATATGTGACTATATGTGCAAAGGGGGCCCATTTACTATAAATAGTATGGTAGAAAAGTCAAATAGTACTTTGTTGCCATGTGTGAGTTAGAGTGTTTCCATTGATGTAAAATATCATTAATGACAAAGAGGATGATATACGAGTGCTAGAGGATTCTTGGTATGATGATTATATGTTCAATTAGGTTGTAGCATGATGACAAGAGTGGAGATAGTGAGAATGAATTGGCCTAGTAAGCCTATTCAAAAGACCTAGCTAGCCCAAGTGATAGAGAATGATGGTTTGAGTTGTATAGTGGCTTAAGGAGTATGGTAGAGGTTTGGTGAGCATGAGAAGAGTTTTTTGAGACACTAATGAGAGCTTCAGAGTGCAAGTACAAGTTGTGGACACGGTTGTAGGTGCTCATATAGACCTAGTCTAGGTGCTTATATAGACCTAGTCTAGGTGCTTAGAGGCCTAATGAGACATGGTCATCAATTATAGAGTTATGAAAGCTCATGAAATCATGCAGGGGTGTGATAAATTTTGTCTTAATTGTGATAGGTACTTTTAGAGATCTTGGAAATAAATTTATAGTGATTTCTACTTGTTTTAGGTCTCAATTAGACCTAATCCTGGTGCATGGATGCCTAGTAAGGTATGATAGTCACTTGCAGAATATTGTGAGCCCTTGGAGATACTAAAAAGGTGGTTCACATCAATTTTATTTTTAAAATGCATTTATAAGAGGCTTCATGGTTTGGTTTAGAGTTAGAACACTTGGTTATGGCCTAAACTATGCAAAACCCCAAGGCCTAGTCATGTAATTCCTAGTGGTGGTGATGATGCAAATATATTTGAGACAAATTGATGATTGGAGATGATACATAGAGGTGTCCTTCATGTCCGAGAAAAATTTCAAGTCAACATGATGAGAATTTTGCAAGATATTGTGTTTTGAACAAAACAGGGTATAAGAAAGCATGTTTTCCAAAGACGATATGGGAGAAATCTACTTGGATGACATGTGTAACATTTACATGGGCCCTTGTGAATTTTAGATATGTTGAAGCATGGAAATAAGATTTTTTTAGAGTTATAATGACGTTAAGATGAGGATCTATCTTTTATGAATGATTGTTAAGAAGGTAAGAAGGTCAAAACCCTTCTTAAAACCCTAGTTCTTGGAGATGGAGAAAAACTTACTTATTTTATCCTAGAATGGCTTGTATCATAAAATGTTATGGTTGGATGATGGAGAGGAAACTCCCAGATTTTAGATGATGGTGGTTTCAGTTCATGACACTTAGTGGATCCCACTTATTTTCTTGTTTCTAGGAAAGAAGGTTTTACTCTTAGGTTTTTCATTGGACCATAAGACTAAATTAGTTTTCTGATGAGTATCGGAGCTATTATACATGTTTGAAGAGATTTTGAGCTTCGTGAGATGATTTTATGACCTGCTCAAGTCACAACATATTGAATGGTTTTGGGCCAAAAAGGCAGTTTTAGCATCTTGGTGAATGAAAGTGCTTGAGAACTTGTGGGCATGATGATGAAGTTTGATGAACTTGGTGGTGTTTTAAACATCTCATGTGATGTTTTTGATTTTTGGTTGAGGTCACAAGTTAATGTATTTTGAGTTGAAGAAAACACTACTTTGGTGAGAAGATTGATGTAAAAGACCAATGTTTTGGATTATTTGATGATGGATATCAATTGAAGAGTTAAGAGGGATTAATTTTGTTCCTATTTAATTCATTTATATGTCTTAAATGTGCCAAAAATGGTGCAAACATGTTGAGTTTCCAAAAATGGTTCATGGGGAACTTAGTTTGCTAAAGAGGAGAAATGGTTCTATTTGCATTGTTGATTGTTTCATGAGGACTAACATGCATGCTGATGTTCTAAAGGTTAGTGGTTTTCTAATGAGTTTTTATATGGCATAGTTGAGTTGTTTTTCGTGATCTTGAGCTTCATTCTTGGTGACCTGGTTCTGGAGGTTCTGATTTGAGTAAGAAACAATCCTACTTGGTGATGTGAATGAAATGGATAGTGCAGAATTTATTGAGCTAATGGAAGGTGTTGATATGTTTAGTTTGACATGTGTGAAGACTTTTCAGGCATGTCATAGTTAGACTGAGTTCTTGGAGTCCTTGATGATCTCATTGGAGAAGGGTTTAGGATTCTTGGCCTAGTTGTGCAAGTTTGAGTGTCTTGATGCATTGCCGACCCATATGGGTCTTTCATGTTGATTTATATGAATGTGTAGGTCTATTTTTAAGTTGGTATGACAGACTATAAAGTTCATGGCTGACCTAGACATGTTTAGAAGAATATTCATGTATTTATGTGCATGTTTTTGTTCATTTATAACTAGTGTTGTGAGAGGGAAAAGTATGATCTAGGTGAGAGAGTGAAAGTGATACGAGGGCATCAAGATAGAGGTGAGAGAGTGTGTGAATGTCTGAAGAGTGATGAAGAGCTAGTGTGCAATGGTATTTGTCCAAATCATTCCAAGATTGAGAAAATTAGGAGGTGTGTTTGAAGAGGGTTTGAAGGTGTATGAGTTGAATTTTGTGTTCACTATTAGATGATTTTGTTGGCAGTATATATTTAGTGGTATTCCAAAAAAACTTGTGTGATGATTTGGAAAAATACCATTGCACACTAGCTCTTCATCACTCTTCAGACATTCACACACACTCTCACCTCTGTCTTGATGCCCTCATATCACTTTCACTCTCTCACCTAGCTCATACTTTTCCCTCTCACAACACCTGGTTTTAAATGAACAAAAACATGCACTTAAATATCAACAAGGGTTTCTAGGGGTTAGAGCTCCTTGTGGGGTTGGTTCCTCACTAAAGAAATCTTGTCTTATGTGTCATATTCATGTAAATCTTTTGGTTTTTTTAATATAATCAAAAGTTTTAGTTGGTTTTATTCCCCTTGAGGGTTTCCCACTTACATCTTGTATTCATATGTAGTGGTTTTAAATGAACAAAAACATGCACTTAAATATCAACAAGGGTTTCTAGGGGTTAGAGCTCCTTGTGGGGTTGGTTCCTCACTAAATAAATCTTGTCTTATGTGTCATATTCATGTAAGTCTTTTGGTTTGTTTAATATAATCAAAAGTTTTAGTGGGTTTTATTCCCCTTGAGGGTTTCCCACTTACATCTTGTATTCATATGTAGTCTCTCATGATTATTCTCTTATGAATGGTTGTTATATGTTATTAATATCACATTAATGCATGGATGAATGGTAAATGGTTTATGCATGTTTGGCTGAGGGTTTTAAAGGACTAATTCACCCCCCTATCAGTCCATTTTGATTCCAAAAATTGGTATCAAAGTGAAGTTATTTTTGAGAATTTTAATCACTTGAGATGAGATCCTTTAAAGTACTAAAATGGTGAGTCAAAAAAGTGGCACTTCTTCTAGCAAGGTGCCCTTGTTTGATAGGATTAACTATGATTTTTAGAGTCTCGAGATGAGGAATCACATTATGTCCTTAGGGTTTGATATTTGGAAATCTGTGTTGGATGGATATACAACTCCTCAAACTCCTCCAACAATTGTTGTAGATAAGAAGCTTAGTAGTGGCAACTCCAATGTTGTAAATGCAATCATGTGTAGTCTAGTTTAACCTAAACTTGTGAAGGTCATGCATTACACATCAAAAAAATAAATGTGGGAGAAACTTCAGGTAATTTATGAAGGATATTCTAAGGTAAGAATAACTAAACTCCAAACTTTCATAAATTAGTTTGAAGGCTTAAAAATGAGTGAAGAAGAGTCCATTACTGCATATTTTCTTAGAGTTGATAAAGTTGTCAATACCATGAAAGGATTAGGTGAAGAAGTGAAGAAATAATTTATGGTACAAAAGGTATTAAGGTTTCTAACTCCTAAGTTTTACTCAAAGGGTGTACCATTGAGGAAGCCGAGGATTTTATGCTCTTGAAAATGGATGAATTGTATGGAACCTTGACTACATATGAGATGATAGTTATTGAATCTAAACCAGTCAAGAATTGGATTAATTTCAAGACTTATATGAACACAAAAGCGCGAAAGGTTAAGGATGATGATGTTGATCCTACAATTGATGATGAATAACTCTTTGTAATGATTGATATAAGATTGAAGGTTGGATTAGGTAATTATAAAGGGAAGATTCCTTTCAAATGATTTAACTGTGGTAAAATAGGTCATTTTTCTAAAAAATTCCCTCATAAGCACAAGGATGAGGATGAAGAGAGTGATGAAGACTATGAAAAGAAGGCTAACGAGGTTTGAAAAAGGTAGAAAGGACTTCAAGGGGTTTGATATAAATAAGAAGTCTCAAAAGGGCTTCAACTCAAAGAAATAAAGTTGTTCATATGAATAAAAAAGTGATAGTGGTGTCTCGATTCGAATCGAGAATGGTGGTATGGTATGAGATGGTAAAGGAACTCCTATTGTGGTTTATGGTGACTCTTTTTTAGGAATGACATTATAGTAGTGCATTCATGTGGTCAAGATGTGTCCATTGTGTTATTGAAGACCTTTAATATGTTTAAGTGGTTGAGTTAGATGTTGTGATGAAGCTAGGAAGAGGGATGCATGAGGTGCAAGTCATTCATTTTGTATGATGACTTGATCAGATGTCATTGCAAGGTGCAAATATGCCTTCTAAGTATGTATGAGATTTAACCAACTCTACATGTTGAGTTTAATCTTTGGTTCATGATTTGAGGAATATATAGAGTGTCCATGTATCATGGAGGTTGTATGGAGAAAGTCAAGAAATCTTGTCAAGTATGTGAAGTACAACAGTGAGTTTCTCAATGGACATGCATTTTTTCAAGACAAGTATATGGTTGCCTAGGGATTGTAGTATTGTCTCAAGTAGGAGATTATATTATCAATAAGGTATGATATGTCATTTATGCTTAAAATGGAGAGTTAAAACTTGATAAATCTTAGTGAAATTTGGGAAGGTGCATTCTAGTGTTAATTATGTATTCGAGTTCATTATTAAGGTGATAGTAGTATTACAAGCCTATGAATGAGTGAATTAGGTTCATAATGTTGGGTTGTTGGTCCTTGAATATTGGTCGAGATGTCTCAAAATAGTATATGCATCTTGGAGACAGATATGGAGTTCCACAAACATGATTAGAATCTGTCAAAGACAAAAAGATAAATGTTTTAGTTGATATGCATAACTACGGGACTATGTGTGCACATTAAGGTTAGCATTGGTGTCTTGAGCAAGAATATGGGAAGATATTATGGTTGTAAGGTTATTTTTTTCTTGGTCATGGTCCACAAAGTTATGTAGAGGTAAGAGTCATCCAATTTTGTGGTACACTTCCTAGTTTATTCCTAGAAAGGGTTACATGGTACCAAGGTGAAGAATGGCATGCCAATGATTGTGTGCATGATTTTCATGGCATTTTCTATGATGGTATGTGTTAAGAAGGATCATGAAAGCTTATTATGATAAGAAGGTGAAGCTAGGATAATTTTAGGTATTGAAGATTTGTTTAAGTTGCATGTTGTGGTGGTATCACTAGGTTATTTGTATACACTGTGATGAAAGTTATAGGTCCAGTGAGTTTCGTTGAAGCGAGGGGAAGATGTTTTTATCATCAAGAAGGTGTATTTAGTGATAGGAATACCTTGTAAGATAAAATTATATTAGTATGTGAAATCATATTTACAAAGCTTGTGCAAAGACAAGGTATGTTCATATCTTTATTTATTGAAGTTGTTACATGTGTGTTTCAAGGACAAGTATATGTTTGTGCTTGAAGAATCGAGTGCTTTAGGATGATGGAATAATTTGAGTTGGATATTAAGTGATCATAATCCTAAGAAGATAATACTATTTTTAGAGGGTTTATATGGTTTATTATCTTACATATTGATTGGATATTGTATCATGTCAAGGTATTGTGGACTGTGAAGAAAGAAAATAGAGAGCTACAAGTCTCGTGAATACCCATTGAAGGAGGGAGAGTTGATTTTGACCTTGAATCAGGTGTATAAGGTGTTAAGAAGGCTCGTGTGGTAGAATTAGTCATGATTGAAGTTATACTTCAAGGGGAGAAAATCATTGGTTCAAAAAGATGTGATAGTAAGAAAAGAAGGCATAGTACACTAAAATATTACTCCGGACATGAGGCATTGTTGTGGATCCATTCTCATGGCATGAATGCAAGGTATGTGGTATTAGTTTTGCATCTTTAGTCAAATATAGATGGTATAACCCTAGGGGGAGCTATAAGGTGATGTCTTATGTGTTTGGTGTGCTACTATAGCTTTGAGAAATTTGACAAGAATGGTCTAAAAATATAGTTCAAGAATCTAGGCTTTAAGAGTTGTGACTAAGTGCAGTATATAGCATGATCACGAATGTTTAAGGGTATTTCAGTTGCTATATGTATGAGAAAGAGAAAAAATGATTTTTTCACTCAAGATCAAGCTTGTTGGCATATGTGAGTGCATTGATGTGCACTTACCCGAGAGGAGCTACGGTGAAAAAATGCTATGAATGAAGCTAAAAATAGGGTCAAGGAGAAAATGATAGGTTTGTGTACTATTTTGATAAGTTTGGTTGATGTTTCCAAACAATAAGCACTCAAAGAAGATGAAAAGATGGAGATCATGACCTACAGGTATGCCTTTTCATTAATGTAAAAAGGGGGAGAATAAATAGGTTGTTTTCCATCAATGACAAAGGGGGAGATTGTTGGCATGTGTGAGTTAGAGTGTTGTCATTGATGTAAAAGCTCATTAATGACAAAGAGGATGATCTAGGAGTGATAGAGGATGCTTTTTTAAATGATGAAATGATCAATAGTATTGTATCATGATGATAAGAGTGGATATAGTGAGAATGACTTGGCCTAGTAGGCCTATTTAGGAGACCTAGCTATCCTAAGTGATAGAGCATGATGGTTGAGTTACATGTTAGATTAAGGAGCATGGTAAAGGTTTGGTGAGCATGAGAAGAGTGTGTTGAGACACTCATGAGACCTTTAGAGAGAAGATACAAGTTGTGGAAACAGTTGCAAGTGCTCATCTAGACCTAGTCTAGGTGCTTGGAGGCCTAATGAGGCATGGTCATCAGTTGTAGAGCTATGTGAGCTCATGAAAGCATGTAGGGGTGTGAGAAATGTTGTCTCAAGTGTGTTAGGTCCTTTTGGAGATCTTGGAAGCAAAGTTATGGTTTTTTCCTACTTGGTCTAGGTCTAAACTAGACCTAATCCTAGTGCATAAAAGCCTAATAAGGCATGATAGTCACTTATAGAAGCTTGTAATCCCTTAGAGATATTAAAAAAGTGAATCAAGAAAGTTTTAGTATGAAAATGCATTTAGAAGAGATGTCATGCTTTGATTTGGTGTTAGAACACTTGGTTATGGCCTAAACTATGTAAAACCCCAAGGCCTAGTCATGCAAGTCCTAGTGGTGGTGAATATTCAGACATATTTGAGACAAAATGATGATTAGAGATAATGCATAGAGGTGTCTTAGAGGTGTGAGAAAAATTTCAAGTTATCATGATGAGAATTTTGCAAGATATTGTGTTTTGACCAAAATAGGGTGCAAGAAAGCATGTTTTCCAGCTCAATATGGGATAAATCTACTTGGATGAAACATAAATTTTACATGGTCCCCTAATCATTTCAAGGATGTTGAATCATGTAACTAAGGTCTCAGAGTTGGAATGAGGTTAAATGAGGCTCTATTTTTTATGAACAATTGTTAAGAAGGTAAGAAGGTCAAAACCCTTGTTTACTAGCGATGGAGGAAATCTTCTTTGTTTGAGCTTAGAATGGATTGGATCATCAAATTTAATGATTGTATGATGGAGAGGACTCTCTCATATTTCAGATGGTGGTGGTTTCAAGTCATGACACTTAGTGGAGACCAATCACATTTTCTTGTTTTTAAGAAGGAAGGTTTTACTTTCAAGTTTTCCATTGGACCTTATAACTAAATTATTGTTCGAGGAGTATCGGATATATGATACATTTTTAATATATTTCAGATCTTGGTGAGGTGATTTCATGACTTTCTTAGGTAAAAACATCTTGACTGGTTTGTGGGATAAAAAGGCGGTTTGCAATCTTGGTGAATGGAATTTCTTAAGCACTTATGGGCATGGTGATGAAGTTTAATGGACTTAGAGGTGTTGTATACATCTCATGTGATGTGTTGGATTCTTTTTTGAGCTCTAGAAGTCATGTGAGGTGGCATGGTTAAGGTCACAAGTTGACCTAGTTTGATTGGTTCAGAAAGCACTGCTTTGGTGAGAAGATTGATGTAGAAGACCAATTTTTGGCTTAGTTGATGATGGAGATAAATTGGAGAGTGAAGCATAATTAATTGTGTTCCTATTGAATGTGTTTATATTTCTTAAATTTTCCAGAAAGGGTGCAAACATGTTGAGTTTCTAAAACTAGTTCCCGAGTATTCGATTTGCTAAAGAGTAGTGGTTCTATTTGCATTGTTGATGGTTTCATGAGGTCTAGCATGCATGGTGATGTTCTACAAGTCAGTTTATTTACAATGACTTGTTACATATCATGGTTGAGTTGTTTTGGTGTTATCTTGATCTTCATTATTGGCGACTCGTTCTTGGAGGTGCCTGATTTGAGTAGGAAATAGTCCTACTTGATGGTGATGTGAATGAAATGGATGGTGCAAAATTTTTGAGCTGATGGAAGGTGTTTATTTGTTGATTTTTAAATTTTTTAAGCCTTTAGAGGCATGTAATAGGTGGAGTGAGTGCTTGGAGTCCTTGATGAGCTCGGTGGAGAAGGATTTAGGCTTCTTGGCCTAGTTGTGTGAGTTTGAGTGTCTTGATGCATTGCCGATCCATATGGCTCTTTCATGCTTATTTATATGAATTAGTAGTTCTATTTTTAAGTTGGTATGACCGAATTTAAAGGTCATGGATGACCTAGTCATGTTTAGAAGAAGAGTTGTGTATTTAAGTGCATGTTTTTATTCATTTTGAACTAGTGTTGTGAGAGGGAAAAGTGCAAGATAGGTGAGAGAGTGAAAGTGATATGAGGGAATCAAGACAGAGTTGAGAGAGTGTGTGAATTTCTTAAGAGTTATGAACAGCTTGTGTGCAAGGGTATTTTTCAAATCAATCCAAGTTTGAGAGAAGTAGGAGAAGGTGTGCTTAAATATGGTTTGAAGGTGTATAAGCTGAATTTTGTGATCACTATCCGCTAAGTTTGTTGGTAGCATATCTTTAGTGGTATTCTAATCAAAACTTGTGTGTGAGTAAATCCATGCAATTCCTTTATTTTGATTAATATCAACAAGGGTTTATAGGGGTTGGTGCTCTTTGTGGGGTAGGTGCTTCTTGTGGGTTTGGTGCTCCTTATGGGATTGGTGTCTCACTAAAAAAATCTTGTGTGATGTGTTATATTCATACACATCTTTTGGTTTGTGTAATATAATAAAAAAATTAGTGTGTTTTCTTCCCCTATAGGGTTTCCCACTTACATATTGTGTTCTTGTGTACTCTCTAATGATTATGTTCTTGTGAATGGTTGTTATATGTTGTTAAAATCACATTAATGCATGAGTGATGTTATGTTTATGGAGCCTATTTTCATGTTAGAGTGTGGTACACCTTCTATGTGTTACACTCGGGTATTTTTACGGCGGTCCCGCTTGTCGGTGAGCGGGTCAGGGGGGTTTGGGGCGAAGCCCCAAACAAATTTTCATGAGTGGTTTATTAACCCATGGGTAATGGGTAACCGTTATGGGCTATTTTTGGGCCCATGTTTTTTCAGTACCCATTGTTTTGTAAAACCAGCTCTTCGGTTACCCATAGGTTTATGGGACAATTTTGTTTTTCCCCATTGTTTTGATACCCATGGTTTTTTAAAATTGCTTAAGCAGTTGTCTATTTATATGGTTTTATGTATATGGTAGATATATGAAAAATATTACAGATGTGCTTTGAATTCGGCTGTGAATTCTGTAGAGTTTTTTGAGCATAGCTCCAAACGGATCTGGGTATTGTATTGAGAGAGTGGAGGCTTGTAATAAAATCTGAGCAAGTGATTCTTAGTGGACGTAGCCCAAATTGGGTGAACCACGTTAAATCTTGTCTCTCTGTGTTGTGTTATTTATTCTGCACTTTTATTTCAGATCTGTAATAATTTCTGCATATTAGTTTCTATTGTTGCGATTCTGTGAGGGATTATTCCGCATATTTTATCACTTATTTCCTAACAATTGGTATCAGAGCCTAGTTTGGTTTGCTGAAGTGTTGAATCGTAGGGAAAGTTTTTAGCTTGAGTGGGAGCTATGGTAGATGAAGGAAGATCTAGGGTTGATAAATTCAATGGGAAGAATTTTAGTCTTTGGAAGATGCAGATGGAAGATTACCTTTATCAGAAGGATATTTATACTCTGTTGTTTGAGAAGGTGAACAAACCCTCGAGTATGACAGATGCGGAATGGGATTTGCTGGATAGGAAGGCACTTGGGACAATCCATTGTGTCTTGCATCTTCGGTATTATTTAATGTTTCAAAGGAAAAGACTACAAAAGATCTAATGGATGCATTAGGAAAGTTGTATGAAAAACCCTCTGCCTCTAACAAGATATTTTTAATGAAAAAGTTGTTTAATATGAAGATGTCTGAGAATAGTTCAGTAGCAGATCATTTAAATGATTTCAATACGGTTGTGAATATGCTAGCTTCGGTTACAATAGAATTTGATGAAGAAGTTAGGGCTTTATTAATTCTGTGCTCTTTACTTGAGAGTTGGAATAGCTTGGTAATGGCGGTAAGTAACTCGGTTCCAACTAACTTGAAGTTGAAGTTTGAGGATGTTGTAGGGGTGATTCTAAGTGAGAAAATGTGAAGAAAAATCTCCAGGGAATCTTCTACTTTAGGGAATGCTTTGACAGTGGAAACTAGAGGGAGACAAAAGAATAGAGGAAACCGTGGAAAATCAAAAGATTGGGCAAGGTCAAAATCCAAGAACAAGATTGTATCTTTGGAATTGTGGAAAGCTTGGGCATGCAAAGAATTTGTTGGGAGCTTCGGGATAAGAAGAAACAACAGGAAGACAACAAGGAGGAAAATGTGGCATCGGGTAATGTATGTCGGGATGTTTTGATTCTTTCTTTGCATAATATTATTGAATCTTAGGTTTTAGATTCGGGATTATGTTCAACTATACTATAATATGATTTAGGTTTTAGATTCAGGGATTATAATGTGATTCTAAGCGAGGAAATGTTGTATGGGTGATTATGTTCAAGGGCATTTTGGGCATGTTTTCTTGGTGATGATGAGTCTTGCAAGTATAGTTGGAAAATGTTATGTTCGGAGTTAAGATGCGAGAATGGGAATACATGGCTATTGAAGGATGTCGACATGTGCCTACATTAAGGTGAAATTTGATATCGGTGGGGCAATTGGGAAGTGATGGTTGACTTATGATAGTTACTGACTAACTCTTGGAAGGTTACTAAGGGTGCTCTTGTGGTGGCAAGAGGTAAGAAGGTTGGAACCTTGTATTTAACCACGATAGTACTAATGATTGTAATCTTGTGGCTTCGAGATGCGAGATACAACATTATGGCACTATAGGCTCGACCATATGAACCATAGGGGCATGGAAATCATAAAGAATAATTTTCCTAGATATATAGAAACAGGTTTGGAGTTATGTGAGGACTGCATATATGGGAAACATAAGTGAGTAAGGTTTCTCAAGGTTGGACCTACAAAGAAAGAGAGTAAGTTAGAGCTGGTGCATTCTGATGTGTGGGGGCCAGCTCAGGTATCATCTCTTGGGGGTTCAAGTTATTATGTTAATTTTATTGATGATACAACAAGGAAAGTTTGGGTTTATTGTATTAGAAAAAAATCTGATGTATTTGACACTTTTGTTAAATGCAAAGCCTTGGTAGAGAATGAAACATGTCTTAAGCTAAAATGTCTCAGGTCAGATAATGGAGGGGAGTATTGCAGCCATGAATTTAATGACTATTGTTCTAAGAATGGAATCCACAGGAAAAAGACAGTTCCAGGAACTCCGCAGCAGAATGGGGTATCAGAAAGGATGAACAGAACAATAATGGAACGTGCTAGGAGCATGAGGTTACATGCAGGATTGCCTCTTTCTTTTTGGGCAGAAGCGGTGAGCACAATTGTGTACTTGATAAACAAAGGACCCTCAAGTGCCTTGGATGGAGGCATACCTGAGGAGGCTTGGTATGGTAAGAAAGTTGATTATTCATTTCTTAGAGTCTTTGGATGTGAGGTGTTTGTTCATATAGACAAAGATGATAGGACCAAGCTAGAGGCTAAATCAGAAAAATGTACTTTCATTGGTTATGGTGGTGATGACTTTGGATTTAAATGTTGGAGTATTAAGGACAAGAAAATCATTCGGTCTAGGGATGTGGTCTTTAATGAGAAAGTCATGTATAAGCAATAGTTGTAGGAAAACAAGGAAGAATCCAAGAAAGAATATGTAGTGGTAGATGATCTTCTGGATGGGACAGTGACCCATGAATCAGTTCAGGAACCTACTCAATAGGAACCCCAAACTCCTATAGTGAGGAGGTCTTCTAGGGTAAGAAAAGAACCTGAACATTTTCTCCTTCTCTTTATTATTTATTACTCACTGATAGTGGAGAGCCAGAGAGCTTTGATGAAGCAATGCAGGTAGATGCCAGTAAGAAGTGGGAGCAAGCCATGGATGAGGAGCATAAGTCTCTCATGGAGAACTAGACTTGGGATTTGGTGAAGCTACTAGGAAGGTAAAAGAGCATTGTAGAACAAGTGGGTGTACAAAGTTAAAGACGAAGAAGGAGGAAAGAAAAGATATAAGGCCGGTTGGTGGTCAAGGGGTTTACACGAAACAAATTATAGAATTTGATGAGATATTTTCTCCGTAGTAAAAATGACTTCTATTAGAACTATTCTTGGAATAGTGGCAGCAGAAGACTTGCACTTAGAATAGTTAGATGTAAAGACTGCATTTCTCCATGGTGATTTGGAGGAGGAACTATATATGCAGCAACCAAAGGGCTATGAGGTCAAAGGTAAAAAGGAGATGGTTTGTAAACTGAAGAAGAGCTTGTATGGCTTGAAACAAGCTCCACGTCAATGGTATAAGAAGTTTGATAGCTTCATGATGGAGCAAGGTTATATTAGATGTCATTCTGACCATTGCGTGTATACAAAGAAATTTGAGGATGGAAGTTATATTATCCTATGTTTGTATGTTGATGACATGTTGGTTGCAAGTAAAAACATGCAGGAAATAAAAGTACTCAAGAAACACTAAGTGAATCCTTTGATATGAAGGATTTGGGGGCAGCCAGACAAATCCTTGGTATGAGGATAACTCGGGATAGGAAGGAACGGAAGTTGACTTTATCTCAGGAAGAGTACATTAAGAAGGTATTGGACAGGTTTAACATGCAAGATGCTAAACCGGTTGGGACTCCTTTGGCAGGCCATTTCAAGTTATCAAAGGAGTAGTGTCCCATGACGACAGAGCAGAAAGAAACCAGATGTCGAAGGTACCTTACTCATCAGCAATTGGCGTTTGATGTATGATATGGTGTGCACTAGGCCTGATATTGCCCATGCAATGGGAGCTGTGAGTACATTTATGAGTGATCCAGGTAAAGAGCATTGGCAAGCAAAGTAAAGTGGATCCATTGGTATTTGAGAGGACCATGGGGACAGTTTTGTGCTCTGATGGATCGACACCACTTCACGTGGTTATGTAGATTCATACATGGCTGGAAATGTAGAGGCAGTAGGAGGAGCACGACAGTTATATTTACACCGTAGGTGGGACAACAAAGTGAGCTAGATTTCACAACTACGAAGTGGCGGCTTTATCAACCATGGAGGTGAGTATGTTTGCCACAGAGGCAAGAAAAGAGATGATTTGGTTACATCAATTTCTTGAGGAGTTGGGGTATAAGCGGGAGGAATGTAAGCTACATAGTGATAGTCGAGTGTTATTCACCTAGCTAAGAACTCTGCTTTCCACTCCGGTGACGAAGCATATACAAGTTGAGATATCACTTCATCAAGATAGCTTTGGAGGAAGATAAGTTGAAGTTGGAGAAGATTTATACCAAGTAAGAATCCTGAGACATGATGACCAAGGTGGTCACAAGGATAAACTAAAGCTATATTCATCTTTGGTTGGCCTTCGTAGATGACATGGTGAAGGGTTGAGAAGCTTGCTCGGTGGAAATCGGTCTCAAGTGGGAGATTGTTATGTTTTGGAGCCTATTTTCATGTCAGAGTGTGGTACACCTTCTATGTGTTACACTCGGGTATTTTTACAGCGGTCCCACTCGCCGGTGTGCAGGTCAGGGTGGTTCAAGGGCGAAGCCCCCGAAGCAAATTTTCATGGGTGGTTTATTAACCCATGGGTAATGGGTAACCGTTATGGGCTGTTTTTGGGCCCATGTTTTTTCGGTACCCATTGTTTTGTAAAATCGCCTCTTCGGTTACCCAGAGGTTTATGGGACGTTTTTTTTTTCCCATTGTTTTGATACCCATGGTTTTGTAAAACTGCTTAAGCATTTGTCTATTTATATGGTTTTATGCATATGATAGATATATGAAAAACATTACAGATGTGCTTTGAATTCAGCTGTGAATTCTATAGAGTTCGTTGAGCATAGCTCCAAATAGATGTGGGTATTGTATTGAGAGAGTGGAGGCTTGAAATAAAATCTGAGCAAGTGATTCTTGGTGGACGTAGCCCAAATTGGGTGAACCACGTTAAATCTTGTCTCTCTATGTTGTGTTATTTATTCTACACTTTTATTTCAGATCTGTAATAATTTCTGCATATTAGTTTCTATTGTTGCGATTCTGTGAGGGATTATTCCACATATTTTATCACTTATTTCCTAACAAATGAATGGTAAATGGTTTATGAATTTTAATTTAAATTGGATAATGGTTTTTAAGGACTAATTCACCCCCTAGTCCATTGGGCTTCCAACATACTTTCATTGTTACTACAAGTAATAGTGACTTGTGCTTTGAGAGATAAGATGTCAAGTGTCATAGAGGACTTGCACTTATTACTTGACCAGGTAGTAGATGTTGTTTAGGAGTAAAAACATAATGAGTTGGTAAGTGTCAAAAACTTGTGATTTCATTAAAAAATAATAGTGAGTTTCAATGGTTTTGTAAAATTGGTAAAATTTTCAAATTTGAGGCCATCATGGTATATAGGACTAAATGGTCCATTTTTTTCTAATGGGTCAAAACCGTATAGTTTTGACCTTGAGTTGTATGGTCCTAACCATATCCATATGGTCTTGCCCCCTGTATTGGAAACAATGGATGATATCATTGTATAAATGTAATTTTTTTATCATTAGTATGGTATTTGATTATTCTAGAGATTTAATTGATGATAACTGATCTAATACATGTTTTAATTGGTATTTTATTACACATATATGCGCATATGAGAGAGTTTTGAGGATGCCATCATATGGAGAATCTACTTGGCCTCGGTTTAGACATGTGAAACTTGGATGCTTGTACATATATAAGTGATACTTGCACCCTTTCTCCTAGTAGTGTGTGCCTCATTATATGGTACACATCCTTTAATGTCATATTCATTTCCTTTGTGGGGATCTAAAGTGTACAAGCATCCAAGTTCCACCTCTCACACATTGTGATGATCAACCTCATATTTGGAGGAACCTCCCCCAATCTAGCTACATGCGACAAATCAGTCACCTATCTTAAACAAATGATAGTCATCAATTGGGATGAAATGGATGAATTGTAAAATATTTCACAATGGATTATTAACATTTAGAAGTCATGAGTATTCTGCGCATCCTAGAACTTAAAACTTTGGCCTTCGTTTGTAATAGAATCCCGATAACCAATAATGGGTGACCATTGGTGCACTTGAATGCTTTGAATAATATGAACTCATCCTCTCAATAGATCATCAATCATAGAAACTTGGCACTAATTGGTGTTACATTCATCTAGGATGGTTTAGTTTATACATCACTTTTTATAGAGCACCAATGGAGGGAACATGACATCAATTGGTAAATTGATATTCCTTTTGGTTTTGAACTCCGTAGAGTGTTGATTGCAGGAACATTGAAGAAATAAGTGCTCTCCACTCACTAATTTAAACCTTTGATACATGTCTCCATATGCATTACATCGACATACATCAATGAAGTTCAAATTACGAGAAAGTCATTTACTAGCTTAAACTTCATGGTTTCACAATAATGGAAAATGAGAGAGCATGGACATCAAGTCTAAAATAATGACGTGTGCCGTAGATAGAGCTATTGATTTTTTCCTATAACTTTTGATAGAGAACTCCAATTGTTGAGTGAATGGTACCATTGGAAAGATTATTTAAAGGGTTGCATATTTATTCTAATTCGAGAGGAATGGTTTATATATTTTTGAAATTTTTTTGACAAATATTTATCAAATGTATTGTATCCATCCATTACCATCTATCAATTTATTTCTTTAGATTTTTCACTTCTACACATATGTGGGGCCTCTTAGATGCTTCTAAGGTTCTCTATATTTATCAATGAATTTAATTAGATCTCTTGTATCTTTCAAAAACTAAAATTAGGTGTCATTTGTCATTTTACCTCTAGTGGAGCCACTTGATAAATCCATGCCTGCTCATTCCTCCTCTCTCATTGGTTCTCATTCTGAATTCCCTCCATTTCGAATATATAAAAATTTATAAATAGATAAAGTGTTGGCTTCATCAATCATCTTCCAACTTGACAAGATATTTCAACTTTTCCATTTTTATTAGGATCTTTGATCCATTCAATTATTTAGTCTCTAGGTGTTTAGTTTAGATCTATTTTAGATGTTGAGAAATGAATAATTGTGATCAATTCAAGGATATTGTAATTCATATACGGGAGAGTAAATATGTGTGTTTTTTGAGTCATAAATGAGATGGTGGATTTAGAAGGAAGCTTTCATTAGAGTCTGAAGTGTATTCACTTTGGTTATTAGGATTTCCATTTGGTAATTATATGTCAAATTATGATGTGTAATCACTCAAACATTTAGTTATAAAATCACCATGGATTTTTTATTTCATTTATACTTAATAAACTTGTATGATACTATATTTTGCATATTGATTTATGGTGGTCTAATAATACATTAAATATAATTGTATGTGGTGTAATAGTTGTCTCAATTGTGGGGAGATGTATTAATTGTGTAAATTGATGTTGTTCTTATGTGTTTTGAATCCTTCATATTAAAATTTACAAATTTATCCCAATGGACAAGGCATATGTTGAAGTCGAAATGATCAAAATCCTCTTTTAATTATATTTTATCATACTTTCCCTTCTAAGACTTATGTTTCATCTTACATACCTTTAGAGGCATCTTTGTTATAAACTTGTCTTCACACTTTCTTGGATATGCTTTGTATTAATTTAAGCATATGTTAATAAACCAAAAATTCATGAATATTTGTATATTTGTATATTAAATTAATTTACATGTGTATATTTTCTTGAAATGTGTGACTATGTCACAAGTGACACTTCTTTGGGGGCTTAGTCATGGAGGTTGCATTTTTGGACATATTTAATGTGTGTTTGAGCTCATTTTGTGATTAAATTTCTATAGTGTCTCCTCTAGGCCTTGTAGAACTATAAGAAGTAGAGAAGTTCCACCTTATCATATTTTTTGGTCTTAAGTTTGACTTAGTTTTTAAAGAGAACCATTTTATACAATCAACTCACTTTTCATAATCTATTAACCACATTTAAAGTGGAAAAAAATTTGAGAGCCAACAAATTAGTGTCGTTTCTAGTAATAATTTATTCACATGTTTATTCACTCTACTCCTCACCTTTGTTAGACAAATATTGGTGTTCTTTGTGCTTCATTTTCATTCTGCTAGAATAATGTTTTAATTTCTTCAATCTCTATTTTATCTATAGTTTATTTTATCTATAGTATCGTTTCTTGGGATACACCAATTTGGATTGTGTTTTTCATTTTGCGTGTTCATTGGTTTTGTAGTTAAGATCAATAATCTCTTTCTAGTTTTATTTATTGTGTATTTTTATGTAAAGAGTTTTGATATGGTTTTTCCTTTTGAAGTGACGACTCCCTTTTCTATTAATTTTAAGAATTTGATTGCAAGTAGTTCATATTCTAAATTTTGGAAAAATGATTTAGAATTAGTGCTCTTTCATTCGGTTTGGTGACTCCATCTTGTGGATTGTTCTTAAGATCTCTTTTGTGGGATGAAATGATTGAATTTAATATTTATGATTACAAATAATGAGTGTTTACAAATAGAGATATTTTCTTTGGTGTCTTTTTCTTAGTCTACTAGTGGTCTAGGTAATAGTTTCATTGGTTTTATGAGTTCATAATATTTGTAGTATTTTGGTGATTCAATAGATTCCCTCCCGTGTTCCAAATATGTGTATTTAAAGACTACTATTTATTGATCATAGATTCAATCCTATTGATATGGGTTGTTTTTATGATTTTCATGCTCCTTTCCTTAAAGTGATTAGAGAAATGTTAACCAAATTTGATGGTAGTTGTAGAAAAAAGGGGTGACATTTTAAATGATTTATCTATTTAGTTTATCAATATGATATTGATAATGAAGATGTGGCTATTAGATTATTAATTTAAAGTCTTAATGGTGATTCGTGGGAATGGTATAATTGGATTCCTACCGAACGATTGATTCCTAAGATAAGTTTAGACATATATTTGTTGAGTAGTATGGTGATAAAATTGATCATGTTTCTCTTTAGAATTATTTTTATAATATTATGAGGGAGAAGGATAAAATATGTAGTGCCCACCAGATTTCTTCTTTATTTTTATGTTGACTCATTGTATTATTTGTATGGAGACATTGAATATAATAACATTACGCTTTGTTTTTGGACAATATTATGATTTTTGTCGTCATATTAGCGCTTAGTTATTATCTTGTCTTGACATGATGATGTATGTGGCATAAAATGCGAATTCGCTACTTTTATTAGTATTAATTGATTTAGATGTGATGTTATGGATATTGTCGATTTGATATTTACATGTATTTTATTTTGGATATATCATGGAAAATTGTCATAATTTCTTTATATTTCATTAATGATGTATACTTGCGTAAGCAATTGGATTAGTTGGCATATGATCAATTTGGATCACATTGACATGTTTATTAGTATGTTACTTAGTTTT